>JAQPZY010001641.1:600000-1167500 GCA_029931535.1 Margaritifera margaritifera
ATACAAAGAAAAACATAACAAAGTTGATCACAATGAAGCTTTCACAAGCCTGTCACAACCGAAATAAAAAAAAATGTTAAGCTTGGTTGTAGCCCTCGACAATACCAGAATAACCAACTCCCTCTTAGAGTTACTAAGCTTCACACAATTTACAAGTTTACAAGTAATGAATACTGCCCCTAATTTATATTTAGCCATTTAATATTACAAGTTTTATTAGGGAATTACATGCTATTTGTTTCATCGTATTCAAGATCAATAACCATATAAGAAGATGGGAGGGCAAATGTATCACGAGACCAAAACTTACCTAATTTTAATTGGACTTGTAAATTAATGCAGTACAAGTCACTAAATCACCAAAAGTACTATGGACATGAATGCCATCCAACCATACCCTCAGTGATGTACCACATATGGATTTGAATGCCATCCAAACATACTCTCAGTGATGCACCACATATGGATCTGAATGCCATCCAACTATACCCTCAGTGATTTACCACATATGGATTTGATTGCCATCCAACCATACCCTCAGTGATGCACCACATATGGATTTGAATGCCATCCAACTATATCCTCAGTGATGCACCACATAAATACATAGCAAATTACTAAATTTTATGTCATAAACTAATGTATTCCAATACATTCTGACTGAAGTTACTTTAAACAGTCAAAAGATCAGTTTGCTAGCTTTTGTTAACCATTCCTTCTTATTTAAAATGCTAAACGCATCATAGTGTAAATTCATGATACAGTTTAAATAGTTTTAAAGAAATAATTCTGTGTACCTTGTTTTAGAATAAGCAACTAAAAATAAAGATTAATCGAGTGTGGATGAATTACACGAGATACTATTCAGAAAATAGTTTTAGGCAACTCTAAATAAGCTTACCTTTACAAAGCTTCGCTTATTATTTCTGTTTTTGATTTTTAAAAAAAAATCATGACATAATATTACAGATACTCACATGTCTTTGCTTTATTTATCCTTAGTCTTTACCCATATCTACAAACCTTGGGGCAAACAAACCACAAATGAAAAGAATAAAAACAACCAAAATGATCACAGACTAATACAGATATAATAATGATCAAATCAATCTGTTGGGGAATTTTAATGTATAAACAACATAATATATATATATATATATATATATATATATATATATATATATATATATATATATATATATATATATATATATATATATATATATATATATATATAATACATACTCATTATCTTGGAATTCTTCAATATTTTTGTCTGGATTTCATGTTACGTTTTAATTATTAAATATAACAAAGTACTGGCTCACATATGAATGTAACAAAATTCTTTATTTCAATGGTTTTTATAAAATTACATACCAATTAAATCTTACAAGGTTCATCTGGTGTTTGATACAGATGTTCAATCCGTACTTCTGTATCACACACAGAAGGCAACTATTTAGGTGTTTTAACTGATGTCTGCATGTTGATATTCTCAGATTCACAAAATTGAATTTCCCCATTTGTTTTGAATTCCATTCACACTGTAAAACAAAAGACTCCCAAGAGAAAACCTCTCGATCAAGCCTGCCTTTTATTTAGCAAGAAACAAAAAAATCTTCAACACTAAGCTTAATCTAAAAAACTTTAATGCTGACCTTAATCTAGGGTGTGGATGGACATACGGATGGATGGACACCTTAATCTAGGTGTGGATGGACATACGGATGGATGGACACCAAAGTATGCTCAACAAAATTCTTTGGAAAGTGTAAAAGAGGAGGTATGTAATAAACTCAATTTTTTTGTTCTTTCTGTTATGAGTCAGGGGAAAGAACTCTTTTGATATGAGTCAGGGGAAAGAACTCATTTGATCTGATGTATGAATATATCTTGACCTGATAGCTGCAATGTATCCTTACACCATATCAAACTCTTTCTTTCCACCAACTTGGAACAAAACAAATATGTAATTTTGAGTATGCATGGTATCAAACAAATTTCACTGGTCCTTACTGATTGCTTATAAGCAAGGTCCACTACATTTTTGAAACAGATGAGATACAAATGTTGTAATTGTCTGCTGCGACATTAAATGAATTTAGAAGGGATATAGTGTGACAGTTTTCATGATGCCTCTGATGTGATGTGCATGTATCTCAATTGATATACCACAGGAACTAGATAACCACAAATATGCACAATTCTGGAAGGCTGATGAGTGCTTGCCAACTTACTTCTAAAAATGTGATATTTTACACATAAAATATGAGAAAAATAATGTCTGAAAGTCCATACATCTGTCTGACACACTTTAAAAAGTGTTATGATTTGCCATTTCTCTTACATTTCACATAAATCTGTAAGATGCACTTTAAGACTCTAAAAGAAAAATCATGTTGAACTAAGCATGGCACAAATCATGATTCTCTGATTTATACATGCTAGTCTCAACTTAAATTTTCTGGATACATAGTAAAATTTCATTAACTCAATACATCGATCCCAATCACTCAAAGACTAGACATCACTCAAATGGCATGCTTAAAGCCAGTGTAGGACATTCTCTCATCTGCGAACATGGAATCCTCAAAACAGTTAAAAGTCTGATCAAAGTTTTTGCCCGCAGCCCTTTGAGTTTTTAATACAGTTCCAGTTTTAAAAATAATGATAACAAATTGAACATAAAATATGTGAACTTATGAAATATGATGTAGCTCAACAATTTATAAAACCATGGTACTGAGAACACAGGTGGCTTGGAGGGTTCAGATAATACTAGATTAATCAGAATGTTCGGAATGACCTTAACTTGCAAGATATTGATAATCATGTTCCTTTTTTTATAAACTGATACCAATAACCCTCTGAATACACGTAATCTTCATTATAAATGTTTCAAGTCCATTCTTCGATTTATCTCTTAACAGAGAATTGATTAAAAACACTATATTTTCAGAAACATATTTAGGAAATTACTTTTGGTGAGCATTTTCTAATGAAATAATATTCTATTGTTTGAAGTGCGACACAGAATCGTACAAACTATATCAAGGAAGGAAACCACTCTGACTAATCATTTCCTTCCAGGATTAGAATCTATGTTATGACCATGTACATCTCTTGACTGGACTTCCGAGGTCAAAGGGCCAGAAGAGCTAAATATAGAAAGTGCCTTATTTTTAGAAACAAAAACTATTCTGAGTAACAGACGGTAAACAGTTGCCATAGGCTTTGCGGGATGAAATTCCTCCAGGCCAAAAAAACAAAATGAAATTATTCATCATTATATAATGTGTAACTAACTGTGAACATTATCGACCTATATCTGCAGTCCCATAATGCAATAACATTTCAGGTTCTTCCCTTAAAATTAAAGGAAAATGAAAAGCATTGATTATGACAGCAGATCTAGATGTTCAAAGATAGACATGCATTATATACAAAAGGATATACTGAAATTGTAATTGATACTTTTCCTACCTTTGGTTACAGAATCACTCTAAACTGCTACTTTATATGGAATGGTATGCATATCCATGCAAAGCATTTAAACAAATGCAGCATTTGGAATGTTATTTATTTACTGAGTATAACAATTTCTTGCATATTAATTCATGAACATCTCTGTAAAATCAAAATATTGGAATGTCGTTGTCTTCTTATTCTTAAAAAAAAATTCCTACATGCATAATTTTACAGATTTTGGAAACTATTTTCGCATTTTGAGAAATTTCAAACTTTGTTTGATGACATTCTGTAGGAATTCTCATATTTATTTCATTTTCAAATAAATTTACAAAACAATCAAACTTGAATCACCACCAATCAGAGAAATTTTACACATTATTCTAGAAGGTAATGTACTGCAAGTACATGTATGTACTAAACCCAACCCTGTCACCAAGAAGGAAAATTAAAAGAAAATTACAAACTAAAACCAAAGAGACAAATATGCATTTATAGCATTAACAGTCCCTTTATCTCTTCCAAAGAAACCAGATTGACTCCTATTCTTTTTCCCCTGGACCTGGACTAACAGGGGTGTGAACATCTTCTTTGAACATAGGATTTGTGACTTCCATTTCTCCAGCCTGAAAATACACATCAATATTTATGAAGAAATTAATCAAGCAATACAAATGCAAACTAGAGAGAGAGAGAGCACACAAAACAAATGAAAGTGCACATATTATCAAACATTTTAAAGTCTTGTTTTCATCTGCATATACAGTAAAACCTGATCTGAGCAACCTTTGCTATGAGCAACCACCTGCCATTTACAACCACAATCATCATGCACAGATTGAGCAGGATCAACGGTCACGATTTTTAGGAAAAATATGCGATTTGACACTGCTATGAATGATATCATTGCAAAAACAGATATAAATACCACTGACCTTTTTTAATTCTTTTTAACCACAATTGCTGAGTTGAGTCTGCAAGTGGAATGCAGACTGTTCTGAACCGAGATGCATACAAAATTGAGGGAAAAAGCCGAGTCTGGTCACCAATTTATAAGGTAAAGCTATATGCCAAAGACCATACACCAGACTCATGTACTTGCCACAAACCACCATTATAGGGTCATAGTCATCAAAATCCCTATTAAAATAAACCATTCCTTCTTTAAAAGGATGACCAATAAATTTATTGAGAAAGTTATTATCATAATTAACTTTACAATTTACAGACAGGATCAGTAAGTGCTACATTATAGCTACCTTCGCAATTCATATGCCATAATGCCAACAGACTACAGTGGTATCCCTTTTGAATGGCAGCTCCTGACTAGCGGCCACATGCTTTATACAGCCAGAATTTCTTGGCACTGATGAGTTTGTGTTAAAAAATACTTCTTTAGGACAGACACCCCTCTAATACAGTCAGCAGCTGTTATATTAGTGTAAAAATTGTCAAATTAACCCTCGTGAGCGGCCACATAAGAGATGGGATTTATAGATAGAAATCTCACGAATATCTATTGATTTCTAAATTCAACACATTGACATATATTCCAACATGTCATCTTGAAAACTGGCCTTCCTGCACAGACTTTTGTTATGAGTGACCACATGTCTTGATCTACCACTTTTATTTGAGAAGGGGTGGACTCACAAGACAGGTTTTACTGTATAGCAATCTCATTTGCTTAGCTTTGTATATGAAAATAAATATTTTACTAAATTATGTTACTCCAAGAATATTTACCCGATCACATTAACTTTGGAAAATATACTCTGCTACCTCTTGAATCTAGCCCTCCCAGAAAGATGAAAATTCATCTTTTCCATCATTATGCCAACTAGTAAAAAGGGAAGAAACTCTTACCAATTACCTCCCATTACCACTGCTACTCATCAACCAGATGTTCACCAGATTAAGCTGCGTGATGCATTAACAAAGATGTTCACATTTGCAGGGAGGGTTTAACAGAAATATTATAAGGGAAGTATTCTTGGAGAAACATTAATTACTAAAAAATATGCTTTCTCTGTTGAATACATTTCCCAAGCACATGAACATCAGGAGAATAGGTAATATAAGGAGGAAATGCATGAACATCATACCTTCACCCTGGGTACCCTTCGAGGGAAGAATGTCTGGATTCCCTATATGAAGGATAAATTGCTCTCCTAACATGATGACAGTACAACTGATGGTCATGTAACGCATGATGACGTTAGATAGATAAGAAAAAAAAAAAGACTTTTCCTAACCAAGAAAAAATCCTGGCAAATCCAGTGAAAGTGCTAAACCCACACTTGTGACGAGGTTGTGCTGATGTCAACTAGTTCTGGTGGTTATCTGGGCTGTAACCTCTTGATCCACTAGATTCAATTCTGATCTCTGTGAAGCTAGATCTGTGAGATAGAAACTCAAGAACATTGACTGTGCATGCCAGCCAACAGCTTCTGTGATGTCTCGGATTGAAACATTGTGTTCCAACACGAGGCTCACAGATCACTCTAATCTCATGAGCTGAAATTCACATCAGGCATATCTGATCATGCAAGACCTGAGAGTACACTGAGCAAGTTACCTACTTCAGCCACAATGCCAGGGTTTGAAGGGTTATATCCCCTTTTCCACCCTTCACTTGAAAAAAAGAGATGTTGTTAGTCCCCATAAACCTTTCACATGCATTTCAAGTAGTGTTTGAGAGCATGGATTGGGTCTTGCATCGCTAACTCTCTTGACATATCAACTGAGGAGAGGGAGTGGATCACCATTTTTTGGGTGTCTGCCAACAGCAATAAATTCATAGCTATGAAACCCAGTTGCTTAATGATGACCACAAAACCATTTGGTCTGGACTAGAGATAGGTTGGGTTGACCAAAAAAGCAACTCACTCACCCCGCATTCCAAAGCCAATGCTACAAGAAAACATGTTTTCCGTTAGTAGCTTCAGCAAAGTTCTGGATAATAAAGTTCGAACTTGTTTGAGTTGAGCCAAGTCAAACCCACAGAAGGTTCATCTTAGAAAAGAAGCAGAGTGATCTGAAAAACTCCCATCAAAATTGGCCAGTAAGTCCAACGGGACTTTATTGTGGCCTATATCACCTCTACCATAATGCCTGAATGTGTCAGAAATCATGGAGCAGTGGCCTCTGACAGTAATAGGAGCCAGCTGAGGGATTGAGGCACTCAAAGGGACAATGCTGTTGCCTGTGCACTAGTCCCTGAAAACTGGACACTTTCCTTCATAATTCTATAAAGTGGAGGGCCTTCTTGCTTGTGAGAATCAGATTTCTTCATATGTAAGGCTCTCGTGACAAGAGCCAGGTGTGAAGGAGTATGTATGTTTGTATGTATTAGCGTTTTACGGCACCTCTGCACAATAGTGGCTCTATGATGCCAACTAAAGGTAAAGTTCAAAAAATGTAAAAATGGACTGCACAAAAATTTAGAAAGATAAACCCTTCCACAGAAATGTAAACATCAAGTACAAGAAGTTAGAGTTTAAAATGTAAAGAATTTAAGAGTCTGCAAAATGTACATAAAATAAAAGATAAAGGTAACAAACATAAAATCCTTAAAACATATGGTCATACTCGACAAGAATGTGTTCCAGTGTCAGTAAACACTGGTATGGTATGCACTGTGGTCGTGGTTCACCCTTCAGGATTGTATGTCCGATATGTGATGCAGTAAGGAGAGGCCTGTCTGGACAAGAATGAAACAGCTGCAACTGGGGCTGTTTGAGCAGGCTGGGTTTTGCTGGGATCTTCCTGGGGACATCTATCGCCATGTTGAGCATATTGTTAACCCTGAATTTGTCATACCTGAGAGTGGCTAATAGAATCACTTTGTAGTTCTGTCCCTCATATCTGTATTATCTTCTGTACCAGAACAGTAGTGGGGTAGGTGTAGCCCCAAACCATGTTCCAAGTGACTGAAAGAGCATCCATGGTCCAAACTTCAGGATCCGAGACTTCAGAAATAAAGGTGGGCAGTTTTTGGTTCCACCTTGTCACTGAAAGGTCTATCACTGATGCCTCCAAAGTGGGCAAATCCGCTGTAAGACCAACAGATGAATGGACCAGTCGGAGTGGAGAGTGTGGCACCTTCCCAACAGTGAGTCGGCTAGTGCACTGAACCTGCCCAGAATGTGTATGATCTGGACTATGATCTTCAGCTTGAACACCAGAATAGGAAGTCCCAGACAAGAATGCATAAGTCTGGTGATTTCGTCCTAACCCCATCTTTGTTTGAGGAGGTAGGACACCGCTATAGAGTTGTCCGACATGGTGAGAAGTACCTTCCAGCAAAGTTGATTCCTTCATGAATGAAATGCCTTAATTCTCAAAGGTTGGTATGGAGCAATTTCTCCTCTGGATTCCAGTTGCTGCTAACCATAGTGAAGCAGGCAACAAGTAAGCCCTCCAACCGTGCAAGCTGGCTTCTGTACAAATGGTAATCTCTAGTTGGGGCTTCTCCAGAGGAATTCCTGGCATAAACTATAGATTGTCTTATCACTCATGCAGGAATTGTTTTATCTTGGTCAAGAGTGTCACACAGTGATCTAGACAACCAGAAAAGGGACACCAATGGGCCAGTAGGACCACTGCAAAGGGCGCATGAAAATGATGACAGAGAAGAGAAAAATTTGCATACAATTTGAGCAAGCTGAAGAGCTGAAAAACCTCCCTAACTGAAATCCACTCCTAGCTGGAGATTGGTTCTGTGATAATCCATTCCATATACACACTAGGGAGTTGAATGAAGTTGAGATTGGTACAAAATTACATACAAAAATGGATCAAATGCTGTGATAGGGTGAGATCTGACTTCTCCAAAATCACCAGAAAAAAAACCCCAGCTGATAGAGAAGGGAATGAAGGTTGTTCCTGCCCTTTATTAAATAAGAATTTACCATATGCTTTTGAAGGAAGTCATCCAAATATACTGCCATCACTGTTGACAGTTTCAACCTGAACAGAGTGACGACACAATTGATGCTCTTCATAAATGGCCAAGAACCGATATTGAGACCAAATGGAAGTTCGTGAAATTGGTATATTGTGCTTATGAAGTCAAACCAAAGAAACTTGAATAAAGCTTGGTGGATAAGTAAAGAAAAAAAAAGTGCCAGTTAGATATAGACTGATTGCAGATTTGTCCTTCTTTATGGGACGACTCTCTCATTTCCATTGGAACCTTTATGCAGCTATGCACTAGTTGAGCCAGCTTAGGTTTATGACCAGTCTGATTTGTGCACAAGAAAAGGCCTAGAATAAATCCCCCGAGAGCTCTGCTTGCAAACTTTCTCCATGCCTACAGTAAGGTTCCCATCTTCTCTAGATCGGATAGCATGTCCATCATGGAAGGGAAAGATGAAATAAAAGGCAGCTGGATAAACAAAATCTGAATCACCCATGTTTTGTGGAAAAAGGGTGATCCAAGACTACTGAAAAAGAAGGAATATGGCACAAACAGGCAGCTTGTAAATCAGTGATGAATGTTGCGACACCTGGAGAAGGAGAAATGGATGGGTTGAATTAATGAAGATATCCTTGGATTTTGAGAGGCCAACGATATTGATCATACTGAGCTACAGAATAAACTGGTAAACATCCGGTTGATAGGTAACCACCTAGCAGTGGTAAAGGGAGGTAATGGGTAAGAGTTTCTTCCCTTTGTCTATATGGTATACAGATGGGAAAGGTGAGTTTTTATCTTTCCAAGAAGTAGTGTAGTATATTTTCCTGTCATTAATGTGACTGGGGAATGTATTTAACAGAGAAACACTAAGTCATGACAGCAGAGAAAAGTTTGTCATGTGCAAAAACATGACATAACTCTGACACATGAAATAGCAATAGACTTGAATGAATATAAAATATAATTTAGATTTCAACAAGTTACAATATTAAGTTCTCAAGAGATTTACAAACATGTGTCCCTTGAAAGGACTAATGCTCTATTGAGTGAAAAGAATTTCCAGAATTTCAAGCTAAGACCATTTCTTCCTTTTAACTATTGAGCATTGAAACCATCTCTGATATTCTTTAGCAATAACAAGATTTCGAATTAGTTGCTGTGGTGCACATATTGGATGTCAGCTTGGCACCATTTTCATTTACGACAAAACATACATCATTAGAAGTCTTTTGATGAAAACCCCATGTCATAATGATCATCCATTCAGGGGGAATAGTGACAACAAGATTTTTAAGACAGTCATTGTGGAAGCCATATTGGATGTATGACTGACACCATTTTCTTTCAGGACCAAGTAGGTACCATAAAAAGTCTACTGGTGAAAACCCCATATATAGCATGGTTTTATCACTTCACCGACTGAGGATATCAGTTTTTTTTATATATTTATTGTCAAGACAGTGAGTGAATAGGCACCGGTTTCTTATTTTATATCAAATGGGTCTCCAGAATGGATGGAATGAAAATAAAATAAATAACAGTAAGACAGATTAATACGAATATATTTGTTCCAGTTTGTACTTCTCCCCCTCCCTATTATTTTATCATCGACAACATTACTGTGGCATAACCAATTAAAACTCAACATTATCTCATTCATTTTTAAATTTTTTTTTTTTTTTTTTAAAATACAGGGTATATATCCTTTAAGTAGCTGTATATTCAGTGGTTAATATAATCAGGAAACGGGTTTGGATTTTGTTCTGGAGAAATTCGTGCCATTTTATTCCATTTATTTGCAAGAGTTTTAAGTGTTATATTAAATGACTTGGAAAAAAAGGATGGTCCATTATGAATATCCAGATATACACCATAGCAATTTCTGTCTGTAGCATGTAGTTTATATTCCTAAAGCCTTGTACTTCAAATAAACATGGTCATATGTTCAGGGACATTTTAAAAGCGGCTGTTTACTGAAGGATAAAGAGAATACTGTAGCAAAGGTGAGGCTGGCAATCAAACTGTTCATTTATAACTTGATTTGAAATACTGGAGCAGCTATGGTTGACCATCTCACCAGCTTTTGACAATCCACATGCACATATACAACAATCATATACATTTTAAGTTTAAAGATAAAAGAAAATATGTATATGACATTAAAATTCCAGCAACTGAACACTAGCAAGGATGTGAAGGATAGACTCCAAAAGACTCAGTCGCCTCCATTTTTTTCTCTGCATTCTTATAGCTTCTGTCTGTCGCCTCTCTCTCTTGCATACACACACACACTAATCAGCTTCTTGAAAGAGCTGAAGGATAAACAAGAACGAGCTAGATAATGAACAATGTAAGCAACCAACTGAAATAGCAGTATTTTAAAACAAATTACTTTCAGGGTCAATTTTAAGCTCAAATCTTAGGATATATAATGATTTCAGTTATGCAACAAAAATCTGTGACAGAAGAAAGACAGAAACAAAGAAATAGTGCAAGAGGAACAAGCATAAATCACTGAAGGAAAAAAATAAAAATAAAACTTATTTACATAAACGAAAAAAGCTCAAAATAATAATGCTCCCTGTGAGGCTCGAACTGTTGATATAACATTTAGTGGTGATTTACTGACAAGCACGTTAAATTTACATCACTCAACTTCTGTAAGAAGCTCGTAGGAAAGTTAGTATATATAGATAGCATGTTGCCCTGTGAGGTTCCTTGGAGTAATATCAATTGTATCGCAAACAATTCTATTCTCCCTTTAGCAAACCAAAATACTTTGTACATGTTATTGCATTACAAACAGAATAAAATTCATAACTGTACAATACAATCCCTTTCTTCAATAAATACTTCTTCAAGAACTACTGGAATCAATTTTATTTCTCCGTGTTATAGTCAGCTGCAGACTGAGAGCTAGTCTTCAGTTTTCTCCATTGCAGAGGATGCTGTGAAGTTATGTACTGAAGTAATTCATCAAATTGGAAAGAAATGAATGATGATGCTAAACATATTGTATTTTTAATTTATTCAATGCTGATTTCAGTACTTTCATAGCTTGTGCATGTATGATTCACATTATTATTTTATATTCTGATGTTGCTTGTCAGAGCTCCTGATTGTGAATTCATACAAGGGTAAAATATAATCTACAAATGAATTATTAAATGCTATCTAAAATGATCAAGGCAAGGAAAAGATACATGGCAATCATTGTTTCTACTATAATCATTCCTTATCTTTTAGACCACATTAGTAAAATAATACCATAAGCTGCCTTTTGTTGTTGTTGTTGTTGTTGTGGATCGATTTCCTTTATTTGCCTCTTCTATATTTAGCTACCCTCATCCCAATATTCAGATTTGCACTAAAGCATGTCCCAAAACAAGATCAGAAAAAAAGACAGAAAGAATATAATGACAGCCAACACTGAATGTCAGTTATTTTTTAAGAAAAGGGCGGTAAACGGCTTTTTTGTGATACTGTAGTTGATTTATTTTACGACCATATGGGGACGGACATAAGGGGTTAGCGAAGAACAGTTCATCTTCATTTTCCTTTTCAATAATACTTGACATCATTATAGAGATGCAACATATACATGAACGTTGACAGACTTAAATTTTTTTGCTTTTCACATGGTCCACATGCGAGAACCAAAATGATATACTAGCTATAGGTTATTATCGCATACCTATATATTCTGTACAAATATTAAATTGGTTGTTGCACGTGAACCACCTGAATGTTCTAAAAATAACTCCAATTGCAGCACAAAATGGCTATTTTATAGCCAAATGTGCCATCAATAGCACATATATATGATGTCATATCTAAATAATTTTCAAAGATCAACTGCAATTTTAAGTTTTTAAGTTTTTCAAATGTCAATCAATTTTTGTCATGGTATTCTCAGATCAACTATTTTTTTGAAAATTTGTAAACTTTTGGGCCAAAAAGAGGCCTTAGAGTACCTACCCCCTAGGATTAAGTAAAAGATTATAAGAAACAGGAGTAGTGATAAGATTTTCAAGCTGGCCACTGTGGCAGCCATATTAGACATCAGATTGCACCATTTTCATTTAGGACTAACTAGACATCAAAAGAAGTCTTCTGGTGAAAACACCATGTCAATATGACTTTCAATTCAGGAGGAGTAGTGATAAGATTTTCAAGATGGGCACTGTGGCAGCCATATTTGACCTCAAGATAATCAAGATGGCTGCTGTCGTGGACATATTGGGCATCAGATCAGCACCATTTTCATTTAGGACCAACCAGACATTATAAGAAGTCTTTTCGTGAAAACCTCATGCTGATACAACCATCCATTCAGGAGGAGTAATGATAACAAGATTTTCAAGATGGTCACTGTGTGGCGGCCATGTTGGATGTCAGATCAGCACCATTTTCATCTAAGACCAACTGGACATCATAAGACATCTTTTGGTGAAACCCCCTCATCAATATGACTTTATGTTCCGATGGAGTTGTGATGAGATTTTCAAGATGATTGCCAAGACGGCCATATTGGATGTCAGGTCGGCACCATTTTTATTCAGGATCAGCTAGACACCATAAGAAATATGTTACTGAAAATCTTATGGTGATATGACAATCCATTCAAGAGGTGTAGCAATAAAACGATTTTCAAGATGGCCACTGTGGTGGCCATATTGGACCTCAGACCGGTACAATTTTCATATAGGACCAACTAGACATCACAAGAAGTCTTTTAGTGAAAACCCAATGTTGATATGACCATCCATTCAGGAGGTGGAGCGATAACAAGATTTTCAAGCTGACTGCTGCGGTAGCCATATTGGATGTTTGAGCAGCATCATTTTCATTCAGAACCAACTAGACAATGGGATGCCTCCAAACAGAATGCTTTTATGTCAAATTTGGTCAAATTTTGTTCAGCAGTTATTGAAAAGACATTTCAAGGGTTTTCCATTTTAAGTAACAGTGGCCTTATTTGATGGCAGATCAGTATCATTTGTACAAACATAATAAGCTTTTATGCCAGGTTGATTTCTGTACAATTTGGTCAAATTCTGTTAAGCAGTTTTAGGAAAGTCACTTAAAGGTTTTTCTATTGGAGATTAGCATCATTTGTATGAGGGCTTAATGCAAGAATGCTTTCCATCAAATATGGCTAAAAAATGGGTCTAGTACATTTTGAAAAGAAGCTGAAAATTGCAAACGTTGACAGATGCCAGATGGATGATGAACAACACACATACCATAAGATACTAAAAAAAAAGTCATCACTACATGTCATGGTCATGCTCAAAACAAAAATTTAAACCAAAACCCTTTCAACATGAGTCACTATTGACTGAAAAGAATTTTCAGGTATCCAAGATAATTCCTTTTTTTCTTCATTTTTACTGCTGAGTATTGAAACCACCTCTAATATTCTTGAGAAACTCTAACAAACCAAATTTGGTAACAAAACTATTTTCTTATGTTTGGGGTAACATGTTGAAAAGATACCTGTAAGTCCAGTACAAAATTCTTTATCATGGCCTTTCATTTTGAACCTGATATCATGGACTAAGTTCAATGATCTTGTCTTGGACAATGTCAGGATTTGTCAGGATTTGAACATATGCTAAGTGTGGTTAAATCTATACTATTTTTGGGGAGAAAAAAAAGTTATATTGAAGTGGTATAATTCAAGGTATTCCTAAGATATATCAATAAAGTGGGTTAAATGATAAATGTCCATTTATATTTGTTTGTGTTATCATGTTTACAAATCAGTACAGCTAAAACCTAGGTCAAGACATTTGACCATAAAAATCAATATCAGAGTGCAATCAACTTGTTCACTAGAATGCAACTAAATACAAAGTCTGGTTGAAATTCACTTGTTTATGTGCAAGTCACTGTGCTCATAATCTCATTGAAGTACAAAAATGCAAGCAATGACCATTGACTTGACCACAAGGCCAATTAGGTCTGGTTGTCAAAACTCTTTCATAAAAGTGTGGATATGTTGGATATCAGATCTGCATCATTTTAATTGAGAACCAAAAAAAAAAATACCACAAACAGTGCTTTAGTCAAAGACACATGTCAATGGCATCATTCATGCAAGAAGAGTTGTCATAACAAGATTTTCATGATGGCTATGGTACTATATTGGGCAACATTTTCATTGGAACTAGCTACATACTGCATAGGTCTTTTAGTGAAAACCTCATGTCAATATGATCATCCATTCAGGACTAACAAAAACAATATTTTCAAGATGACTGCCATATTGGCTGTCAGATCAGTACCATTTTCATTCAGGACCTACTAGACATCATAAAAAGTCTTTTAATTAAAACTTCATGTGGACATGACCATCTGTATTGGATGTTCAAGGGCACCATTTCAAGTCTGGACCACACAGACATCATAAGAAGTCCTTTAGTTAAAAACACCATGTTTATGTGAACCTCAATTCAGGAGGAGTTAGTACAGACACCTGATGAAAGATCTTCCATTAGAACTAGAAACTACTGACAATGACACTGTTGCTGCAGCTGCCACCACTGTAGAAAAGTGACCACTATGTTTTTCTTTTTCCATTTATGTGGGCTAACAAAAACTGATCACTATGTCTGGCTTTTCCATTAACGTGGACTTGACAAAAATTGACCAAAAAGTTACTGAACAAATGAATGGGCAGACTTTGTGACAGCTATTAAACAAAATCAATAGGAGTTGTCCATAACTCTAGTCCATGCTTCCAGTGTTTGACCACAGACTCTTCACTTTTAAAGCTGGGGCTTCCTTTTTCTGTATGTTGAACCACATTTGTTTTTTTCTTTTTGCAACTTGTGGCCCTTATCCAGTTTCAACAGCATGTATTAAAATTTACTTAACTTATGGCAGTGATAATTACACAGACCTAACTTAAAGTGCAGTTTTTAACTTTCTTGATGAAATCAATGTTCTAGTTAAAAGTCAATGCCAGCAAAATTTGTTGTAATTTTTCTACCACCTATTTTTCTGAAAAAGGAAATTTTATAGTAAATAATGTTTCTCCGAAAATACTTACCCAATCACATTAACTTTAGGAATTACTTCTGCTACCTCTGGAATCCCTCCATCCCATAGACTTGAAAAAGTCTCCCAGTCTACACTATGTGTAGACAAAGGGAAGTAACTCTTAAATATTACCTGCCCTTACCCCATTAGGTGGCACTCTGTATACTGGATATAGCCAGTTTTAACTTGAGCAATGTTTGAGACAGGATGCTCACATTGTGGTGTGGGGTGGGAGGGATTTATAGTAATGTGATTGGAGAAACATAATTTACCATACAATTTCCTTTTTTCATCAAATACATTACCTAATCACATAATGTAAGTGTATATACATGTGCAAGGAAATACCCTGTAGGATTGCGCACTTGACAGCTAATTACAAAGAAAGGTTTTCTCTGGCAAATCCAGCAAAAGTTGACTGACCCTACCCAAGAATGCAGTTGTGTCAGGTGTGGCATGGTCTGGTGACTGTCTCAGCAAAACCAAAGAACCAACGAGATTCAACTCTATGTTTTGTGAGGCCATGTCACGCAAATAGAAAGTGGACTGGGCATGCCAACTGATTCAATAGCTCGTATTTCGTGTGCCAAAAACTTTATCAGATGTACATGTTCCTGTGAAAGATCAGAGTATGCGGACTGGATGACTCCCTATAGCCAGGAAGATTATGCTTGTGGGTTTATGTCTTGTTTTCTTGGCTTGAGTTGGAGGAAAAGCCTCTGGTGTCCGGACTGGCTTGACTTCGCGGGCTACATGCAGATTAAGAGACCACGTACTGGGTCCTATAACCCTGCTACTCTCGAAGGATCGATCAGTGAGAGGGGTCGTAAAATTATGTTCTGGTTGTCAGTAGATGGAAGCCTGTTCTTAGCGATGAAATCCGAACTAAACTGTAGATAGTTTGTATCTGCAGACAGAGCATGGAGCTTGCTTTCTCTCAATGAAGAACCAAAGCTATCAGGAAGCACATCTTGTATGACAGCTGCTTCAGCAGGATGGTGGATAACGGTTCGAACTTAGAAGAGTTGAGCCATGTCAAAATGCATGAGAGATTCCACTTCGGGTACAGGGTCAACGAGTGAGGTTGAGATACATCAAAGTTGGTCAGCAAGTCCAAAATATCTTTATTGTGACCAATGTCAAGCCGCCCATGACGTCTCAATGTGTTAGAAATCATGGAGCGATATCCCTTAATTGTTATTGGTGCTAACTTATTGCTTTCAAAGAGAAAAAGAAAGATGTTAACCAGATGGGGAATGGAGGCTGACAGTGGTGTGATATCATTCGCACAACACCAGTCACAAAAAATGTGTCACTTCCCCTCGTATACTTTCAAAGTGGAGGGCCATCTAGCTGTTGCAATCCTCTCCACAACTAAAGATTGGAAGTTTTTTCTGTGCAAAGCATGCTGGACAAGAGCCATGCAAGAAGTAGGAGTATTCTCCAGATATGGATGAAAGATTGGTGACCACAGCTTTGGGGTCGCTAGGATTTTCCTGGGCATATCAGTCACTAAGTAGAGCAGATTGGCGACCCATGACTTGTCCCATTAGAGAGGTGCAATCAGGATTATCTTGCAATATGTGCCTCTCATTTCTGGATTAACTTTGGAATCAGAACTGCTGGAGGGAAGGCATAGGCCCAAATTCCCTCCCAGTCAATTGAAAGGGCGTTGACAGCCCATGCTTATGGGACTGGAAATGGGGAGATGATGGTGGGAAGCTTGTTGTTCCACTTTGTCGCAAAAAAGTCTACCATTGGTCGACCTCAAAGGTTGCAAACTCGATGGAAGATACATGGATGGAGGGACCACTCTGTGTGCAGTAGTTGTCCCCTCCTTGATAGAGAATCAGCCAGGACATTGAGCCTGCCTGGAATATGTCATACCTGAATGTTTATTTGATGTTGGGAACACCAACGAAGGTAGTCCCATATTAACATGCATAGTTGTAGTGACTTTGTTCCCCTTTGTTTCCATAGGTAATTCACCACCACTGAATTGTCCAACATTATTAGGACTGTTTTTCAATGAAGGTGGTCCTGCCAAGTGTGGGAAGCCTTAAGGATTGCCTTCATTTTCAAGATATTGATTTGAAGCATTCTCTTTTGTTGTGTCCACTCACTGCTGACCATCATGAAGTCCAGTAGCAAGTGGACCTCCCAACCTGACAAACTTGCGTTGGAGCAGACTGTAACATTTGCTGTTCTGCCATTGAATTAGGAAGTGTCTGATTTCCGTTGAGATCCTTATCTGCTGATCTAATGGGCAAGAGATCCATGAATAGTGGAACAGAAGGTGCCTGGCACCCTCTGGAGGGTTGCCAGGGGACAGTAGATGAGGCAAGTTATTGTTTGGCATTGGGAGGCCTAGAGGAGGAGAAAACCTGTTTTCTCTCTCCTTGACCACCCCCCCCCCCTTCCGACTCTCTGCGAGAAGTAGGGTGAGACGGTCTCCTATTGATCACTCAGCTTCTGTAATTTTGCTGTGTCTGAGTATACCCTCTATCATATCCCTGACACTTGTCCCATCTCTGTGGCTGCTCTTAACAAGGGCAAGTTGAGAACAGATTCTGTACTGACAACTAAAGAGGCAACTCCTGTGTTGCCTGTTTTCTGATTTCCTTGATATGTCCCCCAAACATGAGTTGGGACCTGAAAGGAACGGAGCACAAAGGCCTAGAGGAGGAGAAAACCTGTTTTCTCTCTCCTTGACCCCCCTCTCACCCCCCCCCCCCCCGACTCTCTGTGAGAAGTAGGGTGAGACAATCTCCTATTGATCACTCAGCCTCTGTAATTTTGCTGTGTCTGAGTATAGCCTCTATCATATTCCGGACACTTGTCCCATCTCTGGGGCTGCTCTTGACAAGGGCAAGCCGAGAACAGATTCTGTACTGACAACTGAAGCGGCAACTCCTGTGTTGCCTTTTTTCTGATTTCTTCGATATGTCCCCCAAACATGAGTGGGGACCTGAAAGGAAGGGAGCACAAAGTTGCTACGTGTTGTGGTTTGAGTGATGCAGAGCACAGTAGAGTGTCCCTTCTTATTAGATCTAAGTTACAGGAGGCTGTTAAGGCATTAGCCATAGCGTGATGAACCACCGTATTAATAACTTTGAAAATGCGACTGACTGCATCCCAAGCATGATCATTCCCGGCTTTCTCTGCCAAGTGGTGCACTGCCAGAAAGACCAAGTCCAAGAGAAAACAAACCACATTCCATACAAGTTTTAAAGTGGTACTGAAAACTTATCTGTCCACCTTGTAGTGCAGAGAGGACGACATACTGATGGCAATGAAATCTTTGTCAAGGCTAGGAAAATCTGTATGATAGATGCTGCTGTGTTATCTGTACCAATACGGAGAAAAAGAGTCCAGAAGTTGGCTTGCTGAAAGAAGTCCTTGTTATCACATGGATCACTGATTTTGTCTGATAAGCGACTAGCTATTTCTGCAAACTTCAGAGATTGGGGTAAAATTCTAAAGGACGTATGTACATTGTCTTCATCTTCATCAACTGAAGATTTGACTTTGTATGCTGTACTTGTTACCATGGGTGGGGGACTATCCATAGATGGTAAAATTTGAAATATTTTCTCTATGGTAGCTTTAAAACTAAATTCAGTCCTTTCCATGGTAGGATTAGAATCATCAGGAGACTCTAAGTTAGAACGGTCATTGACTTGAGGGTCCTTGTCTTCCTGTGCATATATCTCGGGGTATGTCATACCATAAGGCAAAGACGCCACTGTATTGTCAGCGTGCCTTACCGTATATCTTTCTAATGGGAAGGCTATGAAAGGTGGTCTTGAGACATCTTGGACTGCTTGTGTACTTGGGTGACGGTCTGCCACAGCCAGCTGGATTGGCTGGGACGGCATGGATGGCTGGGTCAGTACAGCCAGCCGGCTTGGCCGTGTAGACTACTCCAATTGTGAGCATTGCACCAGCATTACAGGTGCTGCCAGGTTGGTTGAACAGCTGGAAGGTCAACTGAATGGCTGACCAAGGCAGCAAAGTCCGCATAAGACATCGTCACTGATGGTACTGACAAACGATGTTTGAAAACTGAACTTATACCGTGTCTAATGTCTCCAAATGGCTGGATGTGTCTGTGAACAGTTGGGACTGCAAATATATTACTGTGATAAACTTGTTGGCCGGGCAGCTGGATAAGTGGGTTGACAGCCAGGACAGCAAATATGTCACCATAAGAAAAATGCTGGCTGGGTCGGCATCAACATCATAAGATACTCCCATATGTCTGGCTAAATTGTCTATATAATGCCCGGGTGGGGAGCTGGACTTATAACCAGTGAGTTGCCTAGATTTGTACAATGCAACGTTGTTATACTTACTTGCTTTTCGACATTCTCGTTGACAAAGTTTTATGAATGATACTAATCATCCTCGATTCGAAATTTCTGTTGGTGTCTGGCTACACTATTTCCTCTGTACGGGCACAATTTAATGGGTGGAGGCGAAGGCATTAGCACAACCCCGGCTAAACTAGAAACAAGTCAGAGGTAATGTGTAAACTTAAAACATCTTGTTTGCTATATTTCGAACTGGCACTCTTTTCTTTGCCCTTGGGCTGTTTTTGAAGAACATTGGACCATATGTCCTTGGTCCACAGAGAGCACACCTTGCAGGTGTTGGACAATGAACATTTCATGCAAGCAAGGCAGGACTCATGATTGTCTTCAGCAACCTTGAATCTCCTGCACTTTTCACATTTAATAGCCATGTGGTTGCAGAAGATCTGAAAGTATAAAGAACAAAACACACCAGGTGTAATTACTAGGTGAGATAATGGCTACTGAATACCAAAATATGAACATGTTTCAGTTTATGTCCTAAATCGACAATAATCTCTGAGTTGAACGTGAAAACAGTTACTGCTCGAATTACAAGGATAAAATAAAATGGTAATGAAATATACACTGATAATATTATAAAAATATTATAAATATATCATAAGTATAAGATAATATGTTTGAATTGGCAAACCTATGAACAAAAACAGTGTACTGTGGTATGACGCAGCAGTAAATATAGAGTAACTCATTGCATACACTTTATCATAAAGAACCGGTAACGAAATTGCAAAATATCACAAAATTGACCGAAATAAACAAAAATGTATCATGCACTACACAGAATGATTGTTTGACTTACTGTACCACCAAAATAAAACTGTTGGATGGCTAACAGAAAAATTATAAATCCACAAAGGCCTGTTGACAGGTTACAGCAAAAGTTAAAACTGGCTATATCCAGCATACAAAGTGCCACCTAGCAGGGGAAGAGGAAGTAATCTGTAAGAGTTACTTCCCTTCATCTACACAAAGTACAGCCAAGGAGACTTTTTCAAGTCTATGGGAAAGCTGGATTCTGGAGGTAGCAGAAGTAATTCCTAACGTTAATGTGATTGGGTAATGTATTTGATGGAGAAATTATATATCAAGTTTAAAAGTTGCTATTTTTTCCCCACTGCCCTTTTCAATATTTTTTTTTCCCTTGGTATAAATCTTCACACATGCATTCAAAATGCAAACCTAGGTTACCATTTTCCAAATACTACCATGTGCTCTGAAAAAAACATACCGGTGCCAGCCCTGGACATTCATACACAGTGTAATCCCCTTCCTCATTCTCCTCCTCTGATTCGTCTTCAGATGCATCATGCTTCATCTCTCCATTTGCCCTGTAATTCAAGCATTTTTAGTCAATAAAAACAGGAACTAACAAAAAATTAGCTAAATTTACTGTTCAACCTGCAACAATGTCACTGTGGTCATATACTATAATATCCTGCTCAAATCAGCTTATTTGCAAATTCTGATAGAACAATTTAAATCTTCATATTCTTACGGATTACAACTCTCTGCCAATCAGATCCAAATTACCCCAGTACTAAATTTGGATTTCATCCATAATCAATCCAATCTGATATCCTGATGATACAAGTCTATGTATCAAGTTGTATCAAAATCTGATAAGAAACACTGCCTCTACAGTAGAGTGGAAACAGGCTCAGTCAATAAGATGTAAAATCACCTCACTGATAACCATCAAGATCACTCACAACAAGACACCCCTGTGACCCTGACATGAACCATTCTGACCACCTTGTTGCTAGGGATGTTTCATATCATTTGGCAAACTTACATGCCCAATCAATTCTGTTCAGAAACAAACGTTATAGCAACTTCTTAAAACCTTTGACAATTTAACCCCAAAGCCAAACACAATTCTGCCCTGTGATACTGACTTCTGACCCATCATCCCTAGGGAGATACTTATACACTGGTGAATCTGGCTCAAATTAAGATGCCTATGTATTACCACATTTTGCTTAAACCATTTTTGTCTCTTTCTGACACAGTGACCTTGATCTTTGACCTCCCAAGCTGGCAGGCTTTTTCCTTATCCATAGTGCAAGCCATCCATAATGTTTTGTTCAGGTCTGTGATGTAGAACTAATGTTATTGTGTGGAAACCAATTTTCTTCTTTCAGTCACAGTGACCTTAACTTTTGACCCCTAAACTGACAGGCTTCTTCCTTACCACAGGTGCAACCCATTCACAAAGTTTGGTAACTGCGGATGGTGAACTCAAGTTACTGTGCATATGGCAGGTGTATACAAAGTCATAACCATCTACTACTCACCTGAAATAAACAATGCCACCCTATGATCCTGACTTTTAACATCCTGTCAAGTTAATCTATAGTAATCTCTCTCCCCTCCAACAGCCCTAGCAGCTGTGGCCGAACTCTGATGATAATTCACAGATGCAAACAGGTGATCTTGCCCTATCCGAACAACTTTAACCCAAACTTGTCATTACACTGATAATTCAGATACTGTTTTGTCTTGCCTTCTGTAACATTCATCACAGATGAGGCAAAAAGCATACAGAACAGTGAAACATACAACTCAAAGATCTTGAAGAAATCAATTTGAAAATGTAAAAGTAAAAAGGCTTACTTTTCCATAGCAAGCATTTGTTGTTTCTGATGCTGATAGTGATACATCTGAGCACTCTGCGCCAATTTTCTATCACCAGGTGACAAACTTCTTTCTTTGGTTGGACCTGTTACCCCATATGCTGGATAGTCCACTTCACTCGCTGCCTTCACACTGCTGTGGAGTCTGAAATGTGATTAAATTTGCATGAATATTTAAGTCACAGAGCATTCATATTCACCAGTTTCATAATATCATGTTGTATTGTATGTCACTCAGTGGTACAATACCTAAAAATATTTGACTGAGTAATCAGTGTTCTCCCCAAGACCATTTAGGATAGTGGTCCCCCTACCCTATCCCAAGCAACCACTATCCTATCAATGATACTAATTTGCTTTGAGCTCTTGCTTCTATGCTTCTGTGATGGTCTGCTGAAATATAGTGGGCCATTTGTGTGCTTGACTATTATACATACTAATCAGTATACATGTAATTCTGGAACTTTGTCACCTATTTTATTTTCACTGCAGCCGCTATCAGTGTTGATTAACATAAAGACATCATAATTCACCTCCTCCTAAGAATGCAAGTGCCTGCATAATTACACAGCTGTAGGCTTTACACTAGATCTATAGTACCATGTAAACTTGAGAGTATTGGATGGTCACATGGTACTGTATAGAACTTGGCAGTGGACTCAAACTGCAATAGTTTGGCTTAAATTTCACAGGAAAGACAAACAGTCAATAGCATTGTTTAACTAAAATATGAAGTGATGTTGCAAGGAAAGAAGACAATGTTCATTATGGAAATTACAGTTATTTTAGAAGACAAAATTAGCCCCCCCCCCCCCTCCATGGAAGGTTCACAGACTACTTCAAATCACACAAAATTATCCTATGTTTAATGTTTTGTTATCATTGCTTATAATGGCACTTTAAAAAATTATTGGCTATATCAGGCAAAGGAAATGGGATCTTAAGTTCCTTCCCCAAGGACAAACCTAGGCAGCCCACTCAGGCTTTCCTGGTGGGTATTGAACCCGCAACCATTTGGTTTACCTGTCTGATGCTCTACCAATTGAGCGACTCTGGCTCGACCTATGTTGAATCTAAGAATATTAAATATTCTGAACAAGATAAAATCAGAGAAATACATGATACAGTATTGCCTCTATATGCACAACATATTCATATCTACACTGTTTTAAAAACTTCTGTCACAGGTCTTTTTTAAAAAATAGCATTGTGAAAAAAAATTCAGAAATCAGGGTCTATTCTACAACTGAAAATATTTAGGAAAATTATACCTTCCACTTGAAAAAAAGGGATGGAGTTTCAAAATTTAGGAGAGATTAAATGAACAAATAATGGTTGGTTTTGCAAATATGCTGCGTTAATGTCAACCACTTGGTTGATTTTGGGGTGTGATGTTTAAGAAATTAGCATGAATCCCGCAATCAAGCAATCTAGAATAGTATGTAATGTACTGTATGTATATACATGTACATGTACTGGGTTTAACTACATACCAGCACAATTCTGGCCATATAGTGCCCAGTACAAGTATGGTTATATAAATATAAAGGATACAACTGCTAAAAACTTCAGGAGAAAAAACCCTTCCAAATATAAAGATAAAAATGTTCTCTTATGAGATCAAAATAAAAGGTAAAGGTCAAAAGGTAGAGTACTTATAATATATTGTATATACTTGTACTTGCTTATAAGTTGAGTCACACTGCAAACAATATAGACCCTGATCTGCCATTGCATAATGTGCTGAAGATCAGAATCTATGTTGTTTCTTCCATTGATCACTTCTAACAAACTGCATAGAGCCAGATCCACAAGCTCATTATGCAATGGCAGATCTGGATCTATGTTGTTTGTTCTACTGGTTACTCCAAGCAAACTGCATTGACCCAGATCTGCCATTGCATAATGCACCAGACGATCAGGATCTATGTTGTTTGGTCCACAAATTACTTCGAACAATCAGTACAGACCCTGATCCATGACTGCATAATGTGCCGGAAGATCTATGTTGTTTGTTTTTTACTGGTTACTCCAGGCAAACTGCACTGACCCAGATCAGCCAGCACATAATGTGATGTCAGATCTGGGTCTGTGCAGTTTGCAGCTGGACTTGACTTCTGTAAAATGATGGCCAGCACCTGCATGTTGAGCCTATGATCAAAGCATTGCTTAACAACTTAAACCAAAACCTTGATGAACTGCTGACAATGCTGACACCAGAAAAATGACTGCAATGTCTCCTCCCACTAATGTGGGCTCAACAATACACTAAATACTGTGCTTAAGTTCCAGAGATATATAATTATGCAACTTAATGAATAATATGTCATTTGCTGCAAGAATCTCTTGGAATATAATTTTATTAAACTCATTTTGCGAATTTCACATCGAATGAACAAATAAAAACAAAAACCTGTAATAGACATCATTTTTATTCCTTTTGCTCTGAACTTGCAAATGCATCAAACATTGTCAATAAGATGAGACTTCATCCAGCAAAAAAACTTCCCAGGAACAACACAACTTTTCGTTATTATTTTTTTTTTCTTTACATGTACTTCCATTTAAACCTAGCCTGCTGGGGTACAAGAATAGTCAGGACTGAGCAAATCCCATAGCCGACGTCCTGGACTAGTCATTTTTGAAGTCGGGCAAGTAAAATTTTCCAAGTCGCTAGTCCGGGACAAGTGCTTTTTAAAAAAGTCAGGCTAGTCCTTATTTTCGTGCTTTAATCACTATATCTACCTTTATTTGGCCAATCATGCCCTCCGGGCATACTGAATACTTGATTCTACCCCTCTTCGTGTATACATTTACACCATGTTACCGCTTGACTGCATATTGGGCTAAGCGACCAAATTATCGGCAAATCAAAACACGTCAAACAAAAGAAAGCCAGTATGATCAATTAGTAGTGTTTTAAGCGGCTTTGTTGCATTGAGTTTACTCAAGCCAGATTATCATGAGCGGCTCACTATGATTTTAATCCAGCGAGTCAGTGTAATTAAATTAATGAAAGGTACTTTACCGACATCAGTGTTGGTTTCTTTTATGAACTGATTAAATGACAGTAATGATTCTTTAATTTTTAATTGATTATACAGATGATTAACTTCCACGTGCGATATTGCGTTTGAAGCGAAACAATTACACTAATTAATGAGCTGTCTCTGTTCGTATTTAAAAGAGAAAATGTATGTTATGATCACTTTAGAAGTAGTTGTCAAGCAAGCTGATAGTTACTCTGTGGATAAAATGAGTTTGCTAACTTATTTTCGCAAGGAAGGTAATAATGGCGATTCGGAGAAGGAAAATTTGTTTGAAAGTGGAGGGATAAAACGTAAGACTGATACTGAGTGTGCGGTAGCTATTTCTCCAAAGAGACATAAGAAACAATCTGTGATGGCAAAAAATGTCAAATATGACACTACTAAGAGACAGAGAAATTTTCAGCCGCATTGGGTTGATTGTTATCCCTGGCTTGAATGTATTGACTCAGAAGGAAAGATGTTTTGCAGTTATTGCAAACAAAATCCAAAACTTGCACAGGTTGGAAATTCACCCAGTGTATTTGTCAGTGGAAGTGACAATTTCAGGATTGAACCAATCAAGTCTCATGACATGTGTGAACCCCACAAGGCCTGTGTAGCACAATATATGCATGACACTAGCCAGCATGTGCAGAAAATCAGTGAAGTCAGAGTTGCTGACACTCCACTAGGAAAGGCAATTTCAAAACTAAATGAAACTGAAATGAAAAAAATGACAGCTCTCTTTAACACAGCCTACACCCCAGCCCGTTATGGAAAACCATTTTCTGATATGGAAGAACCTTTGAGATGCTTTAGAGCATTTGACTACAGGCACTTTCCTCATGAGAGGGCAGCTCTGATGAAATATGGGAGGGAAGACTTGCAGGTTCTTCTTAATCATCTTGAAGCGATTTTCAAACAGGAAGACCATCATGCCATTCATAAGCAGTATCTGGAGTTCTAAGCAAAGGATGAGGGCATACAAGCAGTCACCAGATCCACCTGTTGAAATTCTTGGAACACTCTTAGTGAATACTCCACCTAGTCTCAGTCAATTATGCAAACTATTAGAAATCATGTTTGTTATAAGCCCATCCACTGCTGAGTGTGAACGAGGATTTAGTTCAATGAACTTAATCAAGACTTCTTTAAGGAATTCCTTAAACCAAAAGAGTTTACAAATGCTAATGAACATTTCCACAAATGGACCAGAGCTTGAGGACTCCAACCCAGACACAGCTATCAACTGCTGGCTTAGTGCTGGTGCAGGTGGCAGACATATACATGGACATTGTTTCAAATCCATCAGTTAAAACATATATACATGAACCTGAAGAAGCCAAATGTATAACAACCAATGTTTTTAAAAAATTAAATTCTTTTAAGAAATAATTATGTTGTATATTATTTGTTTGTTTTTTCTATGGATTAAGTACATACATCTCATCAAATCTCGGCAAGTGATTACCATTTTGGGACTAGTGAAGAGTAAGGTGGGACTAGTGAATTTTCTGAAACGACTTGTCCTGGACTAGTGGTTAAAAAAAAAATTTGCTCAGCCCTGATAGTGAATTGGTTTTTCTATTTAGAGTGAAGATAAACAGATCTATGATTCCGACACAATAGGCCTGATGCACTCTTCTGGATGTCGTAAGATGCAACTAATGGAGGCAGGGGAGCTGCATGGCTCGGTGGTTATTGTGCCTGACTCATGAGCAAAAGAGTGCAGATTTGAATCCTATCATTGCCGTATATACTCGCGCATAAGCCGGGTCCAAATGCAAACAACACAGATCCTGATCTACCATCACATTATGCACAAGCAGATCAGGATCTATGTTGTTTGTTCTACTGATTAGTTCTTACAAACTGCATAGACCCAGATCTGCTGGCGCATTATGCGATGGCAGATCTGGGTCCATGCAGTTTGCAGTTGGTATTGGCCTATACGCGAGTATATATGGTAAGTCAGCCCAGGTCAGCCAATGTGATGTGTCCTTGGGCAAGACACTTTACTCTAACTGCCTCGACACTAAATAACCAACCGGTATCTGTGTTGCTGTGCTGTAAAACAACAAACACCAAACTCAACAGATTACAGTATTTGATGATGATCCAATACTTGGTAATTGTACTGACTTCTGGCAAATATTCGCTAAGGATGTAATTGTCTGATAATAAAACCATCGCCTGCACTTGAATTTGGGACAAGCCTTCATTTACAAGCTGAAGTATACTTCACTTCTATGTGAAATGCCTAATTCACCTGTATGTCATTTATAAGTGACCTATACGTATAGAAAGTGAATAGCTCACATTTCACTTAGAAGTGAAGTATACTTCATTTATAAGCAGAATGTCTAATTTGCATATGAAATGCCTAATTTGCATATAAAATCCTAATCCTTCACTTATATGTCACTTATAATTGACCTATAAGTATAGAGAATAGTCATTTATAAGCCCATCATAAGTAATGAATATAAGTGACCTATATAAACCATGTATTGGTTTTTTTCATAAGGGTATGGATGAGAAATTTGTTTTTATATTTTCTGATCATTATAGGGTACCTTACAAAGTATTTACTCAATTGATATTTTATAATTATATTTTCAACCCCTGTAACCAATATCCCTTCCAAATGAATTATTGTGTAATATATTTTTTGGAATTAAAAATAAATGTTATCAAGTTCTAAAAACATGTAAATTTATCATCATTGATGATACAGTAAAACCTGTCCCTCATCAAAAATTTTGATTTAGCAGAATCAATAGGAAAGTGGCATGTGCGATTCCTCCACTGTAATGCTAGCGGCTTGAACTCCAGATAAGCAGCGTATTTGTGTACTCTGAGCCAACAAATTGACTAAAAATACATACAGAAATTTTGAATGCTTTTCAAATCAAACAAATTTAACTGTAAGCACTTAGTCCAAAGTTGTTATTGTATTGACCCTGTCATATACACAGTCCATGTTTTATGATGGCACATTCAATCAATATAAACTATGCTACTGGAACAAGTTATACAAGTCTATGTTTTCAATGACAGTTTGGAACAAGTCATACATGTTCTGTCTATTGGGATATTGGGACAAGTTATACATGTTCTCTGTTTTCAATGATAGTATTTATTCACTGTGAGACAACTCACACAAACAGAGCCATATGTTCCATCAAACCTAAATTAGTCTTGAACACTAAATCCATTATTCATTCAATATGTTACTGTTTCTTTCTTAAGTATCTTATTCATTCAAAACTAAACAAGATTTACCCAAATGTACTCACTTATAAGTCCACCTGCAAACAACATAGACCCTGATCTGCCTCTGCATAATATGCACTGGCAGATGACGGTCTATGTTGTTTGTTCTATTGATTACTCCTAACAAACTGCACAGACCCAGATCTACCAGTGCATTATGCTATGGCAGATCTGGGTCAGTGCAGTTTGCAGTTGGACTTGACCCATAAGTGATTATACACGGTATTCGAATGTTGGAAATCCTCGTATTAAACTGTTGTTTGAAGATGAAAAGAAAGGAACAGTGAAATCTCACTTCACTTGTTCAGTTGAAAAGTAAAATATTCTACCTTTTGTCAATGTTTGGCTTGGTTCAGCAAAAACAAACAATCTTTAAATTCAGGTAGTAAAAAGCAAACTGTTGGCATATTTAAAAATTCAACATTTCTAACAGCATAATAGTTGTCTAAAAAACCATTATTCCCAGACAAAACTATATATGGGGACAAGCCTACCAAATCTTTTCTACACCTCCCTGTACCATACAGAATAATGTCTGGTCAAGACTTTCACTTAAATAAAAATAAAAAGAGGTGACAAGTCTACCAAATCTTTCCCATACTTCACTGTGCAACAGAGAATAATGTCTGGCAAGACTTCCTCTCCCATAAAAATAAAACATGTGACAAGTCTACCAAATCTTTCCCATACTTCACTGTGCAACAGAGAATAATGTCTGGGCAAGACTTCCTCTCCCATAAAAATAAAAACAGGTATAGCACATCACTTGAGTGTTTAGCATTGCTGGACATCATTGAATGCAGCCAGTGATGTGCAATAAAAAATTCATTAATTGCTAATCGGAGTCTTAAAAAAGATAATTATAGTACAGTCAAGAATATGCAACATCAACCACTGCCACTTCAATATATCAACAAAAGTGACTGTCTAATAAGGGGGTAAAATTTTGAATGACCTTTCATCAACTGTTCTGATTCATTACGTGCAGAGAAGCTTTGTTAATACAAAATCCATTTTTATTGTATTGCCTTGGTATCTGTACAACAATTTCTGGAAATGGATTTTCTCTTAATCTTAAAGTCAACTGTTAATCTGGATTCCTTTTTTGCAATCTGAACAAGAATAGCACGAAAGGCACACCATATGTCCACTCTGTGTTTAATAGTCCTCTATGCAGTTAACTGAAGTTTATCTGGAGAACCACTTTTCTTTTTTCAGTCACTGTGACCTTGACCTTTGACTATCTGCCCCCAAATCAATAGGCTTCATCCTTACCCAAAGCATAAGCCATCTACAAGATTTTGTCCTGGTATGTGATGTAGAACTAATGCTATTGTGCTGAAACCATATTTATTCTTTCAGTCACTGTGACTTTGACTTTTGACTTTTTGAATCTAACATCATTAGGGTCCTAACCTTACCCCAAGTGCAAACCATCCATAATCCTTGGAAACAGTGCATGGTGGAGAACTCAAGTTATTGTGTGGAAAACATTTTTCTTCTTTCAGCCACAGTGACAATAACCTTTGACCTTTTGATGTCAAAATCAACATGGTTCTTTCTTATCTCCATTGCAATCCATCCAGAAAGTTTCATGATTGTAGCTGGTGGAGAAATCTAGTTATTGTGCAGAACCCACTTTTCTTTTTTCAGTCACAATGACCTTGACGTTTGACTCTGAAATAAATAGAGTTCTTCCTTGCCCAAAATGCAAGCTATCCACAATGTTTGGTAACTGTAGATAGTACAGAAATGGAGTTATTAAGCAGAAACTATTTTCTTCTTTAGGTAACAGTTACCTTGACCATTGAGCTTTTGACCGCAAAATCGATAAAGGTTCTTCCTTATCTCAAATGCAAGCCATACACAAAGTTTGCTAACTGTACGTGGTGGATAAGTTGATTTATTGTACAGAAAACAAAACTGGTGACAGACAGACAGATGGATGTCATAACATATTATGCCCTGCCTTACTGTAGGCATATAAAAAGGATGGGAAGTAGTGATAAGATTTTCAAGACATGGTGGCCATATTGGATGCCAGATTGGCATGATTTTCATTCAGGACCAACTAGACACCATAAAAAGTCTTTGGTGTGAATCTCCATATCAATATGGCTTTCCATTTAGGTGAAGTAGTAATAACAAGGTTGTCAAGCCGACTGCCATGGCAGCCATATTTGAAGTCAGATCAGCACCATTTTTATTTAGGACCTACTAGACATCATAATAAGTCTTTTTGTGAAATCCCAATGTTGGTATGTTTTTCCATCTAGGAGAAGTAGCTATAACAGGATTTTCAAGATGACTGCTGTAATGGACAAATTGGATGGAAGATGGGCACAAGTTTCATTTAAGATCAACTAGATATCATAAGAAGTCTTCCAGTGAAAAACCCATGTTGATATGACTTTCTGTTCAGGTAGAGTAGTGAAAAGATTTTCAAGATGGCTACTGTGGTGGCCATATTGGATGTTAGATCATCAAAATTTTCATTTATAACCACTCAGACATCATAAGAAGTCTTTTAGTGAAAACTCTGTGCTGATATGACCATCCATTAGGAGGAAATGCAATGATAATATTCTCAAGATGGCGTGACACCATTTTCATTTTGGACCAATTAGACATTATAAGAAGTCTTCTGGTGAGAACCCCATGTTGAAGATTTTCAATTCAGAAGGAGTAGTGATACAAAAATGTTCAAGATGGTGGCCATATTGGTTGTCAGATTGGTACAGTGTTCATTTAGGACCAAATAGATATTATAAGAAGTCCTTCATTCAGGAGAAGTAGCTATAACACGATTTAAAAAATGGCAGCAATATTGGATGTCCAAGCAGCACGATTTTCATTTGGGACCAATTAGACATCGTAAGAAATCTTGTAATGAAAACCCCACATCGATATGACTTTCCATTCAGAAGGAGTAGCAATAACAACATTTTCAATATGGCTGCCATACTGAATGTCCCCATTGGCATCATTTTCATTTAGGACCAATCAGACATCATAAGAAGACTTTTAGTTAAAACCCCACATTGATATATCCATCCATTCAGGACGAGTAGTGACAATAAGATTTACAAGATGGCCATTGTGATGTTAATATCTGATGTCCAAGTTGACACCATTTTAATGTAGGACCAATCAGACATCATAAGAAGACTTTTAGTTAAAACCCCACATTGATATATCCATCCATTCAGGACGAGTAGTGACAATAAGATTTACAAGATGGCCATTGTGATGGCAATATCTGATGTCCAAGTTGACACCATTTTAATGTAGGACCAACTAGACCTCTTAAGAAGTCTTTTGGTGAAAACCTTATGTTGATACGACTTTCTGTTCAAGAGGAGTAGCGATGACAAGATTTTCAAGGTGGCTGCCATAACAGCCATATTGATAGTCAGATTGGCACCATTTTCATTTAGGACCAACTAGACATCATAAAAAGACTTAAAGAGAAAACTCCATGCTGATATGACCATCCATTCAGAAGAAGCGATAACAAATATTTCAGGGTGGTCAGTGGTAGTACATAATGGCTGTTTGCACTGCACCATTTTCATTTAGGACAAACCAGACATCATAAAATGTCTTCTGGTGAAAACTCCCATGCTGATATGACTTTCCATTCAGGAGGAGTAGCAATAATAAGATTTTCAGTATGGCTACCATTGTGGTCATATTGGATGTCAGATTGACACCATTTTCAGTTAAGACCATCTAGGCACAATTAGAAGTTTTTTTAGCGAAAATCTTCATGTGCTTTTGTGACTTATTGTAACTTAACATAGGCAGAAAAAAATATGCCTCTGGTGAAGAATACACATTGTCTATAGGCACTTTTAATAGCTACAGTACTATGGAATGTAGTCACTCTATGGACACTACATACCAAAGCAGTGTATGTAATAATATTAATTTGTTACAAAAGCCTAAGTATGTAGCCAGTATGTCAATATACTTAAAATATGAATAAACCATCACTTCTTGTTAGTCTTGCAGCACAATGATTGGTGCCTACTCAGCCAGTGAAAAGCAGCAGACAAATGAAGAAGGTTTTAATTGTTTCTTGTTATCATGTGAATTATACATGGTAAGATTGATTTTTACCACACTTTTGACTTCAAAATTATGAATGTGATTTATTAACATCTGAATATTATACACAACATTTAAGGTACATATCAAATGTCTTCATCAGGATTTTTCTCATGGTTTTAGCAAAGAGATCCCTGATTTCCAGAGATTTCAGAGTCAGGGACTCTAAGAGGTAAATAAGCAGTCAGGTCTTAACTACAAAATGTAAATCTGAACATGTTTGAGAACTATTCACTAACGTATTCTCCCTACTGACCTGTTGATAGCTCTCAGTCATTTTAGATGTCCCACCCACACATTTCTGAGAATCATTGCAAGATAACATAATATGCTATTGATGTGATGTATTTATTTGACTTTGAATTCTTTAAAGATGATAGAAACAAAGTGATATAACGATACTACACATTATGACCAAATACAGAGTTTATTCTAGATTGCGCCCTTGCACCAATGACCCTTATTTTTCATCTTTGGTGCAATAATGTTCCCTGCAGGGTGAACATAAAAAAGCTCAGAAGAAAATAAAGATAAAAGATTGTTATGTTAGATTTCAGACTGAATTGAGCACATTGCAAGCTTCCTGAATAGAGTTTACTCACTGCTAAAGAGCATAAGGTGATCAATTTCTTTGACTGACAGAAATGTCTTACTGATTTTGACTAGCTTGGGGACAAAAGCATATATTCCATGATCACTGATAATTTCCGTGTCAACCAAGGGACTGAACATTTAATGGGGGGGGGGGGGGAGGAGGAAGGCTTTATTTTTCAGAAAAAATGTTTGGCCCTCAAATAGCTTGAAAAAATTATTTATGCTCTGATTTATAGAAGAAGAAAAAAAATATTATCTTGCTTTAAAGGAATTTTTCATCCTGGTTCGCTCCCCCCCCCCCCATCCTTAAAGGGTTGGTCTCTAAAATAACCATGACCTGAACTGTGGACATGGTTATTTTAGCCAACAAGGAAATTGTAGTTTGACTCTATAATGACTGATTTGAAGCATATAATGTGGAAAAAGTGATTATTGAAGCATATAACTGGAAAAAGTGATTATTTATTGCAGAAATTAATAAATCCATGGCACAAGTGATTGTGATAGTGATATGTGTTTGAACTTTTGGAATAAACAAGATACAGGTAAGGGAAGTAAGGGTATTTGTGATCCCTGCTTTTACTTAAAGACCCCACTTTTTGATCCATTGAGGGCCATTGGGCCCCACTTGTTCCATTTCTAAATTACATAACTTATTTAACACAGATGATGTAAGAAGTATACACAAGCTAGCTAAATTATGTAAAACTATTTTGTCAAGTTTTCATTTGTGTATTTGTTTATTACTCTGCCTTCTATTAAGCGTCTCTGTATGTTTGCATTTTATATTGGTCACACTCCACAGATAGGGGTCTTGACTTGAATATAGTTTCACCTGTGTTCACACCAACTTGTTAATAATGGGGTACAAGGGATGACTTTACATCTCCTGTGCAAGGAAAGAAAAGAAAAAATTATAAAATTAATTTCGGTAAAAGAAAGAATATTGGGATAAATTTACCCCATTGGGGTTTTCTGGGAATACATAATAATGTCCATCACAAAGTGACAGGTCCCACTTTCATAAAACATTACAACATTGAGTAAAGACTTAGCTCAAATTTTGCATGCTGATTATTTGTAAACTACAACAGGTTAAACTAATCAAAGCTACATTTTGAAACAAGCTGGTTACTTTGAGGCTTAAAACCAAGATCCTGACCTTAAATCTGACTTTACAAACTTCTGCAAAGCAACAAAATTCTGAGTTGAGTACATATTCTAGTTGCGAAGTTTTATACAAGTGGGACATTGTCTTCAACAATGTACGTACTTGTACCAGCAGACTCCAGCCATTATTATACCAACAAGGGCAGCTACACTGCAACCAGCAACAATAACTGAAAAGAGAGGAAAAAAATATTAACTGTACAACATGTACATTCTATGAGTATTATCCATACTGATTATAAATAATATAAAAAATTACATGTATATTTTAAATGTTTCCTTTGGCTTTTAATGGGATTTATGATGGAAGAATTTCAATTGGCCCCAGATACTACACCATGAATGAAAGTTGTCCCACAAACACTATCTTTTTCCCAATTTTTAAACAGAAATGGTCCTATGAACACCTTGTGTTAAAGTTATGAACCTGTAGGTGGTGGTGGTGGTGGGTTGCAGTCCTGCTTAATATATTATCGCCTCATCTATGTATACACTTTCAACTTTTGAACATGAGCATGTTTCCTTTAAATTACTGAAATACTATCAAATATTGTTAATGTTATCGATATAAGCATGTGTGAAGGCTGATTTGCTGGAGATTATTTTTAGTGTGCCTTTTAATACTTATAGCCATGTCTGTAATGGGTTTCATGTCACATCAGCACAATTCTGCCTATACATAGACAAATAAAAGTTAGATAGTAAAATAAATTAAACCAAAATAAAATAAAAGTTACTAAAATCTCTAGCTAGATAAAAACCTTCCTACTAAAAGAAAACATATACTCTTACTAGACACAAGATTTAAGGCTAAAAATTCTTAAAAAGGTATATGAAATAAAAACAAAAGATAAAACAAGGCAAAATCCTCAAAAATCTGACAGGATAGAATTAAACTATAAACTATAAATGTGTCAATGGGACATTATATCTGTTTGAACAAGTGATGCAAGTAGAAAAGAGCAATAACTCTGTTTGAATGTATGTATGTGTGTATCAAAATGTAAAGAACATTCAATATTTAGAAAAATAAACCATAATAAAATGATACTCTCATGTTTACCTGTCTATAAATGATGTATTTGCCAAATTTCAGGGCAAATCATAAAAGGGTGTGGAACTATTTACACATACACACACAAGAATTATCATATATATATAAGACCACATACATATATTCACCTCATGACCATGATGTCTGCTAATTTTCAAGACAATTCATCAGCCAGTGTAGGACAAGTTACACACACGTGAATAATCATATCTAGTAAATACATTTAAAAACAAGGGTGCCTAACTGGTGAAAATATCATAGAGAAATGTTTCTCCAGATGTCAATACTGTCAACAAGTTTCTGGGCAATTCATAAAAGACTGTGAGACAAGTTATGCACCGAAGAATAACAGTACAGTGTATACAGCTAACACCAAAAAGGGGCATAACTCTGGAAAAAGAATGACAGAAAGATATGCACTTGTATATTTGATGTCAACAGTGTCTTCCAGGTTTTAATACAATCCATGGAAAGATGCAGGAGTAGTTGCATACACAAGTGTTTTGGGAGTTCAGGCATACATGGACATGAGGTGGATGAACAAGATTTATGCTATATGCCCCAGCAATATTCACAGTGGAGCATAACAATGTAATAATAATATATACTGTCAACTATATCTGATATGATGCAACTGAAAAATCAAAAGTACAGAAAAGTAATGGGATCCGAAACATTTAACAGGTCTACATTCTAACGTGAATTTTGTAAGAAATTAAAATTGCATAATATATATATATATATATATATATATATATATATATATATATATATATATATATATATCTACATTTGAATTGTGCTTTCAAACCTTTATCCCAGATAGAAAACTATTTACCATATATACTCATGTAAAAGTCAAGTCCAACTGCAAAACATTATAGATTCTGATCTGCTGTCGCATAATGCGCTGGCAGATCAGGGTCTATGTTGTATGTTCTACTGATGCAAAGAACCAGATCTGCATTATGTATGCACAGATCTAGATCTATGCACTTTGCAGTTGGACTCAACTTATAAGTGAGTATATACAGTACCTACAAAAATATAAATGGTTTTGTTAACAAAAGTTAAGTACAGTGAGAATTCCAATTATCCAGATCCATCAGGAGACAATAATTTTTTAATGGAAAATTTATCATTTGGATAACTGATTTTAATAAAATGGTGATTTACAATGTAAATTTCATGTGGACAGGACCCGAGTCAATACAAGCAAACAACAGGGTGTGCAGTTTTATTGTTATATCTGTATAGTGTGGTATGGATCTTGCTAGAACATGTACCAAGGTGCATTACCAATAAACCAATATTGTGGTTACTGTATTTCTATAAATAGTACACAAATCAAATTTCCAGTTTATCTTTTTATTAGTTTTATTTCAAACTTTTGTCTCTTTCGATATCTGTTGTTCTAAAACCCAACAAAATTTCTGAACAATATGTCCATTGAGAGAAAACAGGTTAACTACAGGTTATATCCCATCTACTTAACTACAGGTTATATCCCATCTACTGCATAGCAATGACCCAAAACGGCAGATGTGGACGATGAAGTCTTGTATGAGCTGTGCCGAATAAAAAGGCTAAATCAACTGTCTGGTAGCATTTTTGACTTAAATTCTCCAAGAAAGATTTAAAATGAATCAATAATCTTGCCATTTGTTGGAAATGTAATGTGGATGTGAAGTTTCTATGTGGAACATTGAACTGTCCACATTCGCCGACAACATCCCATCATTACTGCCAAAAAAAGAACATGCAAATTAAACAGAAGTCACCCACAAGAAAGGATATTTCCCAGTTCATTTAAAGAGATTTAAAAGATATTAAATTATAGGGGTGAAACGATTAATCGATATATCGATACTTTTTCTATATCGATACCCATATCAATACAAAAGGGGAAGAAATTATACAAAACAATACTTGCTCTATACAAGTTACTTTAATCTTCAGCAGTCGTGAATAATTATAAGTCATTTGCCTTTTCATTCTTTAAAATGAGAATTCATATGAGACAGCTGTAGCAAGTACATGCACTCATTTCTGTCAGTAAAAAATATAAAAAAAACTATTGACAACACCCAGTCGCCTTCTACAAATTAACACAAGGTGACTAACTCATGTGGTTTGAAATCTGGCCCCTTCCCCTGCCTCAGTTCCATGCTAATTAGTTTATCCCATCCGAATCTTCAGCCACTGATAACATATATCAACGGAAATAAGAAGACATTGCAGATTTGTTCCCCATGCACGATTTAAGTACATTACTGATCATTTAATAACCACTTTTATGCGAAATGTATCTGTACACTTCCAGTGTGTCATACAGTGAAATATGTTACATTCAATTCTGATTAGTGGTTATTGTTTTAAAGTCAAGGGTAAACAATAACCACCAATCACAACTAACTGTAGCATGTTCACTGCGTTACATACCAGAAATATTGGCATCCAAATAGATTCAAAGCAACATAGAAACTTCACACAAAAGTGACTATTAAATGATCTGTAAAGTACTTAAATCATACATGGGGAATAAGTTTGGAATGTCTCCTTTATATTGATATATGTAATCAGTGACTGAACATGCCGATAGGATACAAAAAAATGGGCACACAATCGGCAAGGGGGCAGATTCCAAACCGCACGAGGAGTTATAGCCACTATGTCAATTTGTAGAAGGTGTGTGGGTGTTGTAAATAATTTCCTTTTTCACTGGCAGAAACAAGTGCCTGTGGCCGCGGCAGATGTTTTGCATCTGCAGGAAGTACAAGGTGAAGGATTTAGTTGTTAGTCATGTCCACTCCCACACTCTGACTTGTTCTAGATAAGATATTCCTTGCACAAGGAAATTGCACTGTTTCTTCCATTTTGAAGATAACACCATAATGCCTTCAAAATTTAAGTGAAGACATGAAATTGATAATAAAATGTTTTAAAAACATTCATTCAATGCAAAATAAAGGGCGTGGTGACCAGGATGAGTCATATATCTGATCGAATGGAGCAGCCTGAAATGGCCTACAAGGCTGAATAAAAATCACTAACAGCTAACAGACAGACTGTATGGAAGTATTTTTTTTATTTTTTTTTTATATCTTGTCAAGGATCAGAATGGCATATGAACAGATGCTAAGTCTATGTTTGCTTGTAATCTGCATACTGGAAATACACCCAATATGTCAACATATAAAAAATGGCACAACCCTACCAATGACAGACCTTGCAAAGATGAAACGACCATCAAGTTGATATGTGTATCGATAATGTATCGTATCGTAGGCTGTGTATCGAGAATCATATCGATACGTGGCAGAGGTGTATCGTTTCACCCCTATTAAATTATACAAATCTTTGACAACAGTTCACTCTTTAACATTTTTTCCCACTTTTTTTCAGATTTTCTCAATTTATTGTATTGTAATACTCTATTCTATTTCATAATATATTGCAATACAAAAAATCTGGTGATACCCAACTCTACTGAACTATTGGAATAATCAACTTCCAGATAATCTGCATTCTACTGTACAAGTCTGTAATAGGAAGTAAAGCCCCCTTCAATCCAAACATACCAACAAACCAGAAATCCTTTTCAGCAAGAGGTATGTCTGTCTTTTCGGCCATAATATGATGTGCAGGGGTGGGGTGGAGGGGTGCTTTACTTGAAGATGTTGGTGAATTACTGATAGTTGTAGCTGTAGCTTTAATTATTTCTCTTGCTGGAATTCCCATATTTTGTGTATCTTCTGGGTCTAAATTGGTGTTGAGTTCGAAATCTGAAAAAAACAACAACAGCATACTGGTTATACATGTATATATAATAATGGTAATAGATTAAAATAAGATACCAAAAGTTTTGTCCTATAAAATCAATGGTCTCTTCAAAGACAAATTTAGCTCTTTATCCTTAATCAATAAGGTTTTAATCCTTTGCCATGGTGTCAAGAATGACTTTTTCATACAATACCCTTATGAGCAAACAGTGGTGGAAAAGTTTCAATTCACTATATGTGTCCATTAACACAATGATAAAAGTGCTTTGTTTCATTCATATTAAAGGTAGACCGAAGTCCTCCATATCAAATACCTCTATATTATTAATATATTATTCATTATGATGATCTATGCAATACATGAAAACTTCAACCCAATGCAATCAACATTTATTGAGACATTTAAGTTTAAATATACATGTAATGAATATTTCCCATAACCATGTGTAACTTTGTCAGTTTCCGGAACTCAAGTGCATGTAATGTCACTGGGAAAATCCAGCACTGCAAATGATCACCATTGTTCTACCTTTGTTGAGTGTGAAATTTCTCTGGATTGTTTCCTGATTGTGTGCATTATACAACATGGTTAGGAAGTGTGTTGTCGGTGGATGTAGCAGTATGAGAATGTCCTCGTCATCTCAACATAACCAACAAGTAGAATATCATGAACTAGTGATTCCGTTATCAGTTAACCATAAAATGAAAATGTAATATATCAAATCATCAAGTTTTTTTGCAAAAGGAAGAAAGAGAAAATGGTGATGCAAGACTGTGCACATGACTGCTGAAGACATGTCAATCTGTATTCATATTTTCACAAATACATGCAATTTGTTTCCTCCAAAAAGCTATAAACCATACCATATACTGGACAAGGAAGTTTCATATGCAGCTGATATTTAAAAAAGAAATGCGTGATAAAATACTCTTGGTAAAATATGGTTCTCTTCACAAGCATGTCTTGGTAAAACATGGTTCTATTCACAAGCATGTCTTGGTAAAGCATGGTTCTCTTCAAAAGCATGTCTGTCTTAAGCTGACACATCAATATTAAAACCTAACTGTTGATGAAGACGTACTTAGCTACATATATATTAATAGCTTTACACTGATATTTAAACAAAACAAATTAAGTCATAGGTTGAATTCACAACATGGAGAGAGAGAGAGAGAGAGAGAGAGAGAGAGAGAGAGAGAGAGAGAGAGATGATATGTTATGAGCGGTTACTGAAAAATGTGCTTAAGGATACTGAGTTACAGCTTAAAGTGAATTCATTATTTTAAATTAACCATGATTGGGAAAAGATATACAATTAAACTGCAAGAATAACAGAGAAAGAGGGAACAAATAGTGAACGAGAAGGATTAAAATAGGAGGCTGAAAGAGTGTGTGTCTCAACATACTGAAAGTAGAATGTAAAAATCAACTATTTTATTAGCACCTAAAAGTCAACTGAAAATACAATTTACAAAATCCTCACATTTCTTGGTGAGAATGAAAGAGAAAGAGACATGTCTGCAGAATTGCCGAAGACAGATGACTACATCAACATATAACTTCAAGACAGGGTCGGACTGGCAGTCTAGCCTACCCCTTGGAAATTGCTAACAATTTCAGGTCTTGGAGGGTCCCCCAGACCCTGGATTGAGAGACAGAGAAAGGCAAAGAGATTAGTCTTGGGATCATGACAATTTTCCCACATCATTAACATCAGCAACAAATTTAAATTATATTTTGTGGACAAGTATCAATTAATGATTAAACTTCTGCTGTTAATTAATTGCTGGACTACAATTGCGACTGTTAAATACTTCACTCCATGTCGGATGGATTGATGTAATATAAATGAAACCTCAACACACATGTATAGGATCCCAAAACATGTATATTGGATCTACAACACTCTTATAAATAATTTTGTATGGTCCAAATAATAACTGATATAAAGACAATTGATTCTTTATTTGGTATCTGGCTATTACTTCCAGAATATTGTACAAAAGGTTTGCATGTCTTTTTTTGTGCCCAAAATCTTAATCATATATTACATGTATATTAACATATACTTAATAATTTAGACATCAAGACAAAAACTGTCCTTTTTTGGGTGATTCTGCCAACATTTTGACAATCAAGTCAGTACTAAATACAGTGTATAAACATAAGCAAAACTTTTCAACTAAACTGAAAACACGTCAGAGGTAGTCAACCATACATAAAGGAAATATACCCATCATTTAAACAATCAATGACCATCATGCATACTGTGTACAGTTCCACACTGATATCACAAGCTTGTGTGCTTATCAGGCTGTTTACAAAAAGTTGCTCAGCTGTTTCCATACAGGTCGCCTTCTGGTGAAAATTAAATAGCCAGTGAATGAATGTGTGTCAAGTCTTTGCAGTGCACATGAAATGTCTAACAAAATTAGATTCCTGATTATAGTAATATATATATATATATATATATATATATATATATATATATATATATATATATATATATATATATATATATCCTCGAACCGCCATATTTCGTGGCTTTAACGTGAATTTTAACGCATTTGTTATAATATTGTGAGAATCTATTAAAAAAACCATAGAAAGTGTTCAACTACATCTACTTCATTTAATCGTTAAAAAATTGTTGGATTCCTGTACATTAGTTCAGAATTACCATTTTTCCGAGCATATGTAAGTTTACTTATTTCCGGAAGTGCATCCATGGTTCGTGACACTGACTAAAAAGTCACGTGGCATATGACCAGAATGTGCCAGTTAGACCAAGGTATGGATATTATCAGTTTATAGCGTCTACATGTTTTTGAAATAAAAAAATAAAATTTAAATATGATTTTTTTTTTTCGTTCATTCTATATGTAGTTTGTGCACTTACATTACTACTTGCTTGTTCTTTACCATATAAATAAATGAATCAATAGAGAGAGACAGAGACAGCGAGACAGAAATATAAAATGTTAAAATAGACACTGGTGAATGGATACACATTTTATTATAATAGATTCAATGTCTTTTGATGTAGAATATATGTTTATTATGAGATAATACTGAAACGAAAAAGTCCATAGTGAATGTACATTTCCAATGTAAATTTTTCTTATGTTGTATAAGAACCCCATATGATTAAAACCAAATATTTACATTGGCTTTGCTGTTGTATAAATTCCCAAAGTGGGTTTTCCTGTTCAAGATATGTAAACAAAGCCAACATGTGATCAGCGGACCTATCTTTAGCATATATTACAAAATTCAAGTCCAAAATGTTGGACACAAATAAGGCATTAGTGAAAATATTGATTTTCATTCTGTTTTTTTAAATTACATGAAATTACCTGTTTAAATCTCATTTTGTCTGATTTTACTTATTAAATACTTGCTGTCACTCTTGAAGAATGCTGGTGACACAGCTGATGACGTCATTATCTCGAAACAAGTGTGTTAGGTCGCGAGAAACATGGTGCACGATTGAAGGACAGTCAAGAAATCAGGAGGTTGGACAAATATATATATATATATATATATATATATATATATATATATATATATATATATATATATATATATATATATATATATATATATATAAATAAATAAAATTCAGGTTAACCTTTAAGGGTAACCTTTACCGAAATACCTGACTCATTAAAATGTGATACCAGTATGACAATAACGAAAATAGTGTTTTTTTCAACTCTTGCATTTATTGTGCGCATGTTGACATCATGGTGTCACCACATGTACATTGAAGATTTTACTTGCGCTGAATGAAGTACAGCCCTTGGATTCAAATCGTAGGCACCACTGCACTAAATTTAAATAATATCTCATAAATACAATAAAGAAGTTTCAGAAATAATGCTTTTAAAATAAAAACTCCGTGGTAGTTTGCTTTGATGAAAGCGACCTTAAATAAGTACCTGTTTACTCAGCTGTGGTAATCGTGCTAATATTACTGTACAAGGCAATTACACGTAAAAGTATCGGCATTGCCACCGGACAAAATTTCCTCTTTACCGAAGCCAATTTCAGGGTTTAAACAATTAACTGGCCTGGATTGGACAAATCCACCAATTATAAACAAAGGTGATGCCAAAACAACCAGCTTGCCAAATTCAAAAGTGGAATGAATAATGTGTGGAAAATTACGATTTTGTGAAGCCAAAACACAACACAAAAATGGATAGATGATCTTAATTAACCTATATTCAGAATTTTAACATATATTACAATCTTAATTGATCTATATTCAGAATTGTAACATATTATGATCATTCTTTCATGAATATATGACAATAATTTAAGAATTTATGCTGGTTATGTGCTTGATATAATTAGACATGTGAAGCTTTTCATGTAAGTTATATCACTTTGTAGGATCGCTTATAACGCTGAAAAACTAACTCTTCAGCGCGTGAAACCAAATAAATGAAACAGCAATGAACGTCTAGCTGAAATGTAATCTGGAAGAATGCGATTATGTAAAAACGATGAATAAAGTAAAATCTGCATTTAATATTTTTGGGAATAAGCAAGGATATGTGACGACAATCACGATTTGCACCGTGTAAGTATAGTCATACAATGTAAGACATCCACCCTGATATTTATGATGTTTGGGTGCTACGTCTTAATACTTAAATAAATTGAGTTGTGTAGCATGATCCCCGGTTGACTGACAGGGGAACTAGAGGCCACATTTTCAGCCCATATTGACACTTTTCCACAAATTAAAGTCTAATTGCTTTAGTCGGACTGTACTTACTCTGATGTCTTTTTCCTAACAGAATCAAATTCTGACACACTGCTGAGTGCTGAAACCATCTCTAATATCCTTGAGTGATACGATTTTCAAACGAGCCGCTGTGGCTGCTATATTGGCTGTAAGATCAGCACCATTTTCCCAAACAAGACACCATTAGAAGATTTTCCCAAACAAGACACCATTAGAAGACTTTTGGTGAAAACCTCATGTTAATATGACAATACATTCATGAAAATTTGTTACAAGATTTTCAATATGTTCATTGTGGCAGGCATATTTGCAGTTAGATTAGCACCATTTTCATTCAGTTCTAACTAGTTATCATTGCTAGTGTTCTGGTGAAACCTCATGTTGATATGACTTTCCATTTAGAAGAAGTAGCGATAACAAGATTTTCAAGATGGCTGCCATGGTGGCCATACTGGATGTCTGATCAACACCATTTAGTATGAACAAGACATCATTATAAGTCTTCTGGTGAAAACCCAATGCTGATATGACTTTTCAGCTAGGTGGAGTAGCAGTAAGATTTTCAAGACGGTCACTGTGATGGCCATATTAGATATAAGCTTGGCACAATTTTGATTTAAGATCAACTAGACACCATAAGAAGTCTTCCGGTGAAAACCCCACACTGATATGTCTTTCTGTTATGGAGCAGTACCAATAACATGATTTTCAAGATGGCTGTTGTAGTGGACATATTGGATGTCAGATCAGCACCGTTTTCATTTAGGACCAACTAGACATCACAAGTCTTTCAGTGAAAACCCATGTTGATATAACCATCCATTCTGGTGGAGAAGTGATGACAAGATTTTTATGATGGCTGTGGTGGCCATATTGGATGTCAGGGCAGCACCATTTTTTTTTTAGGACCAACTAGACATCATAAGGAGTCTTCTCGTGAAAACCCTATGCCAATATGACTTTCTGTTCAGGAGAAGTAGCAATAACAAGATTTTCAAGATGGCTGTCTCGGTGTCAACATTGAACATCAGATTGGCATCATTTTAATTTAGGACCAACTAGACATCATAAAGTCTTTTAGTGAAGACCCCATTATGATATTGCTATCCATTCAGAAGAAGTAATGATAACAAGATTTTTTAAAGATGGCCACAGTGATGGCCATGTTAGACATCCGAGCAGAATCATTTTCATTTAGGACAAACTAGACATTATAAGAAATCTTCTGGTGAAAACCCCATGTCCATATGACTTCTGTTCAGGTGGAGTAGCAATAACAAGATTTTCAAGATGGCTGCTGTGGTGACCACATTAGACATCAGATCAGGACAATTTTCATTTAGGACCAACTAGACACAATAAGAAGTCCTTTCGGGAAAACCCCATGTTGATATTACGATCCATTCTCTGGGTTCGAAATTAGGATTTTTTTCAATAACCCACAGGGGGGCCAAAATAAATGTTTTACTGATCCTGCCTAAATTTCAGTGAACCTGCTAAAATCAAACAGAAGCCAGTTCAGTTTTATATTCAACAGTTATTATTCATTAACATCAACTGAAAACAATAACAACTGCATTTCACAAATAAGACACACGAATGAAGTATCCTGCGCACTTTTATATTTCTCAGTATATTCAGTGCAGAAAGTGCACAACATAACAGCATCTCTGGGGTCATACTTCAGCCATTTGTGTTAATTTTTACAGCATTTCTGGTACTTTCTTAGTCTCTTCTCTTGATCGTATTTGTAATTGCGCTCTCTCTTGTCATCATCTAATTTCTGCTGTTTTGGTGGCAGCTGCGCACATTGCAAATACTTCCACATTTACAACTGTCACTGCACAATGCACTGAATGTTTATTAACAACAATATAAATATTAAAATGCATTGTTTCATATAATCCTGGATTATTTGTTGAGTTGGCAAATGCAACCTTTTCCAATTGGTCAATACTAGCCCAAGACCCTGTATCTTTTGTTATCATCAGTAATGAAATCAGTGCTTTGGGGCAGTACAATTGGCTAGTTCCACGTGTATGAAGACTGTTTTGACAATAATCACATGCATTTACTTGATGAGTGGATAAGTGGTTTAATACCTGTCCTTTTGCGATGTGAGCATTTATTGTACCTCGTGAAATGCAGGATGCTGGTAGTTACTCAATTAACACAATAAACAGATCAATTAACCATTAAAGGAAATTCTGACTCATAACCACTGCTTAACTGTTATGATAGTGACTGGCAGTAATTTTCATTGCTCCAACTGATTGGTGACAATTGTGTTTTAGTGATCCAATGGCAAAACTACTAACTGGCATATAGTGTATTAGCATTAATTTCAAACCCTACATTCTGAAGAAGTAGTAATAACAAGATTTGTAAGATGGTTGCTATGATGGCCATATTGGATGTCTGAACAGCACTAATTTTAATTAGGACCAACAAGACCTGAGGATGAATGTGTTTGTAAAGTTTTATGGCAATCCTCCAAGTATTTTAGGATAAGTAGCGATAGCAAACTTGTGCTAACAGAGAGCTGGATGTCAGATGACACACAACAGACCATCCCATAAGCCCTTCTAGTCTATGACCTGTGGAGCCAAAAATCATCGATCTTACTGTTTTGTGCACCATGACGAAACACTAATTTCACTTCTAACATACAACTGTGAAAAAAGAGGACTGACAGTTTGTTTGGACAACTTTTGTAACTGGGTTTAGCTGTTCATACTTCAAACAATATCTGGATTAACCAGTCCCCAATATCAAAACGCAGTCAGCTTATATAAGAGGCATGTGATGAATAGGGAATGTAAAGAAGCTTACTCAGACTATTGCTAGCAACATTTTAACTGAAACTTCACCAGCCTTTACAGACAAATTTTGTAAATACTGAATGACCCCTAACACTAACGAAAAGGGACCATGTAACTTGTATCTCTCCTCAAACAGCTTTAATTATCAGGCAAATAAAATAGATGAAGATATTGAACTATATCTGACAGAATGACATAGGGCAACTCCCACTTCTGCTGCAACTATACAATTATCCCACCATCCAGCAAACTACAGTAATTGCTTTGACCCTCTACTCTAATGATAAAAACCACCTCACTTTCAAATCAGACACATTTATACCTTTGAGTTACTTGACAGAGTGACATGAGTACAAGCAATATAAGAAATGTTTACACATCGATTCACATGATATACTGTAGTATCACTAATTTTCATCAGGTACCAATTTTTTTTTATTTTGTTGTTGCCCTGAACCATGAATTTAAAGACCCAATGAAATATTAGCCACATATGATAAAGAAGCACCCTCCACACACAAACAGACCTCACCCCCCTCATTTTAATACTGTGTTTCATTCCTAGAAATCAACAAATCTATTTGATAAATCAACCTCATTTCTGTAACATGGTACCAAAAAAAAATAGCTTTTACACGTGTTTGTTTTATTTTATCCCTATAAAAAAAGAATGATAAACTTATAATATAAGCGTTTTATATTGTTTCAATGCACTCATATATATATATATATGGAATCCGGTAGCTGTAATTCCACTCATTGCCTTAAATCAATATGTTGTGAGATAAGTCAAGATAGAGAAAAGCGATAAAAAGCATAAGGTATTCAAACAGTGTTATTACTGAAAAGGGAAGCAAGAATAAGAAACTTTACAATAAATGAAAATTAGATTTAATACTTATTCAAATCTACTCTTCAATAAGTGAAACTGTTGTCAAATTTTTTTTTAATCCTCATGAAAGCATATCTCATTTTATCCATGCAGGTTTAGTCCCAATGAACAATATGACTAGAATTATTGCCTGAAACACAATCACTAATGAAACACTGGATATACATTAACTACTGCAGAGTACTGAAGGTCACACTTCACCAATTTTGTGACAAAACCACTGAATCAAGATTGCATCAAACAAGTCGGCTGGTACACATAAATGTTTGTCGGGTAAATAATCCTGAAATCCAGCATTCTCAAAAAATCATGGATAACTTGGCCCAATCTTTCACACATTTTTGTGTGAGTCACAATTTACCATTCACATGAATCTGCTTGATTGATGAGGTTTTAAGTAAAGTCTATTGGTTGAAGTTGGTTGGTACATGAGGCAGGCTCAAACAAAGGAGTGATTGCATTGTTTTTCAATTTAGCTAGCATCTTCGCACTTTGATGGACTCTGAACACATACAATTTTGACACTGCTTACTAACTGCATTGAGCAAGGGGCAGCTGGTCACATGTTCGGTTCACAAGTGGAATGATGACATTATCCAAACCAACGGGGATCTAAGTTGAATTTTACCACTCTTCAGCACTGTGTTAATGCCATGGTCGTCAGAAAGTAATTGATGGCGCAAAGTTATGGACAGTGTTTAAAAGAAGAGATCATACAAATGCACTTTAATAACAAATTAGCTTAGTATTGTTGGCTGCATCGGCTCTTTTTGATGTCGAGTGTAAATTATATATCTTCACAGGTGTTTGATTTGTGATCATACAGGTGGTAGCATTGCTTTACCCACTGAAGCAGTGGTCATTTGTTATCGGCATAGTTTTGTTCTTTTGTATTCTTTATTTGGGGTATTTGTTGAGGTTAATCCACGAAATTATATACATACAAATATGCAAACTTAAACAGGCAAAACCACAAATTTAAATACCCATGAAAATGTCTTTTTTTAAAAACAAAACCACGAAAATTGAGACCCATGAAAATAAATGATACTACAGTACCTTTATCTAAACAAGTCCTTCCTCAGTAAACAAAAGTTTAATTTTAATGCACAGACTGGTCAGTGGCCACTTAAACCATTTCAAACAGGATAAGATTCCAGTCGTACTTTACCTTTTCAGACGGGATACGATTCCGGTCATATGTTCACTGCATTCTGTCTATCACTTCACAGAAGTGTGCATTTAACTGTGTGATACATCATTATTTTATGTTTACTCTTTAGAAAAGAAGAAAATAAAGGTAGGAGGTACACATATGCAGTAACAGCATGAGTTTAAAAAACGTCAAAAACTTAAAAATTAGTTTTAAAAATTGAGTTTTAACATGGGGATATCAAAATGGCGGTCAGTACTGAAGAGGCGAGTGATGGCAGTGATGTGCTTGCGGAATTAGTTGAAAATATACAGTTTCATATGGAAAATTGACATTTGAGGCAGTGGGGATTGTTGTCTTTACTTCTGCAAAATGAACAGAGTTGATGATAACCGGTTATTTGAAAATTTGATTTCAAACACGAGTTTTAACGTGCGGAGACCAACATGGCAGACAGCGCTGAAGCGGCACGTGATGGCAGTGATGTGGATGCCTATTCTGATGAAAATATAGACAATTTTGTAGGGTAAATTGACGTTTAGGCAGTGCAGATCTATATCTTGACTTTGACGAGATGAACAGAGATAATGACAACTGGTTACTAGAAAATCTGATTTCAAAACTGAATTTTAACGTTTGGAGATCAAAACGGTGGAAAATAGTGAAGCAGCAAGTCAATGACAATGATGTGGATGCCAATTTTAATGAAAATGCGGACAATTTTGTGGGGGAAATTGATATTTTAGGCAGTGGGAATCATGATGGTGACTACATTAAAAGGAACTGAGTGGATGATAAATAGTTAATTGGAATTTTTGACTTGGATATTGACAATGATGAAGACTTTTATGCTTTTCCAGCTAACTGTACATTTTGAGAACTTCACTGCTCATAAAATTTGCCCATATACCAATGTTGGATGTATGCATAATATTATGAAATTTTACTGCATTCCTGGAAATGGACCCAAATAAACCCAACAAAACTTTTTACATTAGAATTTATTATGGAATAAAAATACTGAACCCAAATGAAAATCTTTGTCGAATATCCAGTAAGAATCTGTACTGCTTGCTCTCTAATTCTCATTTGAGTAAATTTAATAAAATTTTAATAACCTTCGACATTGTTGATGGATTTTGTATTATTTTTTCACCTTCTTAAAAAATATAAAATTCCCCACATCATACACTTACATATAGGAGGTAAAATGAATATTGCAGATAGAATAATTGCATTGAAAATAAGTTTAAACAGAAAAATGTAAAGCATGTTTTTAATTTACTTAACTTTACTTTCAACTGTACTTTTTACATCTGAAACTTTTCAGTGAAAAAATGTGACTTTAAAGAAAATTTTATGCTTTTTAAAACGGTATAAAACTTTAAAAACTTATTTGAAAAACTTGTGGCCTGTAAAGCTAGATTGACCAATGTCACTGCATTCTCTCACGTTTATACACCACTGATTGAACAAATTTCCAGTTCTACACAACTGCCTGTCTGATTGGGTATCAGTATGAAAAGGGTTAAAGCAGGGAGAAACTATTATCTGGTTAGGAAACACCTGGTCACTGACTACAGTGAGCAGGTGATTGTTACATACATGGCTTTTATATGGAAATTTGTAGTGGTGGTGGTGGTGTGGGGGGTACAATGGCCACTATGGTGACCGCTATATAACAGTGACAGGTATCCTGAAATCCACAAACTTTAATTTGAACAGTTTGGTGATTTGGTGAAAGCATTCTCTCTGTTGTATTTTTTAAATACAGATGTCTGTTTCAATTTCCCCTTCAACTTCCTGACTGCTGGCATCAAACTGAAGTCTTTCATATCAACGCCGAGAAGATTTATTCTCATAAGTTGATCAAGAGTCGCTCTGTTCTGTTATTGCATATAGCTTACACAGCATCTAAATCTATTGTCAGTCCCTGAGAATCCCAAAGAAAATTCTTAGTTACAGTTAAACATCTGCATCTTTCTCCTAAAGAGTAAAAAAAATATTCTTCAGAACTCAATGCATCACCTCAATCAGAATACCTTGTGACTTACAAAATTCCATCTTGGAAATATTTTGATGGAGTGACACAGCATGCGCTGGGGAAAAGTGCAGGAAAATGGCAGAACATTCAGTCACACACTAAAATACATATGGTAAAACAAAGTCATGTCAAAAGCATTATGATACATTTATGGAATTATCTGCATAAGTTCAGTAAAAATAGTTTTCAAGGGAATTCATGAATGAAACAAAAAGAAACTTGGGAATGTTGCGTCTAAGAATAAGTAATCTCAGTTGATCAACCAGTAATAAATGCTATGATGGTGTAATGTGCTCGTGACGTCGTTTGATAAACAAGGTACATGCATATGCAATGGCAGCTACTAAAGAATTTCCAAGGTGTTTTTCCGATCACTGACAGAAAGGCCAGAGTGTGTTCTGATTGTGTATCACCTGTGATCATGTATTGATGTATCCCCCCAATATCTAACATGCAAACATTTGAACATAAAACTTCTACGTTGGTGAAGCCTTTGCTGTTGGAAAAGTGATATCTGCATCTCACGATACTTATGCAGGTGAGACAATAACTAATTATTACTTGTGCCTTCTCTTTTCTCTGCATTTTCTGCAGTTTTTATTTTTTCCAGGTAGAACAGCAACTGATCATACACTTCATCTTCTTTATCAAGATCTGAAAGATGAAGAAGGGTGATATAATTAGAAATGAATACAATATTTATTTTGTGATGAAAATTAGGCTGAAATATTCCTCAGAATAGAGTTGTCCTTCTATAACATGCTTTGTTATAACACAAATTCAGATATAACACAGTCATATTATTGCTCTCAAGTTGTTGTCTTAGATGTCCCTTATTCCAACCACTCAAAACTTTAGCCAAGCAAACAAAGGGATGCAAATAATTCAGTTAAGTTATAATAAATGTTCTTACACACCAACGATTAAGTTTCATCAAGCAGGATTATCTTAATCCTGACTGTTGTATAAATTGGCAGGTAATAAAATTAATACTATACATTTGGCTGGTGTGTTGTTTATCCTCCCTGCCCCCTCATCTCATTTAATTTTCGATTATTCTTGCTATATTGTGGCATGGTACATAACACAGCTGGCAGTTATAAACTGCAAATACAGTGTTATAGCAGGGTTCACCTGTGTATAATATTTACAATGTACATGTACACATAAGAAGATAATTTCGAGAGTCATTTTCACAAACTTGAGTTGTTTTTGTGCAAGGACTAACACAAGATATTCCACTTCGGTCAGTATTTTTAACAAATGTTGAATATACCCTAAAAAGTACATGTAGGGCCAATATAACGAAGTTTGGGTGTGTGATGTCTGTTCATCTCAAGATGCATCTTGCAATATTTAAACTAATATTTTTGGCAATACATTGAATGATATATTCTGGACAGTTATTTATAAGCAATAATAAACAAGTATGTCACAAAGAAACAGTTCAAATGTAGAAAACACCATCATCCTATGATATATTCATGCTTCAAATTTGGTCCCCATAGGTGTTTGTTTGTACTGAATTAATCTTTATGGGGCATAAGGATTGATAGGGAGTGGGTAGGAGGAATATAAAACCAGTCACATCTGATACATAAATTATAAACTGGAGATGTTCATGTTGAGTTAATGAGACCCTCTGTGTATACATGCTCAAAAACAGATCTGCCGCATGTCAGACCACTTAAAAATTTTTGCAAGACAATCTTTTGTGTTCAGCTATTTTTTTTTTTACATCCTTCATAGTCAAGATTTTATGTACTTCAAGAGTTCATAAACTTATGACAGCAGACAACAGATGCATTGGGAGGGATGATATTTTTGTCGTATCAGGGCCGAGGAAATCCCATAGCCCGATGTCCCCAACTATTCATTTTCAAAGTCAGGCAAGTAAAATTTTCCAAAGTTGCTAGTCCGGGACAAGTGTTTTTTGCCTATTTAAAAAAAAGTCAGCCAAGTGCCTATTTTCATGCCATAATCACTTTCTCTACCTTTATCTGGCCGTTCATACCCTCAGGGCATATTGAATTCTTGACCCTACCCCTCTCCATGTATTTATTTACATCCAGTATCACAACTTCCAATTGTCATTGATAACTCTTGCATGTGCGCACATTATATTACCACTTGACTGCATATTCGGCTTGGCCAATCAAAACACTCAAGACAAAACAAAGCTGGTATGATTAATTAGCACTGTTTTAAATGGCTTCCTTGCATTGTGTTTATTTAAACCAGACCCTCATGAACAATTCACCCTATGATTTTAATCCAGCGAATCAATCCAATTTAATTAATGAAAGGCACTTTACCTACATTAGTGTTGATTCCCTTTATGAACTGATTTTATGGCAGTGATGCCTCTTTAATTTTTAACTGATTATACAGAGGATAAACTTCCATGTCTGATATTGCATTTGAAGCAAAACAATTACGCTAATGAAGGAGCTGTCTCTGTTCATATTTATAGGACAAAATGAATGTTATGATCATTTGGAAGTAGTTGTCAAGCAAGGTGATATTTACTATGTGGATAAAATGAGTTTACTAAATTATTTTTTCAAGGAAGTTAATAAGGAAGAGTCGGAGAAGGAAAATTAATGTGAAAGTGGAGGGGTAGCCTGGTAAAACATAAGACTGCTGCTGAGTGTGAGGTAACTATTTCTCCAAAGAGACATAAGCCTGACTCTGTGGCAACAAAAAATGTAAAATATGACACTACCAAGAGACTGAGACATTTTCAGCCACATTGGGTTGATCTGATAGTTATTCCTGGCTTGAATTCACTGACTCAGAAGCAAACATGTTTTGCAGTTATTGCAAACAATATCCCAAACTGGCACAGGTTGGAAATTAAACTAGTGTATTTGCCAATGGAACTGAAACATTCAGGATTAAACCCAATCAAGTCTCATGACAGTTCTGGACTTCACAAGGCCTGTACAGTTAGAGAAAGTCCGAATTCCAGTTAATTCCTTTCCATTCTTGCTGATGAAAGTACTGATGATACCATATTGGAACAAGAAATAGTGCATATAAGATACCTGGACAATGGAAAACTGAAAAGCTCTGATGTAACAAAATGTATAATATCAACCTATGTTTTTGAAAAATTAAATTCTTTTAAGAAATAAATGTTGTACAGTATTTCGTTTGTTCTTTCTATGGATTAAAGTCCAAACATCTCATCAAATCTTGACAAGTGATTTAAATTAGGCACAAGTGAAAAGGTAGGTGGGACAAAAGTTAATTTTCTGAAACCACTTGCCCAGGAATGGATGGAGAAAAAAAATTCCTCAACCCTGCATATACATTGTAATTCTGAGAACACATTCATTGAACTGTTAAATGATACATGAATGTGAAGGAACCCCAAGAACTTTATTTTTTGGCTAAGAACTGTTCTAATTACATTTATATCAACCTGCACAAGATACAATTTGCCTCCATTTTCTTAATCTCTGAGACATTTTTCTGTCATAAGCTGATGTTAATTTTCTTTTTAAATGTACAATCTGGTTGAGTGGGGCATGATATCATCTTAGTGAATAACATGCAAAATCCATCCCTGTCTTATCTTAAAGTGAGAAAATATCTCCAGCTACTTGGTGGATGATATGTTCCAGCTTACATGTATTTTATGTCCAACTTCTTCTCCAGAGTGTCCAGAATTCTACCACTGGACAACCTAGGGATTTCCCATTCTTTTACATATATGAACAAAATAATAGATCAGAGGCAGAAAAATCCATTGCCTGGGACAACCAAAATTTAATGCTGGGCAACCATTTTTTGCAATGTCTGGCAACCAAAACAATATTTTAAAAAAATAATCATGTTAAAAATTATAATGGAATTTCATTTTTTTTCCAGCAACAAACAATTGATTGTTAAATTGTTCCTCTGGGTACCTTAAGCAGGGTGTCTGAAATATTTCCATAGTTGAGTGTTGGGTGATTTCTATCAGTAAGAAGCCTCACTAATCCACATGTGTTGGCTACTCATTATTTGATTAATACTACAAGCCCCTCTGGGTTAACCTTTAAAGAAACAAGAATAGCGATTGCTTGTCTTTTGTCAACACACCAACATAACGTAGCTGTGTCTTTTATTTTAGACTTGACACAACGAATGATCTTATAGTACATTTTCACATTGGTCAGTGGAAGAAATGGGCCTTTGCTGTAGAGGATGTAACAGTTGTTTCTGTTGGCTAACATTAGCTGAAGGAATATGGCAAATATATTGAATCAAACCAATCTCAATTGTTGTTGCAAACTATAATGGCTTGTAGGGTAACAACAAAACAAAAATCATATATGGAAACTTAAGATTTACCTGACAGTTTAGACATAGGAATAATACAGTGTGCTGTAGTAGCAGATTAACATAACATGAACCATCATTATGTAAACTCAGATAAACATAAACTATTGATAAGTTTCTGGCCAGGGGTGGCCAGCTAATAGAAAGCTGATGGACAAGAAGATACCATCTCTGGTTACCCAACAATACCATTATAGGTTTAAGGGCTGATTTACTGGACTGTAAAACACAAGCAATTTTGTTGTTCGACCTTCGTATTCTAAGATGACCATGACATCACTAATTGGTTTGGTTTCTGTGAGTGCAAATTTGTGCTCTGAACTGTCTGTGGCACACTTGACAAGAGATGCCGCTTGGGTTGGCTTGATCAATAGAGGACGTGCTGCAGTTCTGAGATTTATGCTGCTCATGCTTCTGCAATGCCTCTGCAGTTCTCCTCCGTTCAAAGTCTGTAGCTCCAGTATGGATGAGACTCCACCAGGTGGATTGATCCTGTATGAGATCTTTTCAAGACTCAGGGTCAATAATGAAGTGTTTCAAGGATGACTTGAGGGAATCTTTGAACCGTTTCTTCTGACCACCCTAAGATTGTTTTCCCTCCTTCAGCTCGCCGTAGAATATCTTCTTTGGTAGTCGCTCTTCTGACATCCTGGTGATGTGGCCTGCCCATCTCAACTGTGATTTCATCAGCAGAGTGTGGATGCTTGGAATGCCTGCCTATGTGAAAACCTCAGTGTCTCGGACCCTGTCCTGCCATCTTATCCTCATCAGTTTCCTCAGGCAGCCCATGTGAAAATGGTTCAGCTTTTTGGCACGGTGTCTGTACACCATCCAGGTTTTGGAAGCATACAGCAGGGTCAGCACCACAATGGCTCTGTAGTAGTGTAACAAGATAACCGGGTTGGATTTCGGATTTATAACAGAACACTGTTGATGGTGATAAAAATGCTATATTTATTGATGAATGACTTGAATGGGAAGAAGGGTTATGATTAATACTTGCGTGTATAGGGTCCAAATATTGGACAAATTAACATAATCTGCACGAATCTAATAATGTAACCCAAATATGAATACAAATAAATAAATACACAGTGCAATGATAAAGGCTAATGATTCACCGTAATCTCAGATGACCAAAAGAATGATGTGTTTTACTCAGATAGCAAAAATGATGTATTTTACTCATATAGCAAAAATGTATACCCTCAAATAATGAAACATGAGGCACTTTATTCAAATAATAAAATGTGGTGCAAACAAATGGGATAGATATCATGCAAAATATCTTTACACTCCCAAACCACTGGGTATCACAAAAACCCAAAATTAGCCCACGGCTAAAAGATTACATATATGGAGTGACTCAAAAACACTCCGTCACTAGCATACTTGGCTCCCAGTCGCACTGGTCAATCAAGCGATCCACTCCAACCAATGGGTCAGCAACGCCCGATCACCTGGTATTCAAGCAACACACTGTTTATTCAGCTCTACGGCTGCTATGGCTAGCTTTACAGCTGCTATAGTCAACTTCTATTGTCCCCTCAAAAGCTGGGACCACGTCGACTCTGATCAGCTGAAAATAAATCTAACACCGTGTAGTATGATTGACACGGGCATGTACAATAACACGTAATGACGTTATATACGGTAAGTTATACAAATTACATTATCGGCACAACATTACAAAGCAATAAACAAGTTCAGAAGTGAACCTACACTTGTCCCATAAGAATCTTATGGTACTAAACGTTTCCTAAAAATGACACTTTATATTGCGAATATAAAGCTCTTATTAAGAACAAACAAGAATAGAAAATATTTGCATTGTACTACGCAAGTCGAAGCTACATAGAAAATATACACCATAAATTAATAAATAATTTACATACCTCTACAGCTGAAGACGTGCAAATCCTTAAGTAGACTGCTCACTGACAAGAAGTTCCGTAATGTAAAGATTTAGTCTTACGGTGAGGCATTTATACACAGACGATGCAGCTCTACATCATCCGTACGCTTGATGCATTTGGTTTTTCCCATCGAAAGCACTTCGCACGTGCGGCATGGGGTGAACCAAACTCACTGTTTCGAAATATTGTAAAATATACATAACTCACTCTCGGGTATCGTTGTTACACTGAAAAATGAAACACGAGTACATGTATTTAATAAAAGGGATTTATACAATTCCGTGACAATACCTCCCCCCTTAAAAAAAAGTGGTAACACTTTTAGAAAAATCACAGAATGTGAACATAAACAATTATTAAAACATTCAACTTTTAATACTGAACGAAAATGATCTGCTAATTACACCCTACTTAAAAAAATCAGCACCTACATTTTCCGACCCTCGAATCGCCTCGATTCGGAAAGTATACGGTTGCAAAGACAACGCCCAACGCATCAATCTTGCGTTGGCGACCTTTGCTTTATTCAAGTATAAGAGCGGCTGATGGTCCGTTTGTAAGGTAAATTCCCTCCCGAAAAGATATGTATGGAATTTTCCTATTCCCCATACTAAGGCTAGGCACTCCTTCTCAATCAAGGAGTAGTTTTGCTCCCTAGAGAGCAATTTCCTGCTTGCATAAGCGATGGGCAATTTCATCCCCTCTTGCTCCTGTAACAAAACAGCCCCAAGTCCAGTATCAGACGCATCAGTCCTCAGCACAAAAGCTTTGTTCAATTCTGGCAACTTTAAGATTGGTGCACTTATCAGTTTCTGTTTTAAAGCGTTAAACGCATTTTCCTGGCACACACCCCAGGAAACTTTATTTGGTTGCCCTTTCCTTGTCAAGTCTGTTAATGGGCTGGCAATAGCCGAAAAATTGGGGACAAATTTCCTGTAAAACCCAATCAAACCTAGGAAAGATCTTACTTGTTTCTTGTTCCCTGGTCTAGGTGCATCTCTGCCTGCTCCTATTTTGTCTGGGTGGGGTTTCAACTGGCCTAGTCCACTAACAAGATGGCCCAAACATTCTAGGTCAAAATATCCTATACTACATTTGGTGGGCCTAGCTGTAAGATTAGCAGTGTGAAGTCTGTCGAACAGATCCCTCAATACTCTAATATGTTCATCCCAGGTATATGTATAAACGAAGATATCATCTATGAAACTGTCGACGTTTTTCATACCGTTGAACAATTTGCGCATGAGATGAACGCACGACGCACCGGCGTTGACTAAACCGAAAGGCATGACTTTAAATTGATAAAGACCTCTGGGAGTCACAAATGCCGTTAACTCGCGGGCATTATCAGCAATTGATACCTGCCAATATCCCTTGGTAAGGTCTAACTTGGAAAAGTATTTATGACCTGCCAACTTTGAAAATAAATTTTCTATGTCTGGCATTGGTTCTGCATCAAACACGGTGATCTTATTCAGTTGCCGAAAGTCAATGCAAAAACGGTTTGTCCCGTCTTTCTTCCTGACCTAACAGTACTCTAGTTATCCTTCCCTTAGAGACCGTCTTCTGGCAAACATCGCACGAACGACAAAACCGCCTTACATCGCTATTGACACTGGGCCAATAGAATTCTCGTAATACCCTATCAGCTGTTTTCTTCTTACCTAAATGACCCGCCATACTCGATTCGTGCGCGACCTTGAGTACATGCGACCTGAATTCCTGGGAAACAACTAGTTGCATGAACTTCCTATCGTCAGGCGTAGTACATTCCCTGTACATTAAACCCTTTAGAAGTAAAAATTTAGAGGACCCCCCGTTCTTACACTTCCTCACAGTACCCGACAACACTTTATCTGCGGTTACGCGTAGAGACGCGTCGCGTTCTTGCGCGTTCAAAAATTCTTCACGGGGGATATCAGTAATTGTTTCCAGTACCTTTAATTTACGTAGGGGTTTGTTATCCTCCCTTACCTGAGGTCTAGTTTGCACTGCTTGGATGATCGGGAATCGGAAGTCTGACATGGTTGGGAGTCTAGATCCCTGTACATTGCCAATCGTAAGTTCATAAATCGGGTGGCTATGCACAACGCTTCAACGGTTCCGGTCAGAAAAGGTGTTTCGATACCTATCCTTGCGACAGGAACTTGGTCGATTGTTTGGTCCAGTAGCATACAAGGCGATTTGAACCCAAGCAATTGGTCATCGCAAACGAGGCTCTGTTTCACGACTACAGTAGTGCACCCTGTGTCTCGTAATACGGTCACCTTTTTCCCGTTGACAGTGCCATTCGCTGTCGGTACCCTTGCCTCGGAGGAAATACATGTGCTGATCGATTGTATAGCATCGCGACCGATCTCCGCATGCACCACTGGCTCGTGTACAGCTTCGCGGTTAGCCCGCTGGGAAACATCGAGTTTTCCATCTACCGACCGTCTGCCTTCAATGGCTACCGCGACTCTATGGACCGATCCCTTCCGCTTAGGACAATTGGGGGAGATATGACCCCACTCCTTGCAAGTGAAACATTGCTTGTCCTTATGCCTCCCCTGGTTATCCCTGACAGGTTTTTCAGGTTCCCTGGGTTTTTGGTCTTCGACCTGATTCCCACCTTTGCTGTCTCGCGAGATGACATTCTGCGAACCTCCGCGAGCTTCAGCGAATAAATCCGTCTGTGTGGCCATGTTATATATATTTGTGAAGGACTTTTCCCTCAAGAATAAATACAACTCCTTACCACAAGTTGTCAGTAGCTGGTTCCGAAGCAAGAAATCGATAAGACCCTCAAATGACTTCACGACTTTACCACATTCTACCCATCACTGCAAGTAATTGCACGTCCTACTGATGAACTGGGTGAATGTCTCGCCTCTCTCGGGTTTGCTATACTTAAACTTCTTGTGAAACCCTTGCTTGGTTAGCTCGTATTTCTTCAGAAGTGCTTCTTTCAACATGAGGTAATTTAGTGAATCGGCCGCGGGTAAACGAGAATACACGTCTAACGCTTTACCCTTAAGCAACGCGCTAAGATGGAGCGACCAATCGTCTTTTTTCCATTTTTGTACAGCGGCGTACCTTTCAAACCTGTTTAGATAACTATCCATGTTATCTTTATCGTCTTCAAATGGGGGCAATTTTGGACCTCTCAGTTTAGAATCATGTTCCCCCTCCTTTTGGTTTTCAATAGCTCAGAATTTCTCTCATACTCTCTCTCATTATTTCTATCTTCTATCTCTAAAGCTTCTAACCTCACTTGTTTTTCCCCTTCTACCTTGTCCCTTTCTGCTTCCCTTTCCCATTCTATCCTTTCCCTTTCGGCCTGTTTTTCTAACTCTATCTTCTCCTTCTCAAATTCCATCCTCTCCCTTTCAAATGCTATCTTTCTTTCCTCAGCCTGCTTCTCTAGTTCTAACTTTTCCCTTTCTACCTCTCTCTCCTTTAACCTCTGATCCCTTTCCCTAGCCTGTTCTTCATGAACAAAAGTTCTAAGAGACTCCCCTTCATAGTCAAACTGTTTCCCCAGTTCCACAAGTTCTTTCATTGACGACATTTCAAAAATCTGATATGACCAACCTAAAGTGCACTATTACGCAAACAAAATGCATAATTGCTATGATTTCAACAAACAAACCGTATTTTCCTTATCAGAAGGCAACAAAAACATGAAATCTGTACCCAAAAAAAACCTTAATAAAGTAATGTTATATGGCTACTTAACCTCACTGTCTTGTCAGGAATGTCTGAAACACACATAAGATCATACAAGAATAATGAAACAACAAATTTAGTGTTCCGTTAAATCCGAGATCCCACTTCTGACACCATTATAACAAGATAACTGGGTTGGATTTCGGATTTATAACAGAACACTGTTGATGGTGATAAAAATGCTATATTTATTGATGAATGACTTGAATGGGAAGAAGGGTTATGATTAATACGTGCGTGTATAGGGTCCAAATATTGGACAAATGAACATAATCCGCACGAATCTAATAATGTAACCCAAATATGAATACAAATAAATAAATACACAGTGCAATGATAAAGGCTAATGATTCACCGTAATCTCAGATGACGAAAAGAATGATGTGTTTTACTCAGATAGCAAAAATGATGTATTTTACTCATATAGCAAAAATGTATACCCTCAAATAATGAAACATGAGGCACTTTATTCAAATAATAAAATGTGGCGCAAACAAATGGGATAGATATCATGCAAAATATCTTTACACTCCCAAACCACTGGGTATCACAAAAACCCAAAATTAGCCCACGGCTAAAAGATTACATATATGGAGTGACTCAAAAACACTCCGTCACTAGCATACTTGGCTCCCAGTCACACTGGTCAATCAAGCGATCCATTCCCACCAATGGGTCAGCAATGCCCGATCACCTTGTATTCAAGCAACACACTGTTTATTCAGCTGCTATGGTTAGCTTTACAGCTGCTATAGTCAACTTCTATTGTCCCCTCCATAGCTGGGACCTCGTCGATTCTGATCAGCTGAAAATAAATCTAACACCGTGTAGTATGATTGACACAGGCATATACGATAACACGTAATGACGTTATATACGGTAAGTTATACAAATTACATTATCGGCACAACATTACAAAGCAATAAACAAGTTCAGAAGTGAACCTACACGTGTCCGATAAGAATCTTATGGTACTAAACGTTTCCTAAAAATGACACTTTATATTGCTAATATAAAGCTCTTATTAAGAACAAACAAGAATAGAAAATATTTGCATTGTACTACGCAAGTCGAAGCTACATAGAAAATATACACCATAAATTAATAAATAATTTACATACCTCTACAGCTGAAGACGTGCAAATCCTTAAGTAGACTGCTCACTGACAAGAAGTTCCGTAATGTAAAGATTTAGTCTTACGGTGAGGCATATATACACAGACGATGCAGCTCTACATCGTCCGTACGCTTGATGCATTTGGTTTTTCCCATCGAAAGCACTTCGCACGTGCGCCATGGGGTGAACCAAACTCACTGTTTCGAAATATTGTAAAATATACATAACTCACTCACGGGTATCGTTGTTACACTGAAAAACGAAACACGAGTACATGTATTTAATAAAAGGGATTTATACAATTCCGTTACAAGTAGAATGATGCCTCTGTGCTCTCACACATAGGTTGCCAAAGGCCACACTTGCTTTAGCAATTCTGGCATTGGTTTCATCATCGATGTGGACTGAATGTAACACTGTGCTACCAAGATAGGTCAACTTGTCCACTGCCACGAGGGTTTGGCCATTTACTGTGATGGTAGGCTCTAGGTAAGGCTTTCCTGGTACAGGTTGGTGCATCACCTCTGTCTTCTTGATACTGATTTTGAGACCAAAATTGTCACAAGCTGAAGAGAAATGGTCCATACAATGTTGGGTGTCAGACTCAGATTTGGCATTCAGGGAACAATCATCTGCAAATAGGAGATCATGAACAGTTACTTTCTGTAACTTCTTCTTCACCTGTAGTCTTCTCAGATTGAAGAGCTTGCCATCAGTCCGGTCTCTGATGTTGATCCCAATGTCTTAATCACAGAAAACACCACCAATAAATGGAAATTGTTGGATTATCTTTTATTTGCTGATATTAAACTGATTAAATAAGTGTCAAACTGTGTGACATTTTCTATTAGCAGGGCTGATGGTGAATTATAAGTATTTTATATTTATATATATCAGGCTTCCTTAAATCCCTGTATTTGCCAAAGACATGACCAGCAGTTCAAAGGTTTTGACCTCGGCATACCTGGTGCAACCGGACATTAGTCATAGTATATCCTAAATATCATTATATCAAACTGTCTTTGATTTGTTTATCCATTAAACTGTCAAATAAACACCTTAATGAAGTAAAATTTAAAGGTTACTAGGTGAACTTTACTGACTGTGTCTTTTGTTGGACAAATCAATAAAGTTGTGACTGATTAAGCTTCATTCAAAGGTGATTAGGTCCTTTTTACAGTTTCTTCATTGAACAATCAAAAGAGGTGTCACCAATTAAGCTTCATACAGCTCAACTGCCTGAAGGTTATACAGCTCACAGATAAGCTGGTCAAATGGGGGTTAGAGCAGGGAAGCTTAATCCTTTAGTAAATTAGATTTCAAAGATCGGTTTCTCAGTAAGATAATTGTTTGTTATTCAGAATTTTTCTCTTTGTACTTGGTAGGCTTACAGATACCTAGACGAGACAATAATAAGCATCAGTCTTAGTTTGTTTGTTTGAGAGATCAATACACCTCATGCCAAAGCATAAGCATAATAATGATGAAAACTGCAGACCAACTAAGAAAGAGCTTTTAACAGAAAGTGGACAGAGCTATTCCCTTGACTGAGGTGTGACAGCTGAGTGCTATGTACTGAGAACTCTGCCAAAAACATAATTAAAAAAACAACTTTGTATCGCATGGATCTACAAACCTTAGGAATTGGCATTAGTGGAATGTGCTGCGTGCAATGATGTACATGTAAGATTAGTGAAAGCCGAAAATACAGCTAGGGATAACAAGCTGGTGACATTGTTAGATAAAGTATCAGAGAAAGCTGATGAAGCAATGTGATCCTTATTCAGAAAAGCATACTACACAGCGAAGGAGAACTTGTCTATTGAAAAATTCAACTCAATTAATGAGCTCTTGCAGTTAATTGGCACTGTTATCACCACAAATTTTATATCTGGAGGATAACACCTGTTCCAAAATTCATAAACATCATGTCTGCAATGCTGGAGAAATATATTCTTGAGGTGAGAGCAAGCCCTGTTATGGGAATAATTGTTGATGAATCAACTGACATTGAAACAGAGCTCTTGATTTTATACTTTTTGTATCTGGGATCAGGCTACCAGGTGAAGTGGGCGACTAAGTCACAACAAAAATGTCAACTTCGCTGCCTTCTATTAGGAAAGCGAAAATGACTTTGCCCTGTGATATTTTAGATGTAAACTAAATGACAGTAGTTTTTGGCTTTTGCTACCTCAATCCAGCTGAAAGGGTCCCCGGGTGGCCGAGTGGTCTAAGGCGCTTGCCTTTACCGATCACTGCCATCTCACCTCTGTCCTCGTGGGTTCGAGTCTTGGGCTCGGCCAATGTGGTCACGTGAGAAAGCTTGCAAGTAGCTTCCCATGGGTCGGTGGTTCTTCCCGGGATTTTCCCCGAGTTCTTCCTCCACTAGATATACTGGCCACCATGCATGGCCTATCATGTGCTGAAAAATGTCGTTAAACCCATAAAACCAAACAAACCCAGCCGAATAGTTAGTGTGGCAAGCCTCAGGCAAAATGTATTGCATGCAACCTTAGCAGGTGTTAAGATCAACTGCACTGACAAAACATACTTTTGAACATTCAGAGGCATGTGTTTCCATAGTCAAATGACCATTAACCCTTCCCCCTGCAAGTTATCATTTGTTATCACTGCCCGATTTCTGCAAGTTACCATTTGATGATGAAAACATACCAACTTGTGTTTCAAAACTTAGAACATCAGTATGTAAACAACAACTTGTGTTTTTATGAACAGAATCAGTGAAATCACTTTTGAAATATATTTTTTTAAAGATTGTAACTGCCATGCTTGCATTATTTTCTTTATAAAATCAATTTAAAACTGTAAGTGAACCTGTCAAGGGGTAATAATGGCAGACATCACTGTATCTCTATGAAGTACCTCTTCATTAAACTGTCTGTTTTCGTAATTTCATTGGGCACATATTTTACGGAAAATATACAATTCGTAGAAAGTAAAGTCTGAATATTGTGTGATAGAAGATTTAGCCTAAAAATAAAAATAAAAATTGGGCCAGAAACGCATGAGACAATGCTATGTTGTGGAATTTGAGAGTCACTGTAAGGTTAAAGTTGTTTTCTTACATCCCTTTTTGTGAAAATACAAAAAAATCAGCAAAGCAAATAATATCTAACCAATGTACAACATTATTACAAGAATGTAGACAAATATTAAAAAGCATAAATTTGCAATCCTATGTATGGATTGTTGTACCAAAGCTAGAAAGTGTTAGTGGTAAAATCCGTGTTTCTAAAAATAGATGCACCCACTGGGCATGTTTCTTGCTTTGCTCCTGATTCTCCCTGTTCAGCTGTCACTGCTTCCTATTTCTCTCGAAGGAAAAGTCGCTTCCTAAAATTTAAGTCTAGCTTAACCCCTGTACTTGGTATACAAAATTTATCAATTTACCAGCAACTGATGTTCTTACCATTACAGCAAAACTCCTTGCATAGTTTAAATCTAATGGATTAGATTTAAGAAAGATCTACAGCATGGGTTCTGATGGTGTGCCATTGACACTTGGAAAAAAGGGAGGTGTGTCACTTGTCGTTCAAAGAAACTTGCCCCAATTTAGTTAAAATGCATTGGGTGTAAATGTGTGTAAATACCGCTAAGACAGTGTCAGAGATAGGCTACATGTATGGCATGATGCATCCTTAACTCTTGTCATACCTACTACAAGAGGTCCCCAACTCATCTTTCTGAAATGCGATTCTGGCACACATGGCACACAATCACTGACAACTCTGTGTCCCCCCCCCCAAAGGTTCACAGAGTATGCTGGCTGTCTATGGGGTATACCTTAGACAATGTTCGATAAACAGTGGTGTCTATAGTTAGCATATTGAGTGACCAGACCAACAGAGACATGGAAAATTCACTGGAACACAACATGATATCATACAAATTCATGTTTTTGCTGCACTTTCTTTGTGACACTTTTGGAATTTTCTCAAAACAAAGCTGCGGTGCAGACCAAGTGCTGACACTCTTGATGAACTTGTGAGAATAAATCTTGTTGGTGTTAATATAAAAAACTTTGATCCAATGCAGACAGTAAGTGGAAGGGAAATCAAAACGGACATCTGTATGAACAAATCAAAGAGAATGCTTTCACCAAACTGATGAACTTTAAGTGAGTGATTTACCATGATGCAAATGTGGCAACATCATCACCGGTGATACGGTAGTAAATACATTTTGTAAAAAAAAAAAAAATTGTTATGGGGAAATATGTAGTGTTACGGAACTATGTATATGGAATTTATAATGTGCCTAAACTTTTGACCTATGACTGTACTTCAAAATTGTCTCAAATAGTGAGCCATATTTAAGATTGGTTAAGTTGTACTTTAGTCAAACAATAACATGTTTACTGACCTTTTGTTCAAGGTCAGAGCTGTTTACTATTATTCCAGTAATTTTTCATGAAATAGACCCATTTAGTATTGCATTCTGAGTTGTAATATGACACGTTTCCTGTTGTGAAATGTGCCATTTGCAAGATGTATAAAAGAGCTGAATACGCGAATTATTCATTCCATTTTAAATCTTGAGTTGAAAAGATCTGTTTTTTATGATCAGCTTTGCAATCATCAGATATTTGAAATAATAGCCATGCTGGAATCCTGTAATGCTGTAATGCCATGCTGTATAAATAATTCGAAAGGAATTATATATTTGACCATTCATCAGAGCTACCTGGAGTTATATTTAGGGCTTTCTCGGATGCCTCTGAACATTCTTAAAGTTTATCTGGATTCATTATCGTTGGTACATCTGAACATTACAGACTCATTCATTCGGAACCATCATTCTTTCGGAACATTCGTTCATTACAAAGACTCATTTATTTAGAAGATTCATTTGGAACATTCATTAACTTGGAACTTTCATTCATTTGGAACATTTTATAGTTCCTATATATACATTATATATATATATATATTAGTACACTAATAATTGTTGGATTATTTGGATTATAATGCACGATACTGTAAGTGTATTTTGATTTTTACATTAATTATTTAGAATAAATTGTTTGTTGATTTTTACAAACATTGTTGGTTTCACTTTCTTTTGTTATGTTTGTTCGAGCCATAGAGTTGTAACAGTAGCAAATCAGAGGGATAAACTTATTGTTTGCTGCTACCATCTGATGAGACCTACTAAGGAGTCAAAAGTTTTTTTAAGAATGAATATATATTATAAAAAGTAGATTCATGTGCTTCTATCAAGTACATCGAAATATCCGGTACACTCGGGAAAATTTAAGGAAGCCTAATATATATATATCAGAGATCCTAAAACCCATTTATCTGCTGGACATGTCTGGTAGATCAAAGGTTTTGACTGGCACATACTTTGAGCAACCGGACATTGGTCCTAGGAGTGTTCAAATATCATTATATACAGTTGTCTTAGAGGAGCCCTGCATGGCTGAGTTGTCTAAGGTGCTCACCTTTACAGATCACTGACATCTTACCTCTGTCTGCAAGGATTCAAGCCTCGGCTCAACTAATGTGGGTAATTGAGAAAGCTTGCCAGTAGCTTCCCGTGGGTCAGTGGTTCTTCCCTGGGTCTTCCTCCACCAAATATACTGGCAACCATGTATACCCTATCATGTGCTGGAAAATGGTGTTAAACCCACAAAACCACACAGCACAATTAACTTGTCTTTGATTTGTTTATCCATTTAACTGCCAAATAAACACCTTAACAAAGAAAAATTAAAAGTTCACTAGGTGTAGCTTAGAGTTTTTTTTTTGTTTTTTTTGTGGACAATCAATAAAGATGTTGCTGACTAAGCTTAATATAAAAAGGTGGCTAGGTCTGATTTACAGTTTCTCTGTCGGACAATCAACAGAGGGTTATTGGCTAAGCTCGTTTGGTCAGTATGTTTCCCAAATGTTTAAACATTCTATAACCACAAAACACAAAACTAGGGTTCTCCCAGGAATTTGAAAGTTGATGTCCAGGACTGCTTTCTTGAAAAAAGTTGCAGTCCAAGCACTAAAACTTGCAGTCCCAATAATGATGCTTTTTTCCACTTGCAATAATTTAGAACATTATGAGTATATTGTCATGTCATCAGATTGCTAATGCTCATTCATTGTGAAATATTTAGTATTATAATAAATTAATGACAAATTAAGGCAGTTGATAACTGTGATAATTGCGATTGTTTGTGATGTTACAACTACAGTCCTATTCACTTATATCCACAAACCACCTATGTCGACAAAAAAGCAAAGTCCCATTCTCCTGGTCTAATGTTACTACCAAATTTGTTGTTTATGTCGACGTCAAGATAAAAAATAAATGTATATGTCGACAGAAGCCCTAGGTCCCAGCTTGAACAAGTCCTTTATTTTCTGATAATTTATGTCAACAAGCTGCCAGTTCTGACCCATACTTTGTTCTACAATCATCTGATGTTGCCGCCAGGCTTTAATGTTGCCATCAGAATAACAAACAGGCATTTGTTTGGTCGTCCAATGCTGGCCTTTCGCGGCAACTTCAATAACACATGCACCCTTCATCAAAGCAAGCCGGCCACAATCTTCAATAAAAACAATGCACCCTTCATCAAAGGAAGTCATCATCAAACTTGAATAAAAGCAATGAAATCTGATCGATTGTTGAATTTTCCAAAGTGATTGGTGATTAAAACACGTTTATTGTTTCCTTTTCTGCAGAAAGAAATGTAACTTTATTTATGCTTAACAATGGCTACTAACTGCAGCGTAAAACACAAATTCAACTTGTGCTTAATTAAACCTCTTTTAAAAAATGTCATTTAATATTTTGCGATCTGAGAGAATTCATAACTTGTTGACAGGTTTACATTTACTTATGGATAGCCTCATCCCTTCGCAGCCTCAGTAATATGATTGCATTTGTTGCCTTAGGCTTGAGCTGACCAAAATCTAGGCCAATAACAACTATACAGCCACGTGCTACTGGCAACAATGAATATCGTAGTGAATTGTTTAGTCACATGTGTTGGTTGACAATGGGATATAGATCCAATGAAGACTACCATTTTTGTATACATGTGTTTTCTAACTGGATGTGACCAATACATGAATTTTCTAACATGTGACCTATACTTAAATTCATGGCTTTTTCATAGACATGTACTTAAAACATCATACATTTTATTACACAAAGGTAACAAAAATGTAAGTTGTCAATATACAAGTGTATTTCACACTGGTTTTGTCTTCATTTTCTCAAAATGTCCTTTGTTTATTTTCTCAAAGTGTAAATCCTACTCAATTTCACTTGTATGCGGGTAAAAGAGAAATTTACTCTTTTTCAGCACCCCCTCCCCAAGACTTATCTTGACATTCACCTATGTCTACAATATTTCCTTGGGCCCGATGATGTTGACATAAACAGGTAGGACTGTATAACAATTCTCAATGCCTTTACTATGCCATTCTTTAATTTTGTGTGCAGCTAGAAGGAATCAAGAAAGAGATTACATTTTCCTTTTATTTTAATTTATTTAATCTGCTTAATTCCATTTAAATCAATCAATTTTCCAAAACACTGGAAGAAGAAACAAACAACAACAAAAAAATATTCCATTCACTCTTTTTACATTTCATCTTTATGCAACACATCATACTACATCCATTTTTTTCTTAAACAAACTTTAACAAATTTCTCCATAGCAGGTTTAGGATGGAAATCCTTAAGTGCTGGACCTTCTTCCATCACCCTCATCAATTTCGTTACAGTTTCTTGTTTTAAATGTATATGACCCTTTGTCTTGATGAGATTATTTTGAGTTCAGTTTTCCTTAGGTTGGCATTGCATTATTTGTTCCAGCCACAACACCATGTGCAAAAAACTAATAATGTTTTTTTGTTTTCTCTTTTTTCGGCCCATGGGAATGTCCTATTCCATGATTCATTCCACAAATCTCTCAGTCTCTTTGGTGTTCTGTTTCTTTATAAAAACTAGATGCATCTACTAATTTATGTAGGCTAGTGTCGCGAGAATCGAGCTTATCGATAGTTTTGTGCTTGGCACCAAAGAAATTACAAAAAGTTGCCATTGGAATAGTACCAGACCTGCCAACCCTAACAAGACCTTCTCAGTAAGGCAGTCGATTTTTTTCCGTAAGTTAGACCAGTTTTCAGTAAGGTGTAACAAAATATCATTTACTACTATTGCCAAGTTAGAAAACATGCATTTAAAACATTCACGAGTGCAAACCAAGACTGATGCAACGACAGTAAACATTATGATCAACTAAAAGTTTGTAAAGTACACTTAGACCTTAATTACCTACAGTACAGTTTCACAAATTGCAGTTCCAAATCCTATGGAGCTCAATGACTTATTGTTATCTCTGAACTTGACTTGATGTATTCCTTGGCCTTTTTTTCAATTTTACGTGGTGATGGCAATCATCTCATGATCTCTCCTGCTATGAGACATACTCAAATCAACACATAATGTCCAGTGAATGTAATTGTTGCCCTTCCCCCCCCCTCCAATCCGTATATTCCTTTTTATTCTTCTGCACTGACTATTAAAACTTATAAGAGGCTTATTGCCTCTTGCGTCATGAATATGTCGCTTGTTGGATGCTGTTTTTTAAAAAAAATTCAACAAGCAACAGCTTGATCATGCAGATGTTTTGCATAATAATAAATGTGCAGTTTAAAGCATCTGTGGTACTTGTGTAAACTTAGTCTGGTTCCCTGACCAACTCCAATGAATCTAATATGAAACCTGGATCTGAATGAAACACGGACAAGCCAGAATCCGGATTTTACTGCACGAATCATATTTCAGTAAGTTGTGATTTTATTACGTAATTCCATATTTTGAGAGTGATTTCCGTAAGACTTACGGCCAAATCGTAAGAGTTGGCAGGTCTGTAGTACACATATGATAATCACTTGAAAATGAAGGTAATGACACACAAAAAATGGCTGCTTTTATGAAGATTAACAAGGGAGTTAGTATTCCTACATTATAAAAATAAATCCCCAAATATTGGCACTATTTTTCTAAATATGGTATACGATAAGATGCAAGTGTTCCAAACATCGCGTATGGATTTTTAATATGATGGATTAAAACCTTGATGAATGATGCTTATCAAACAGATATGTCAAAGTACACGTGTGTAATTAGTCTTTTGATCAATATGATCATTAGGCACCGACAGGTGTCTTAATCTCCTTGGGGGTTGTCCATAAAGGACGTCCGCAGATAATACCTGTTTTCCTACCCCACCCTCTCCCCTTGTCCGCTTTTGTCCACATGTGGCTTACCCCCCCCCCCCCCCCGGCTGTGGATGTCCCCATCTAGCATTATACACTGCTCAATGGTCTGGCAGTGTAATAGCTGGTGCATCTTACTTGGCTATTTGTATACTCGCTCAGGTCCGCATGGCCGATATGTGGGCCATGTAATCAACCTCAAGCACTGGGAGCCAGACCTATGTATTAATGCCAACCCATTCATTTATATTCTGTGGCACGAATCATACAAATTGAAATTAACAAATAATTTATACTTAGGGATCACCCATAAAGGATGTCCGCAAAACATACTGGAATACACGCAGTAGGCCTAAAGCAGCTGTTCAACACGGAATATCATAACAAAAAATAATAACTTGCGGACGTCCGCAAGGTCCTTTACACCCCCTCTCCCCTTGTCTTCAGTTGTCCGCATTTGAACGAACCCCCCCTCCCCCCATCTTTGCGGACGTTCTTTATGGATGATCCCTTGTCAGCTAAGACCTAACCCTAATCCCACTACAATTGCTTGAACTTTGTTTGATAGCTTGCACACTACATGATTGATACTTGTTTTGTAGAAACAAGTTCAAGTAAAAGAATTTCGCCGCCAAAACAACTTGAGTACCGAAGACTTAGCTGTTGGAATTTTCATGCATCCAAAAGGAAAAGTATATGTACTTTTACGCAAATTTTGGCATCCCGGAGAACCCTGAAAACAATAGGAGTCAAAGCTTATTGCATTGACTTATAAAATACCCTTTAACTGAATGATTGCCCCAGGGACAGTATTAATAGACCAGTCCCTTATGCCATGTGGTTTGTATCGAGGTGTGTCAGCACGTAACATCTTTTGAGCAAAATATGTGAAGCCTAGGCCCGAATTAAGAAAATAAATACTAGCTACAGCAACTAACTGTTATTACTATCCTCCAATTCTTTTTGGTGGACCAAATCAAATAAAACTTCTTCATCTGATGCATGTTAATTAGTTGTAATGTATTTTCAAGGTAGCAAGTCAGTTTGTTGTCAATTATTAATTAATTTTTGAACACAGTAGTGGACCAAATCAAATAAAACTTCTTCATCTGACGCATGTTAATTAGTTGTAATGTATTTTCAAGGTAGCAAGTCAGTTTGTTGTCAATTATTAATTAATTTTTGAACACAGTAGAATGAAATAAAATACTGTTGTTGGGTGAAATTATATAGCAGACTTGTGAGACATACGGCTTGTGGGCCGCATTTGGCCCATGACCTGGTTTTATTTGGTTACTTTTACATCGTATGGGTACATTTCAAATTGCTATCCAGCACGCAGCCTGCAGGAAGTTGCACATGCCTGTTCTATAGTATATTTTCTCAAAGAAAAAATTAGTTTTATAAATAATTAGTCTGATAGAAAACCAGTTAATCAATGAAGGATAATACTAACACTAAAGGAGCAGCAAATCTGGAACCGAAAATGACACATTTTCGGGTACATTTACCAACTCGGTATATCAATATTTTCTCTTTTGTCACAACTTTTGATATCTCTATTGAATATTTTTTATATTAACTTATACAAATATATGCCTGACACATAATTTTAATAGGATGAAAATGTCTGGGAATATCCATTAAAATTTCATAAATACATATAAATATATATATATATATATATATATATATATATATATATATATATATATATATATATATATCAGAGGTCAAGATATATCTTGAATTTTAAAGAGAAGTGACTTCTCCTTTTGGACAGAATAGGGAGAAGTGATAGCAGTACATGGAGAAGCGGCAGCATGGCAAGAAAAGCAATAAATGCAGGGGTCAAGCTAGACATGAATTTTAGTGAAAAGTGACTTCTCCTTTTGGACAGAATAGGGAGAAGTGAGAGCTGAACAGGGAGAAGTGGGAGCAAAGCGAAAAATGCATAATATATATATATATATATATATATATATATATATATATATATATATATATATATATATATATATATATATATATATATATATATATAATGTATACGTGTGTGTGCTTTGATTCTTCAATATGCATATCTGCATTTAACATTTGACTGGTTTTAAACAATACTTTATCTTCAGGTAGAAAATTCTCTGCTTCATGTGTATATTATAAACACATTTTTTAAGTGTATTAATGTATCATGTTCACATGGAGTGTATTCATACTTGAAAGTATATGTTGGATGGAGAGATACATACAATGTATTCTGGCCATATGACTTTTAAAAAGCACAACATAAACTAGACATTGCAATTCATTTTAACTGATAGTAGATTGCAGTATTGTAATTGCAGGTTGGTAAAAATACTTAATCAACTACCACTAAAATAAGAAATTTTATTTTTTTGTTAATTTCTAAAACTTCACGAGAAAATGACAGTCAAAAACATTTCTAAACTGTTTTGAAACAACCCCTATAACATGTGTCTTCACACCATCGTGTTCGTCCCTTCAAAGCATAGTGGTCACTGATGTTACGGACGAGTAACCTGAACTTTACAACATCTTTAGGGTGTTGGTTCAAAATTAAATGTTAATCTTTTGGACTCTTGGTTTTTTGTGAAGTTTTAGAAAATAGAAAAATTAAATTGTTTGTTATATAGTTTGTAAGTAGCTACGATGTTGCAGCCTCAACTTGGAGATCAAGAAGGGAACATAATAACATTAAAACTTTAATGTTTAAATTCATTGTTGCCAGTAAAACATTGCGGTAATAATTCACTGATAACAAACTAAGACATTAAAGTCGATATATGAATGAACTAGACCCTTCTTTCCAAACAAATCAGCACATAGCCAAGAACAAGTATGGCTCCATGCATGCCATGTATGTACGTCTATTTTTAGAAAAAGGGATTTTCTTAATATGACCACTCACTTTCTTGCTTCGTTACAACAATCCATTGATAGGATTGCGGATTTATGGTTTTAATATTTGTCTACATACTTGTTATAACGTCGTGTATTGGTTAGATATTACTTGCTTTACTGCTGTTTTCGTATTTTGAGTAATGTTAGAATTTTACATCGCTTCCCGAATTCCACAACATAGCATTGTCCCATACGTTTCTGACCTACATATATTTATTTTTAAGCTAAATCTTCTATCACATAATATTGAGACTTTGCTTTCGACGAATTATACATTTCCCTTAATTTATTTGCCCAGTGATTTATGAAAACATACAATCTAATAAAGAGGTACTTCCATGACACAGTGATGTCCGCCATTATTAACACTTGACAGTTTCTTTTAAGCTTCAAACTGATTTTATTAAGAAAATAACGCAAACATGGCAGTTAAAATCTTGCAAAAAAATATTTCGAACGTGCTTTTCACTTAAAACACAAATTGCTATTTCCATATCGATGTTTGAGTTTCGAAACACAATTGTGTATGTATGTTTTCATCATCAAATGATAACTTGTGGAAATCGGGCAATGATAACTTGCTCGGGAGAGGGTTAATGGTCAGTCAGCTTATCAAACACATGCCTGTGAATGTGCAAGAGTTTGTTTGTCGGCGCAATTGATATCAACACCAGCTGTTTACTGCATGTAATACATTTCGCCTTGAGCTACAAGACAACACGGGAACTGCCTGGTTATAGGTCGAGGAAGCATCTCAAAAGTCATACACTACTGTCACTTCTTGTACAGCTAAAAAATCACAGGGAGAAGTCGTTTTCGCTTTCCTAACAGAAGAAGGCGAAGTTTATATTTTTTGGGCGACTTAGTCGCCCACTTCGCCTGGTAGAACGAAACCCTGTAAATATATATATATATATGTGTGTGTGTGTGTGCTCTCGTTTTCTTATTTGAACTGTGTCCTGTATTTCTCATTATGCATATCTGCATTTAACATCATCTTCAAGCAGAAAATTCTAAATGTATTTATATTATAAACACATTTTGTAAGTTTATGAATGTATGATACTCATATGCAGTGTATTCATACTTGAAAATGTGCATGTTTAAATGGAGAGAAATATGCAATGTATTTTGGCCATATGGCTTCAAAAATGCATAGCAGAAACTATACATTGTTATTAATTGTAACTGACAGGAGTACCTAGATTACAGTATTGTAATTAAAAATAGGTACAATACTTTAGCAACTGCCTCTTAAAGAACAAATTTTATTTTTTGTGTTTCTTCACCAGAAAATGGCAGTCAAAAACATTTCTAATATAGTTTGAAACAACCTCTATATTAGTCAATAACAGGCACATGAGAGGACATGTACATGTATTTTCAACAGCATAGTGTTCATCCATTTAAACGACAGTGGTCACTGATGAGTAATCTGAACTTTAAAACTGCATTTTGAGGGAGTTGATTCTAAATTAAATGTGAATCTTTCGACTGTCATTTTTTGGTGAAGTTTTTAAAAGTAGATGCATCTATTTTTAGAAACAGGGATTTTCTTGATATGACCACTCAGTTTCTAGCTTACAACGATCCCTAGATATGATTGACACTTTATGGTTTTAATATTTGTCTATGTTCTTGTAATAACATCATGTATTGGTTGGATATTTTTTCTTTGCTACTTTTTCTCGTATTTTCACAAAAATGAGTGATGTAAGAAAACAACCTTGTCCTTAAATTACAGCTCTTATTTATCGATTCCACAAGCATTGTCCCATACGTTTCTGACCAACACATTTTTATTTTTAGGGTAAATATTTTATCACATAATAGTTACACTTTTCTTTCTACAAATTCTATAACTTCCTTAAATGTATGTGCCCAGTGAATTACGAAAACTGACAGTCTAATGAAGACATACTTCTAAGACACAGCGATGTCCGCCATTATTACCCCTTAGTAGCCTGAGCAGGTTCACTGACGGTTTCAAACTGATTTTGTGAAGACAATAATGCAAGCACAGCAGATAAAATCTTCAATATATACACTTAGAAAGTGCTTTCACTAACTCTATTCTCAAAACACAAATTGTTATTTGCATATAGATGATTCAGTTTGAAAGACAAGTTATGTTTTCATCATCATATGATAACTTGCGGAAATTGGGCAGCGATATCTTATGGGGGGAAAGAGTTAATTGGTCAATCAGCTATTAAAACACATCTGTGAATGTGCAAGAGTTTGTTTTGTTAACGCAATTGATATGAACACCTGCCAAGGCATAATGCAATCCATTTCGCCTAGGGCTTAATACTAACGACTTGGATGGGTTTAGGAGCATCTCAAAAGCCATAAACTACTTGCACTCAGAGTAGATCTAAACAAAAAAAACCCCCAAAAAACAAATGACAGCGCGAAGCCATTTTCGCTTTGCAAATAGAAGAAGGTGAAGTTTACGTTTTCTCAGCAACTTCGTCGCCCACTTTGCCTGGTGGCATGACCCCTGTGTGTGTGTATATATATATATATATATATATATATATATTGCAGTAAGGCCAAATAAAAAAAAGTGTTGTTCTGGTTACATTGAAAAAAAAATGAGGGTAGGTAGATGGGTACAAACTTAATTTTTTTTTCCGGACTGATTTAGATGAAGCATAAACTGGAAAACAAGCATCATTTCCATCCTGAATGTAAGTTCAATCATAGTTATGTCCCTTTGATTGTTACTTGGTTTCTTTTCTTATTCTGACAATTTTTTTCTCTCCAAGTATTTCTTTTTTCATAAAAAATTAAGGTCAGCAGTAAAAGATAGGGTTGGTTGGATAACCAGAACCACACATATTTTTTTCTTTGGCCTAATTTATCAGGCAACTAGAAAAATCAGCTGGGCAACAACTATGGATTTTCAAAAAATGTCTACCCCTGTGGATCCATGTCGTCACAACTATATTGAAATGCCAGTGAATTCTGCCTATTGATTTACTATACACAACGAAGAAAACAACGGCGACTCACATTTCACGAGCAGTCGCAATTGCAGTATTCGCACACCCTCCCGTTTGTTTGCACCCCACCCACAATTTTAAAAACAAAAAGCATCAAGGATATAAAAAATGCACAAAACTTAGTCATTTCATTCATCAATTTATAATTTCTAACCTGACTGTCGCCAGGGGGTCTATAACACTGTAAACTTGTTGGCGTTTAGAATCAAACAGGAGTTTCTTTAATAACATGGTAGGCATATTTGCCTGGGCGAGTCTACGTTTTCAAGCAACATATGTGATGTAGTTAACCTTCTTTGATAATCTCAATAATTCCATAAATTTATGAGTTACATCTCTTTGAACACGTGTATACAAGAGTTCCTCCTTTTTATTTGTTCAGTATCAACTTTTTGTAGACACTGGTAAGGGAGAAAAAAACTTAGTCTACGGTATTAATCATTGATTTAGACATACTTTATCTTGCAAATTGTCCGTGCATATTACATTCATTCCCAGCCAGCTTATTTACTGCCACTAGGATTCAAAAGGAATATATATGGCTGTGGTTTTAATTGTAGCAACAAACCCCTCGAAATTATGTAACATTTGAAATTGAGACACTAACGGTATAGTCTGGGGTATATAACCGATTCCAACTATGTGCTAAAACAGTGTGTGAATTAATGAAAAACCACCTTATGCAAATAACAGCTTCAAGTTTAAACCACTAAAGAAAGCAAATACGTTACATTATTTTCATGTGACATATTGATCGATGTCCAACCACGATCATGCCTGCAATATTTTCCATGTTCTACAGCCTTACCTGTCAAGGGTATACTAGTATAGAAGCCCGGCAGTATAAGAAGTAATCCAATTAAACGAAAAAGCCAGGCCATTTTGACTAAATGGAAAGATCTTCCTTGAGAATTTTGTTGATCTACATTGTTTTCCTTTCCCGATAATATATCCTCTGACGTCAATGTATGGGTCACCGTGACTGGTTTGCCTTTACTATTTCTAGTATATAATTGTTCTGCAGATTAGGGAGTATAATCTAGAATCCGACAATATACTGGCTGCAATGATGTGACACAGTTCTGCAGTCGATCGATTATTGTATCTCGGTATATTGATATCTCTAAGCATATGGCTTTAGAGTTAGTCTAAATGGGTTCAGTTTTAAAGACAGTTGAGATAGATTCGCTTTCCCAAGGGAGAAAAATGACATGGGCTGAAAAGTATTGATTCGGAGTGACGCCAACACTTGCCTACAAATACGAATGCCTAATCTATACATGAGAAAATTCGTGTGATGTGTAACGTATCCTCATTCCACCATGGTTCGTGCCCTTAACGTGAATTTTAGCGCTTATGTTATAATATTGCGAGAAACAATTGAAATCGCCAAAGAAAGTGTTCAACTATATCTACTTAATTTATTCATTATTAAAAAATGTTTATAAACTCTCTGAATTCTTTGCGAACTACCGTTTTTCCGAGCGTGTCAAATTGTGTCTATTTCGGGAAGAATATCCATGGTTCGTGCCCCTGAAATAAAGGCCACGTGATGTAACATTGGAATATGATATTTAAGTCAATGTGTAGAAATCGCTCGTGTATGATGACCCTGTATTATTAATATTTGCATATATTATATATTTCATTTCTTTCCAACGCAAATCGACTGCAATAAATACTTATGAGAAAAATTTCAAAGAAAAAAATATGATGCATTTCTTAATTTTGTTTTTTTCAAGCTGTCCGATAAAATTATCATATTTGAAGATGCAGTCAGTTTTTAAAAGACCTTTTTTCATGCTATTTCAAAACAAACATTTTTTTTTCCTTATATTAAAATATTTCAGTGAAAAATTTGATACTATACAATTTTTCATTGGATTTATTTTTTCTAACATGATATAAGAAGTGCATGTTATAGTGACCACATTTTTACATTGCCTTTGAAGTCTAAAAAAATCGCTGTCGTGGGTTTCCCGCTAATCAAAAGATAAAGAAAATCAACATGTAAACATCGGCAAGAATTGTTAATCCTGAGAATACAACTGCTGAATAAGGTAAAATAGATGGAAAGAAAAACTCAACAGTAATGTAGATCACCGATAATATAACTGATATTATTGTTTATGATGAACGAATATTTCTTGAACACTCGACAATGCAAAAATAAAAATTAAAAAAAAAAACAACAACAACAAAAAAAAACAACAACAAACAAACAAAAAAAACAAAACAAACAAAAAAAAAATCTGGTTGAATACTTATCCAGTTCATCAACAAACTACAGCTATTCGTCGTTTTGGTTATTTGTGATATTAATATATTCATTTTACTGATCTATTACGCAGAATTGTGAAAAGCACCAGTGAGAGAGAGAGAGAGAGAGAGAGAGAGAGAGAGAGAGAGAGAGAGAGAGAGATATATATTGGTTGGGGGAGGGGATCAAAACCCTTGTCGTAAGGATAATTCATATCAACCTGCAACCTTCATTGTGATGGATCCTACTAAACACCACAAAGACGAGCAAAGACACACAAAGGCAGGGCAAAGACGGGCAAAGACACATAAAGTCAGGGCAAAGACGGGCAAAGACACACAAAGACAGGGCAAAAACGTTATAGGATAGTATATTATTAAGTTATTTAATTAAGTTTATCAGATATGATCGTTGAAAATGTGCAAAAACAGGACAAAGACGGTATAGAGACGTTTCAAACTGACAATACTGGAAAATACTGAATGCTGATTCCAGTTTTAATAAAATAAATATATAAGAATTAGAAATGTTTATTATGTTTATATGATGTTGTTTTTCTTACATGTCTATTTGCACTCAAAGTTGTAATGAATTATGGTAAATATTCAAGACCGTATTATGTAAAAAGAAATGTAATTTTCTTATCATTATTTGTAACATATTTTATCTCATTTAATAATGATGCCGACAATTCATTGATAGTATAAATTTGTTAGGTACATACGGTGAATATTGGGAAAAGAGAAGCGCGCAATGACACGCAAAGACGTTTTAAAACTTTACTTAAATGGAAATTTCTTCTTTTTGATACATGTTTTATCTAAAGAAATATAATATATATGTATATAATATATGTGTTGATAGTTGTTGATTTTTTGGATATATTGCCAAGACTCGCAAAGACAGGGTAAAGACGGACAAGGACACGCAAAGATGGGCAAAGACACGCAAAGACAGAGCAAAGAAACGCAAAGACGGTAAAAGACGCGAAACTACAGTGCAAAAACGTTATTGAATTGTATATTACTGAGTTATTTAATTAAGTTTATCAAATATCGTTGAAAATGTGCATCGCTTACAAGGAATTTAATAATTACCTATTGTCGACGAGCTCATCACGTTTCATTGGTTTCCAAACTCATGCAACTTTAAGTCTGTGGTCGATTGACTCGGTGTTGTTGTTTGGTCAGTTTGTCTTCGTTTTAATGAGGTGTTTTTACATTTTGTTCTGCACCTAATTCTCATAATAGGTAAGAAATTTTGGCTTGTCTTTAAGCTATTCTTTTAATTCCCCATTTCTTTCATCCAAAGTAGCAAAGTCGTTTTCACTTGATCTGTTGAATGATGTTCGGTTCATACTTTCACTTTAATCTGGTAAAAGTGTGGGGTTTTTTTCTTCTCTATTTGCCATGGCCTTCATATGGTCAATACTATTTTTGGCAGCCTACAATACAATGATAAGTATCACTTGCTACTATCTGCATGATTAAATTATATTTCCATCAAAACAAATTTTTTTTTGCAATTTGCCGAAGATCAAGCATTTATGTTTATATATTTAAATCATAGTTATTAAGAAGATTTGTAAATGAAATTAACAAAATTTAATTTATGCATTTTGCAGTTCAAATATTGTTTAATACATGTTTTCTAACCCAGAAAAAAAATGCCAATCTGGGACAACCCCTATAAGCACTAGTGATAATTTTCTTCAGAACTATGAAGAAGTACAGTAAAGAAGAATTTATTACAAAATTGTAACAGATTAATTGGCAAGATCTCTTAAGCTTTGATGATGTTAAGGCTTCATGGATCAGATTTAGAGGTGTGTTTACAACAGTTCTCGATGAGATTGTTCCAATTACAGAAGTTAGATTAACATAAAGAATAGAACCATGCATAACTACTAATATTTGGTTATTAGGCGAAAAGTAAGAAAGAATCAGAGAATTAAAAATAACCTGTACTGTTTATCACTAAAAAAACCCCCCTCTATATTCTGCTCTAATACAGTGTAATTTTGACTATTCCTGTTCTTCATGATACACCGGTGTAACGTGGAATATTCACTCCCGTAGAAAACCTACACTGGGGTCACTATTCTACGGAGAATAATGACCTCTTACTCGTAGAAAACTCACCGAACTCGTAGAATTTGGACCCCAGTGATTACACACTTGGTACTATGGTTTATTGTGTGAATGTTATTATTTTTCAATATATAACCAAAACATCATCAGTCCATCAAATGAAGTCAGAAGTTTTAGTATATATATTTGTCAAAATATACATTCATACGTAGGAATAGTCTTTAATTATAAGAAGTCATTTCTAGATGTCAACTTTTCTAAGTTTGGCTATTAATATAAAACATATATTTTGATATGGACAATTATGCTCTGAATAATCAATATTAAAAATATCTTTATATCACATATTATAAGTAATAAACACGAATAGATATATTAATTAATGACAATAAATGAATGGATACTGTACAAAAGAAAATTCCATAATGCCGTAATTAAATATTTTTTGGAAATTTACACGAGGACTTTCCATGGTCAATAAAAAACATAAGAGAGAGTCGAACATTTGGGTCTAATTCGCCTTTAGATGGATTCAGGAGGCTTTTAAAATACTAGTACTCGAACCATTCCAGATTTTATATATTTTTGGCATTTCAAGTGAGGTACTCTTATATATCAAATTTACAAGATCCCAAAACTATTTTGCAGTTCTGTAATTAAAATCACCAATCAGTAACCAGTATATTTCATTTTCAGTGTCGGTTAAATGTCAATCATATTGATATCTAATACATCAATGCCATTAGAGGACTTGTCATCGTATACAGGTGAACCTGATGAGGGTATATAGATAGAACCTAGCATGACATCATGCTAACCTCAAATAATTGCTTTTTGAGTAAGATAAAAATACAGTCCCTATACTCAGTGTAAACATGTTTCACGTGATTGAAAAGTGCATTATGCATGAGCACTGCAACACCACCGCGGTCATAAGTAGCTCTTTCGTTCACTACACACGTATAAGTCGGGAAAAAAGGTAATGATCATATATACATCACATTTCCATACTTCATCGAATTATTTTTCTCAAACATTTAAGAAAACTTACAGCTTGGTGAACTGATGAAACAAATGCTCAAAGAAAACTGCAACAGCTATGACTATATCAACCTTTGTCTCGTCTATAGTAAATTCTGTACTAGGTTTAATAGGTTGTGAGGCAGAAACAAGGAGAGGTAGTGTTCCATCTGGAAGCAAGGACGATTTGTTCATTGACAAATTAAAAATGGCTAAATAAACATTGGGAATTATTTGTTTCAGCTGGACAAAAACACAGCACCAGCTTTACTCCACATTACTGGTAGTGTGACAAGCTGACTTTGAAAACAGCTGAATAGGTTGTTTCTTTCTTTTCTGAACATTTTTTTACTTGTTTGGACAATAATGGCTTTGCTATCTGTATAAGCAAAGTGTCCAGCAGAATTTGCTAATATCGTCAACTTAGGTGAATTAAAAGTTCAAAGACTATTTTAAAAAGTAAACTATTGCAGCTCCTCAACCATTAGTATCAATATAACTATTTATTTCATGAGAAATATCATTGTTTGCTTTTTTAAATTCGTGATTATCATGTCATCGTGCTGGAGGTGTGAAGTACGGACACAGAGTTTCCAGCAGCATATACCGGATGTACGACCGTAGGAACGGTAGAGTCTGTGCGAAGCACAACATTATCATCATCATCCTTCTTATCTTGATACTTTTTACTCACTTTGCCTTCCGTTTTTACCCTGTGCAGTTTCTTGTCGAACTATTATAAGTAGTAATATGTGGCAAGTGATAGTCAAACGGGAATTAACATTACGCGATAGGGGGTCAAACGGAAATTTCACATTGAGGCTATATTGCTACACTGTTAGAAGTGGTTGAGCTCAATAATATGGGCTACGCAGGGGTCTAACAGGCAATGAACATTATGCTGCATGTTTACATTGGGGGTGGGTGGGTGGTCTGGAGTCATCTGGAAATGTAATGTTAAAATTAACATGAGATTTTCCGTATGACCCCAGATTTAATTTTTTTTTTAAAAATGGACGCTTTAACATTTACACAAACATAAAACATACAAAACATAATACATATATAGTGGCAATGATATTGAGTAGGATCTCTCTATTCGAAGAGATTTGGGTGGCCCTGAAAAGTTCCGTTGGGTGTTGAGCTGGATCGCTGATGTTTATCGATATCCAGGACAACTGCACCTTCAGGGCAGGTCTCTACAACAAGGACAAATCTGGTTCAAGAACTTAGCTGTACGGCAGCCGGACAGATTGAGCCTAAAATAGGCTCGTCAGCCTCCTTCTCCGAATCCTGTTTCTTCTCTTCAGAAATCAATTCCTTTTCCCCCCTCTGCCTCATTTTCTCTTGGATCCTCCCTCATCCAATATCGGTTGAGGTACGGGAATCTCCCCCCCTCTCTCTCTCTCTCTCTACCTCTTCTCCTCCGTCCATACCACCTTGATCTTCTCCACCTCTTCATCAATCACTTCTCTCATGAGGGTCTTCGCTATTTTTAAGGAGATCACATCCCTCGTCAAGTATCGGAGGTTGGGGTAAGACTTCATCTCATCTACCCGGTCCAGGAGGTGTTGTATTCTGTCCTAGAGACTCATAGTGGTGCTCACGTTTCGCACTTTGCAGTGCTGGCTAACCATTCTTGTTCTCCACAGGATCGATGGTGAATGGCAAAACTGGCAAACGCACTGCTTAATATGCTTTAAGCACGGACGTGAATGGAAAACATCCCTCCAAAGTGGAGATGAAGAAGTGAAGGAAAACGCCCGTAGGTGTAGTACAGAATGCAAGTCAATAGAAATTGCACAGACCTAAAAGAAACTATCCTTCTTACTTTTTTTCTTTACACAAACCTACAATCATTGAGACTGAGAGATTTAGGATACACAAGGGTTAGGTAGTGCTTATACATACACGATACCCACAAGCACACTCTTACACTGGAGTAGGGGTCTAAGTTTTTGTGGAAGACAAAGACATACACAAACATGCAAACAAAAATTGGCAATGATTGTAAAATATCTCTTTTCTAAGAGATGCAGATGACCCCGAAAAGGGCCGTTTGTTGTTGTTGTCCTGGATTGTTGAGATGTTACCGACGATATCCAGGAAGGCTAGCTCTCGCCATGGATCTTACTACTGCGCAGGGTCTTCTCTTTTTGTAGCAGACAGTGACCTCATCTATCTCCATCTTCGATTCCACCACCGATTCTCACTGCTGCGGTTTCTCTTTCTTTTCCCATTTGATCTGTTCTTTTTCATCTTCTCTTGCAGGACTTGTTCAACATGGTCTTGAACAAATTTGAGGAAAATGGTGGTTTTCTTCTCCGTTTTCCCCTCAATTAGGCGGTGCGTTACCCTGTTCTTGTGTACCATGGCTTAGGTTAACTTCCTAATACTTTCGCTCATTTTCTTATGAGTTGTCTTGTCGACGATGGATGGCAAGACTGCTTAACTTGAATTAATGACGTTTGTCAACCAGTTGGCCATGTACGTCAGTACCCCAAACGCGTACGAAGCTCGTATTTCTGGGGTTAAATTGTGTGCACCGCACACTTCTTATTTGTTCATCAGATGGATGGCAAGTCCATCCGACGCTTTACTTGTGCACCGCACATTATTTAATTGATAATGTCTGGACGAGGAAAGGGCGGAGAGGTTCGGCCGGAATCGCAAAGCGGCAGCAGAGACCCTATGAAACGCCATGGATGTACAAATAACCAAATTCTGCCCAGTTTTAACTAAATTAGGTCTGACCCTAACAACAAATAATGTGAAAGCTACATATTTAATTATGACAATAAATTCAGTTACAAATTTCATTTACTTATTCATCATTCAATTTTCGAATTTTGTTTACATAGTGTACATAATAATTTCCAAAATTAAACCCAAAGAATGAATACTAGTAACTCATTTCAATTTGAATTGACACATATTGATGCAACCTTATGGTCATAATTTTGACGGTGGTTCGAGAACAATCAAATTTGTGATATAAAGAGTATAATCAAAAGGCGTTTTCAAAAATCAAACAGAAAACCCCATTCATTCAGGCAATTTTGACAGCATTGTTGTTCTCCAGCAGATTCCGCCTTGGTGGGTGGTTCCAGGTAGTTTAAGGCTCCAGCCCTTAACGACTATTAAGTCGCGGAGCATAGGCTCACCTCCATCTTCCCGGTTTCTTCTCCTAGTCTGTTTTACTCCTCCAACTTCTGCGTCTTGCAAAATTCTGTTGGTCCTCGGTGGAGTTTGGTGGCAGTACTAGTTACAGTACTGCCTATCACTTCTAGCCCTAGAGTTTCAAGTTGGCTTTGTATTTTTCTTTGTCTTTGTGACTTCGATGGGGATTAGGTTGGTCGCCAAACTGCGCCGTGTTGGTTCGCGTGTTTTCAGATGGTCCCCTGACTGCCTTTGTAGCAGAAGAGTGATCCTACATGCACGACCCATGCGTTGTAGCCGCAGGCAGTCCCCTACCCTCTTCATCTCTTACAGCTGCACCCTGTTGTTTCTCTGTGCCGTGTATATTTGCGTACAGATGGTCCCCTGACGTTCAATAGTAGTAGTAGAGTAGTCCTCTCTGCACAATCTGCACGTACTGTTCGCGACAGACGCAGTCAACTCCTACAGCGGCTCCGGCTCCAATGTTGCTTCTCCGAATGATGTCTTCTGAATGAGATGGCTAGACTGACTGATTGAATGAATGAATTTTAAATTAGAGACGCATTTCAGCCCTTCGATCATGCACGTCTAATACCCCAAATGTGTGCGAAGCACGCACTCAGAGATTTAATAATGGCAAGAATGTTAGTTACGTTGGATTTACAACGTGTGCAGCCATTCGGCCATTTACGTTTATAAGACTGATTGATGACTGATTTTTTAAATTTTCGACGTATATCGGTCATTCGGCCATTTACTTCGTTACCCCGAATGCGTGCACAGCACCCTTATTCAGGGATAACACCTGTACATAGGAATGGATCCACTATGTACAGGGTTGATGGTGTGTGCGCGGCGCACTAATTAATTAATGTATGGAGAGGAACGGCCTGCACGGACTCTGCAAGGGAAACGCGATGCGGATGAGAAGTACTGAGACGCCATAGACGTACATGATCAAATTCTGCCCAGTTAACTAAATCGGTCTGTCCCTAATAACCATTTGTGTGCTAGCTATATATTGTAATTGAGATCCTGTATTCCAGTTTCAAATTTTCGTACAATATTTCCATTTTTAAAATTTTGTGTACATAGTGTACTTTTAGTTTTCCAAAAACATTTCTCAAACCCGGGTCAGAGCAACCCGTGATAATTTTTGTGATCTTAATTAGGTAATATCGAGTGATCATTTTGAACCGGTGGAAATTGGGTCGTATTTGCGTATTAAGAGAGTTGTTATCGAAATGGGTTTTCAAAGCCAGAATGAAAACCCAAGGCAAAAGAGGCAATTCTTTAGCCCTTAAAAGGTGACACCTCAGTTGGCAGAATCAGGACGGCTTCAGCTTTTCAGGCGGTTCGAATTTTCGTCTTAGCGCTGTCTGGTTCGATGATGTCTGCTATTATGAAGTGGTAGAACGGGAGCCAAATCTTTAAGATAGGTCTTGAGAGTTTAAAGATGTCAAGCACCTCGTTGAACATCAGTATCACTAATGGTAGTGGACACTCGCTGTACTTTTGTCCCATCTTTCTGATGCTTTTTGAGCGCTATCTCTCATGTTCTTCCGTAGCTGGCCATCGCACTTAAGCTTCTTTCGTGCTGTAAGTAACAGGTGGACATTATCTATGTGGAGCCCTGTCGTATCCCCAGTCCCATCATCCAGCATTTTGTCTATACCCAAATCAGTACACTGCTCAAAAAGATATTGCTACGCTTCGTACTTCAGTTCTTTGTCTCTTTTAGTTTGTCTCCGTTCGACTATATGTTTTTCCGGTTGCGGTTTTGGCGTTGGAAGAAATGGGGGTAATTTGCACGCTTCCGCTTCTTTTCTTTCCGATTGCTTCCCAGGTTGCTTGGGCGTCGTCTGTGGTATAACTGGTGTACGTGGGGTAGGTGGTTTCTTCTTTTCCGCCTCTTTCTGTCGTTCCTCTTGAGCCTCTTTCTTTTTGTTTTCCTCCTCCCTTCCCTGCCTCGCTCCATGATTTATTGGAATTACAGTTGGTGGCATTGGAGATTCCTTCCTAACTTCGATATTCGGAGCTGGAGGTGTTGTTGTTGGAGGTGGAGGTATTGATGGCCTGGGTCCAGTGGTAGTTGTGCTCTGCGTAAACTGGGTCTGCGTAAACTGTTCCCTCAGTGCCAGCATTCTTCCTCCCTGTCCCGGTCTTTTTTGGGGGGCTGTATCTCTTGTAGATTGTTGGCACTTCCCATGTAAGCAAAAGTGTTGTCCGCTTTGCTTGGGCCCTTAGGCTCCACCGTGATGCAATACTAAGGCCTAAACCTTTGATTGAACTCAGGGCCTTGATAGGTACCATTGTTTCCGTCTTTAGCTATCTTTCTGATACGTCTTGATCCATACTATGTTAGCTATATACCTATACACCACTCCATTGCTGCATGGTTTCCACACTATGTGGGGTTCATTGAAGGCGCGATATAGGAGGGGGTATAAAATTACTTCAACCTGTACATAGGATTAGTGCTGCAATGTTTACAGGTTTGAGAGCAATGCACGCAAAGCATGCATCCAATCGGTGTGTCCGGAGCGAGGCGGACAGCTTGGGCTCGGCAAGGGAGACTCGAAGCGGAACGGGAGTATTGAAACGCCAAGATTGTACATGGTCAAATTCTGCCCAGTTAACTAAGTCGGGCTGTCCCTAATACCAATTAAGTGTTAGCCACTTGTTTAATTATGGAAATACATTCAAGTTTCAAAATTATTTATTTATCTCGATTGATTCAGGTAAAAATGTTGCGTACATAGTGTACTTGTTGTTTTCAAAAACAGTACTAATCTTTGAGTAGAAATTACTCGTATCATTTTAGTATCACTCACATTTCTAATTTCATAGTATTATTTTTAGACGGTGGTACGAAATTGATCAAATTTGTATTTTAAAGAGTATAATCAAAAGGGTTTTTTAAAAAAAAAAAATTCCAAATGGAAAACCCCATTGATTCAGGCAAATTTTGTCAGCATTCCTTTACAGCAGCTCCTGGGGCCTTCTCCTAGTCTGGTGTATACCTCCAACCGCTGTGCTTTGCTGGATTGTGTTGGTCCCCGGTAGTGGCAGGTGGCGGATAGACTGCCGCCAAACAGCTCCCGCTCCTTTTCCCTCTTCACCTTCCCTTTCACTTCCAGCCCTGGACTTCTAGTTGGATTTTCCTTTGTCTTTGTTGTTGTTGTTTTCGATGGGGGGTTAGGTTGGCTGCTATACTGCAGTACGCCGAATTCAGATGGTCCCCTGACTTCCGTTCCATGCGTAGTAGAGTAAACCTATCTGTTCGTAGCTACCGCACAACCCCCTACCCTCCTCATCTCTTGCAGCTGCATAGTTGTTATTCTGCGCTGTGCTGGTTTTCATTACAGATGGTCCCCTGACTTCCTATGTAGAAGAGTTATCCTCTCTGCATAACCCGCACGAGTTGTTTAGACAAAGGCATTCACCCCCAATAGCGGCTCCGGTCTCGGTCTTCTCTCTTCGAATGCTGACGCCTGAATGAATGATGGCGACAAAACTTTTGATTGATTTAAATTATTCTCGTGTTCGGCCATTCGGCCATTTACAAGATTTTACTGAGTGCACCGCACCCTAATTAGTTGCGCGTCAGGTGTGTTGCCAGATAGCAAACACACCTGCCGTTTTAATGTGCGCAAAGCGCACTAATACACACCTCTCCCTCGCTGAATGGTTTCCCACTAATGGGGTTCATTTAAGGCGCGATATGGGAGTGTGTATACAATTACTTCTGCCTGTACATAGGATTAGAACCACAGTGTTTACAGGTTGCATTTACTTGAATGGATGTCTGGAGTGTTAGGCAGCACGGGCTTGGCATGGGAGGCGCGAAGCGTGACGAAGTCCTGAGACGCTATGAACGTACATGATCAAATTCTGCCCAGTTAACTAAGTCGGGCTGTCCTTCATACCAATTGTGTGCTAATCAGATTTGTAATTTGAGTCAATATACAGGGTTTAATTCAATTTTCCTAATCTCTAATAATTTTAGAAATTTTAGTGTACATAGTGTACTTTCAATTTCTCGAAACTACGTCTAAACACAATAACGAGTTAAAGTAACTCTTACATATTTTTGTGATCATAATTTGGTGTATATTATAGCAAATATTTTTGACCGGTGTTCGAATGGATCAATTGATCTTGTTTTGAAAAAAGTTTAAATCAAAATGGGTTATCTTGCCAAATGATAACCCTTAGGCATTTCAACGAATTCTTTATTAGCCCTTAAAAGGACTGAGGATCATCCTCTATTGGCGGCACTAGGAACGACTTCAGGCGGCTAGGCGGCTGGAATTTACGTCTGTCCCGTTCCTTGTTCGCTGGTGGTTTGACGAGGTCTGCTACATCGTATGTGCTCAGTGGCGGCCAGAGTATAATGAGCTGATTTTGCAATTGGTGTACATCAATCAGCTCGTTGCATATCAGAATTGTTAGTGGCATCGGACATCTCCCATATTTCTCCCCCAGCTTCCGAATGTTTTCGCCTGCCTGTCTGGAGCATTCCCTCCGGTCTTGGGGTAAGTGGCCCTCCATCAGCATCTATATGATGTTGAGACTGTGCGAAAGTCTTCTATATACAGCCTAGCCTTGTCCGCATTAACCAGGAGTTCTTCTATTCCCATATTTTGTGCTTGATCAATGAGGTATTGATCTGCTTCCTCTCGAAGTCTCCTTTGTCTGCTTTCCTCTTCCCAATTTGGGATCTTCTCCGGTTGTTGCTTTATTGCTGGTGGAGGGGATTGCATCCTTGCTTTCGCCGCCTGTTGTTTTTGTTGTTGGCGACAAGACTAGTGAACGCACCGCTTTATACGTGAGAAAATATTCCTCAGATTCGGTGCACGGACGTGAAAGAAAACATTACTCAAAACTAAATGAGAAGATGGGGGATTAAGGCTAGTCGCTTCCTTTTCATGTACAAATACTAAACATAAAGCATGAACGTATTTACAAGGTTGACATCGTTATGGAGTCAGACAGACTTCCAATGATCTAAAACAATGTCATTTTGCCATCGATGAACACTACGTTTCTGTGTTTAAGAAATCGATAATTATAATGTTCACAAAACCACCTTTCCATTTTGCAATCGTGTCTAGAGTAATCACGTTCAAGACAGGTTAATAAATGTTTTAAGAGAAATCCAAGACTGCGATGAAGAAGAAAGCACAGACAATATTTTCCACGCACCATCGAATCTGATCCTTGTAATCTCACTCTATTGAATTGAGTGGAACAGTATTTCTTTTCATAAAGTCGATGATGTCGTCTTCCAGAGGAGGAAATCCATAAGAATCAAATATTCCACACTGTGATCATTGGGAAAGTACACGGCTACCAAATGGGTTCCTGGGCGACGACTGTCGTCTGTGTTGATATGACATAGGCTAGAAAGTCTTTAGGTTTTCGATGAGGATGTTCATCTTTAGCACACACAATACTAGATTCCAAGAAACTGGTTACGAACTGTGAGCCAGAAACTAATGAAGTTCCTAGGTATTCATTTTTTTCACAGTGAATTATAAGTTATTAGTTCACACTAGACTTTTACCTTGAAAATATCTGTCAACTAAGTCGATGAACGGGAAGTCTCGGTACTCTGTTGCAAGAGAGCTTCGATGCGTTTCGTTTCCAAAGAAGTAAATGGAGGTTAGGAATGGTCACTCAAGTTTTTGTTCCACTCTATCTTTTCTTCTGAGATGAAAGTTCATACATCTTGCACATAGACTACCAACTTTTCCTGACTCATCATCAAACATTTGTCGTGTTGTTTTTGACTAGGATGATCGACTTGACAGCCATACCAATATTCTCGAGTCAGGTTTTTAATTCTTTCAGTCAAGTGACGAGCAAACCAGGAGGCTAAATGTTGTCCTTGTTCTGGCCATCTTGACGTTATGACTGTATTTGTGTCTTCTTCACTTGTGGTCTGTGCCTGCTGCTGTTGTTCTGCATAGAAAACATCCGCGTCGCCTATCAACATTACTTCCATCTTGTTTTTAATTGTCTAGGATCACTTATATCAGACTATTGATTTCCAGAGTATTGTCCAATTCTGCATACAAGATGACGTTCACTGTGTTCGCCGGAGCAAGTGCAAACTGATCTTGCACACGCAGTTGGCACGATTTTATAGGGCGGAAATGTCCTTCGTCGCTGCCTTGGTCTGGAGTGAAAACAAATCCCCACAAAGCATATCCTCAAATATACTCATCATACCAAATGCCGTGTCTACTCTTGGTTCCTAATTATCCTATGGCTTCAAACAGAGTCAAGTAAGATCTCAAGTAATTTTTCTGGACAAAGTTTAGGTTCTCAGGGTCTGGTACACAACATCTGGCTACCTCGGATGACTTATATCTTGGATACGTTAAAAAGTTGGAACTCGAAAGGATTTTGATCGATTGTTGAGTGCCGCATTGCTGACGATGCCGATGAATAAAAGTTTTGGTAGCTGACCTTGCAAAACATGATCTTCAGAAAGTCCAGAAACAATGGGGAAAGTTTTGACTTCAGCTCGTTGTAGAGGATAATTGGCTGTCGTTCGGTTCCGAGTTTGACTGGTGTCGTTTCCCACTTTAAGTAAGACTTCCACACGTAACATGTAAAGTCTGGCTTCTTCGATGTTCGTTTTGTATTCGTTAGCATAGCAATCAAATGGAAGGCTGTACTACTTCAATTCAATATCAGAAGTACATCCACTCCATTCAACAAATACTTGTCTTGCAACAACATGTCCAAATGCAAACGATCCATCATTTCTAAACCACACCCTTGTTTGATTTTCTTTCGGCGCTCGTTAAATCCAACAAAGTGAGGATCGTCAGCTTCTGTCAACTCTGTGTCGTTGGAGGCATCCAGAGTGTCAGGTTTCCAGACTAACCAAGCATCCAGATGTGTGTTCTTGGCTTCTTTGCCGTACGCTCGGTAAGGGTAGGTGTCCATGCTGTTACTCACCAGTTTGTTATTCAAGTATAAATCGGCTTCGCTGAACAACGAATTCATGAACTTGTTGACGGGAGCTACTCTGGCATTATCCCCTGGACTGCTGTTCATTTTGAGAACTTTGACTTTCAGGTACAAATAACTGTTAATCAGAGTGATGTAATCTTCGTTTTTTCCTTTGATTTCAAATTCGATAGGTGCTAAGGCAGTCAAAGACGACACAGGACGAAAGTCTACTCATCGGAATTCTCACATCGTCATTATCGTCGGTGGCATAGCAAACAGATCGAGTTCTGATTCGTAACATTCGCAAGAATCTCGGTGCATCATTTTTCTCTTTTAGTTAGTAATCAAAAACATCAAATTATGCTGTTCCTCTTTTCTTATTCTGTTTCTGATCGTGTCTATGAGGTCCGAAGGGTTTTCGACGTCTCTTACTGTCTCGTCCTTACTAGGGCGTAAAGGAGGAATTAATCGCCAGAATCGAGAGACGAATTTATAGGAGTGTCTCGGTGCCCTACGAGTTATTTTCCAGTTTGAATCAACACATTTTGTTTTTGCTTTTGTCAAAGCTTCGTTAGAACTTTGTTTGTCGATTAGTACGTTTTGAAAAAATCTTTTCCTTGCGTCAAAGTTGCATCTTTTAAAGCATGCAATCCCCGAGTGACCATCGTTTTTAAGATTGATGCTACCGTGCGAAAAGCTGATTTTAACATATCTCCTAAACTATGCCCTTGTTGTCGAGGTACTCCTCGGTACACAGGATACATCTGTTACAATTCAATGGAGAATCGTTTTCGAAAATGTAGTTTCACTGTCACTTTTTCTTTGGATAATAGAATATTCCGTGCAAGACCTCCTTTTATACTAATATTGACACTGTCAAATTACGATTTACTGACAGGAATATGTACAAATTCTCGGTTAACGTAGTACGTGTTTTCTCTTTCATCGTAAGCAGCTATGGTAGAATCCACTTTGAAAGGAATGACTATCAGCAACACAACGGCTGTGTTTCACCACAACATTGTATTTGACGACATTGTGGTCCTTCGTTCAGTTCGATAGAGGAGAGAAAATACTTGTTGAATTGGTCGTTGTTGTGAATGTCTTTCACTGGAACCAGAGAGGTGTATCCACCCAGAATAGCAAACAAACCCGGAGATAAGTAATGGCCATGATTTTGCCGTCGGAAACTTCTATTTTAAGACGATGACAAATGGCATGCTATTCGGTAAGTACACTTCGACGAGCTTTATCCAGTGCTTTGCCAAATTGATTGTTGAAAATAATTTAAATCGTATTGACAAGATGTCGAGCATTAAAATACTTTCCTGTAGGAATTCTCGTGGTATAGAGATTTGATCTTTTTTTCTATTCCCACAAATGTAACCTAAGTTTGTTTTGTTCATATGTATTTCATCTTCCATAGGTTTAAAAGCTTTTGGTTTTAATTCTCCATACACTTGTTTTGCAGTCTTATCCAATGCGTCGTAAAATACTTGAATACGATATGTTCTTTTGTAAAATAAAGGTTCATATTTCTCTTAGATTGATTTGTGGTATATACAAAACACCGATGGGATATATATATAAAACACCGATGGGATATGTTTGGCTGTGTTTATTGTCCAGGATTTTACCTCCGACCGGAACACGTTGCATATGGCACGATACTATTAAATTTGGTGTCAATTTGCTTTTCCCATGTACAATGACTCTTTACAAATTACAATAAATAACGTACGGACATTTGAATTGGCGCTTACAGTTTCTTTGTTTTTGCTTTTTAATTTTACAATTGAATCCTCTTCAGGCATTATATCTATCGAATTATCTACATTATGTTTTTTGATAATTTTTGTATTGTAATGAAAAACTTCAAGCTTTTTGACAAATTAAAAAAATGGTTTGTTTATTTGTGATGTCATCAATTTTGAAAAAGCTTTTTTTACAACATAGATATATCTTCCATACGTATAATCATTATTTGCACCACAATGAAATATTTTTAACATGTGAACATATTTTTTTCTCTAGTTTGCTATTTGGTTATTCTATTTGATTTGATATAATGTCCCTCTTTTTCCTCTGGCAGATCCATGCTGTCTCTCAATTCCAATATTCCACACACGTTTATAGAATAAATGCTAAAGTAAATTTTCCGCTTAACCTCTATTTAACTACAGGTTATTTTTGTTCTGTGGTAAAATGTTCTATACTCAACTACTCAACTTACCCTACCTTATAAGTGGATCCCTTCATAAGTCAAATCGCTAAATTTAATTGTACTTACACTGAACCAAATTTCCGAATTTTGTTACTGATGATCTTGTTGAAATGCATGGTTCAGTGTAATTCAAACATTCACACAAATCTTGACAGTTACCGGAAATATTTGTACCCATTGAAGGATTTTACAATAGTTGAATCTCTAAGCATTTTAGTGATAACACGGGTAAAATTATGTCGATTCATACCTTTTTTTTTTTGTTTTTTTTTTTTATTTGGAAACGTACTGACGGTGGTTGACATTTTTTCTTCGTACTTGTTTTGGTTTTTAGATAACAAAATCAAAAGTTCATTTTGATTCATTTAAGTATAAATATTTCGGTATATATTGAACTATTTTGATTTAACAACTTAGAAATATTTCAATATATATTGAAGCATTTTGCATGTTTGACGGGTGGACTGAGAGAAACATGCTAACACTGTTTTTTATTTCTTTGTATGAAGATAGAAAGAATAAAAATTATATTTACTATCAGAGCACCAATAAATTAAAAGAACACAGCGAATAATGCAGTTTGCATTTAATTCAATCAGATTTATAATGTCTATTATGAGCAGTTGTGTACTCTAAACAGGTGTCCATTATTAGTTTCCAGTTACACTAAACATGTGTCCTTTATGAGCAGATGTCCAAGTACGCACTGTTTAGAAATCATAATGACTCCTGTTAATAAAATAAATTAGTTGTGGTTTGTGTTAGAATATTCGAAGTCACTCTTAACGCTTAGTTGCCAGTCGAAAAGCTAGTAAAATTTGCCCCCCCCCACCTCCTATCCAGATTTGGTGTGTGTAAGAATTGCATAATGTTCGGTTTGTGATTCTATATTTTATTCTATTTTGCTACTGGTTTTCCTGGAGTTTCTTCAACTTTTATTTGCCAAGCAAAGACCTGGACAAAGTGTTCTCTCTTATCTTATATAGATTTGCTATGTGGTAAGAATTGCATACCGACTAACACTTCATTCTATATTATATTCTATTTTACAACAGGGTTTGCTGGTGTTTCTTATTACTTGTTTGCCATGAGAAAAGCTAGTCAAAGTTTCTCTCGTATTCTATAAATTCTTATACTTTGCGTAAGAATCACATACCACCCGGTATGTGATTAGTGATTATATTTGTATTCGATTTTCCATATATGATAGTTTCAGAAAGCTCTGTAGCAAAAATGACGTAGTCTGTACGCCATTTCTTGGATAAATTCTCTCTTGTTGCGCATTGGTTTACCTGACGTCATCAGTGGCAAACCAACTATGTGGAAATCAACCTGCCTTTACATTCTATTTAACTTGACAACCAATCATTCTCGGAAAAATAAGGAATAACATCTACGCTCTATGTCTGCTTATATTAAGGAATTTATTAATAAATCAATTATAATAATAAGAAACTGCGAATGGTAAAATGGACAGGCTATGCAAAAATAGGTTATCGTCCAAGAGGATGTGGTTTAAAATCGATTCATAAATACACGCATTAATTCTGTACAATTCTCAACAAAAAAGGATCCTGTCAAGTTGAAAAAAAAAAAATAACTGTACATACAAATTTGAATGTAAAAATGCATATTGTCCCGAAAACTTTGTAAATTTACTGTCGTTTCAGGAATTTTATAATTGATAGGAAAGTGATGCAATGACCTATGCATTCAAGATTGTAAAAGAATGAATCACCATTTATACTGTTTTGTCTGTTTCTGCACAATGTAAACCAGTCTAGATTCTAAAGCTCAGACTCAGAAGTAGCGCGAAACGCAGGAACGGATGGACTTTACTCTGCTATCTGGTGTTTCATTGTTACATTTCGTTTTGGTGACATTTCAGTACACAATTATAGTATCTTAGCAACTGTATTTATTATAGTAGGACACCTTGAGTATAATTTTGTTGTTTGTCTATCCGAGACACCTCGCGAGTGTCCGTGTGCCGAAGGCATACTTCCAGAGACGAGCCTCCACCTTAGGGCTGGTATATCAATTTCAAATTAGTGTTGGATGATTGTCTTCATAGTGTGTCTGGCATAGTATTTTTTATTTGTTAAATAATACACCTGGATAAGATCAGTCATGTTTTTAATTTTGATTTTTTCAAAATCCACTCAAACCCACCTTCGGTGTTAGACACTCCGGACATCTCGCTGGATATATCCGGCGACAAGATTACACCGACTTGTGGTTAGTATTTTTTGTACAAAAAAAATATCAGTTTATATGGAATGTAAAACCCCCAACCCCCTCACCCCCCCCCAAAAAAAAAAAACAAAAACAAAAAAAAGATCAACACATGAATGACTTAAACAATGCATATCCTTAATGCTATCCTGGATCCACCTAGTCTGAATCCTTAAGCGTTCTTGATCAATCAATTGCTTGCAACAAAATTACAATAAAAGTCGGTGCAAAAAATTACAATAAAAGTCGGTGCAAATATGCCCTCGTTATACATAAAATTCCCTTTGATGTATTATTAATCCTTTGTATCTTCTTTCTCTTTCTTTCTTTGTTGTTCGTCAAAGTTTTCATTTACACAGTTTACAAAGAACATGTCTCGTATCTTGCCGCGTTTAAACGCTGAAGGATATAACAACATAGATTCCGGGCCATACAAATATCCTCTTACTCGCTTATAAGTTGAATCGACTGGAAAATGCACAGACCCAAATCTGCTGTCGCATAATGCGGCGGCAGATCTGTGTCTATGCAGTTTGTTAGGACAAATCAATTGGACAAACAGTATTGACCCTGATAGGGTCTATGTTGTCTGCAGTTGGATCCAGCTAATAAGCGAGTATAAAAGGTAGATTCTTTAACAGCATGTTGCATTATGCATCAAGTTTAGCCATATAAATCAATTAATCTCTCCCTTTGAACAATGTCGGAATTCGACACGTCTCCGTTAGTTAGTGAATTCTGTGATGACTTCCTCATTGTTACAGTTTTAATCAATATTTTGAATCAATGTCTTCATAAATAGCGCTAGAGTCTGAGTCAATGAGAAACCTTAGTAAAGAATTATTTCTACAAAAGGAAATCAATTTAGCATTTTAAAGTAATTCTATTAATTTATCTCAACGTGTTGTATTGTATACGTTACTAAATTGACCGATATTTAAATGTTATTTTATGTGTACAATCTGATATCTCTGATGGAAGAGTTGTTTTTGCCATGTCGCCCGTGATATCAGACTGTACACATGCAATGACCTGTTGAACATACACTCTATTTTTTCAGTAGTATCAATTACAAGGCTTCGTATTCATCAAACTCATCATCTTCAATCCACACTCAAACACAGTTTTAGATATTCAATAAATAATAAACGGATTTACATATAATGGATTTAAAAGTTGTGATTTATTGAGTTGAATAACATTGCTAAATATGGTGAGTAGTTTAGTGAAAATATAACGAGTATGATGGAATTCAAAGATTACAAATTGGAGTTTAAGGGTGCCCTCACGTTGGTGTTGATTGGTTTGTTTTTTCAAGGGCCTTTTCAACACACTGTTAACTATATTTGAAATACAAGCAAAGTGCCTTTCCCATGTCGACAACGAGACAGGTGTCCGAACCGCGATCCTTGAATTACCAGTCCTTCACTCTATTAACTGATCAACCGCGGTTCCCTACACTCATGTTGAGGAGTCTGATGAATATAGAGCCTGATATTTTAACATAACCTTGAGGAAAATATTGCAAATATCCAGTTCAGAATTGAACTTCATATTTTACAGGATTCTTGACGTCAGGAAGCTTGAAAATCGATTACACAGTGCATGAACGACCGCAGTGTGTACTCGATTTTCTAGGCTTTAAGAATTCGTGAATGCTGTAAAATAACCTTCTCTTGTTCAAGGATGATATGAAATTCAGGAGATCTATTTTGTGGTGTGTGGGTGTGTGAGGGGAGTATCTGCTGGGATATTTGGATAAAAAAAATTCCGGCGTCAAATAGCTTGAAAAAAATTCTCTAGCTTTGATTTGTAGAAAAAGAACAAATTCTATCCATCATATTAGTTGAATAAAGAGAATTTCAGATAATAGAAAAAAATATATATCCTGGTTGGATAGAAAATTCAGCTTCCTCCCCTTCCCCGAAGATTAAATGTTTGAGGCAAGTCGGAAAGGAGACTTGCTAATCTCTTTTTTTAGGTTTGGAGCACCACCAGTTGTAATCTAGTCGAAACAAAACTCTCACATTAACTTTAAATGTAAAAGATAAAAACAATTAAAAAGCTTGAACCCTTACCACCACTACCACACCCGGAAATGTTGCCATTAACAAATGCATTTCAGGCAAGAAATAGGTCATAGTGACTTACTTTCATGGTTATGATCATCGGTTCAAAGATGCACGCACATTTTACATTGCTGGACTGTACAACGGTGTTGTATTGTACCAAATGCAGGAACATATGAAGAATTTATTGACTTTCAGAAATCTGAACACAAATTCTTATCCTTTTGGTGACGGCAACAAAGTCATCCACGCTGAAAAACTATAATTATAACTATTATTGCAAGCTGCTGAAGGAGACGAGACGATAAGAAAATTGTTTTCTTTAGAAAGCTTGGCATGTTGTAATCTTATGATCAGTCTTATTGAGTTTTGAAGGATATTTAATATTTTAGGCTAACAAATATTCAGATAGACCAAGAAACATAGGCATACGCAAAATAGATTGCAATATTTTTATATATTGATCTCCTTTAATCAATCAAAAGTATTGTATGAAACAAAATTCACTATTTCATTGAAATATAATGTCCCCAAACATTTTCAGTTAAAACATGTAATCAAAATTGAGTATGACATTATCTTATTAGCCTAAAAAATAAAAAAGAATTTATGAACGAAGAATGTAAGCAAGATTTAATGTATGTAAACAAAATTACATTTAAAGTCAAACTAGAACCTGTTACAAAAATAGAAAACCATAATTGCAATTTTTAGAAAAAAATATACGTATTTTATGAAGACTAAAAAGAAAAAGAAAAACGGTGCCGTCCCTAGCATAAAGGTCGTAGACTAGTTCCCTGTCGTTGTTATTTAGACAGTGTAAACTGTTATGTAGACAATGGTAAGGAACCAGCCTTTAATGGTCGTATTAGGGTGATCAAGTAATGACCCAGATGATGACATAAATCATGATATCATGATCTTAATTCTAACTAAAATAATGTTATGATTAAAATCGAGATTTATTACATAACGGAGATTTGACGGACAGCGATATAAGGTCGTGTTCTGTCGACCTTTCGATTCACCAATCGGATTACATCTTTCACATTTATGAAAGTGAAATCCTTCATCAGGAACATATCATTTCTGACGATAACTCTCCCTAACAGGAAATGCAACGCTTAATCAGATAGATTACTAAAACTAAGTTGACCGCGAGACGAACCTTTATCTCCTGTCAGATCTATTTATTATAAGTATATCTCGATTTTCATCAGATTGATTATATTACAAAATGACAAAGTTTGAAAACAACGAATGGATTAGAGGAGAATGCTTTTGAAATCATAAATATAGATCATGCTACGTAAAGCTCATTTATATTAATAACAAATAAACACTTAATATTTCTGTCAACAAGGACTCTTATGCTTGAGACAGCTCCCTTTACCCTTCAACACATTTTAAGCTTGAGTGTTATTCACACAAAGAAAAACGAAATTGGTAACCGACAGTAGGACGGACGGACAACATCATAACATATTACTAAAAACGACAATTGTCTTTATTGGTTTTTATATAATTAACGGAAAATATAAATTCTAGTAAGTGAGTAGATTATAATTATTATCACATAAAAACGCATTTGAAAACTTTATATGAATGCTTCACAGTATTTTCACGTGTTCAAATGCAAAATTCTACAATTGTAGGAAACATAATGCCCGCTTATTCGGTTCATTTTCTGTTGCTATAGGGAAGTTGTTGCAAATAACCGTCCGATTAAGCACTCAAACATATCAGCTTTAGAACTGTTTTCGCTCTGAGGAATGTAAACATCTTATATATATATAAAATAATTGACTTTCACATAATATCACCTGTATACATAGGTTAACCGAATTTGATCTTTCTCCGCTGACTAAAATCTCAAAATCAAAGAGAGAACCTGAGACAGGAGGTTATATTTCTTATATAAGAAATGACTAAGTTGATGAAATACAGTAAAATATAAGATATAATATCACACCACACATCTATAAAAATGTTTCACATAAGTTTATTTTGCATCACATGACCTGAGTCGAAATTGAAAGCCTCTCTCGCATGACTCTAATCCAGCCATTGAAGAGTGACAGTAATATAGTCCCATAGACAACAATAATGGGGACTAACTAGAGCAGAACTCGCGCGCTCGCTTTGCACCTCGGCATTTTTGAGACCGATACGGGGTTCAAGCACGTGTAAGGGTAGATTCGTTGTTTGCCTTTCCCCGATCTTCCAGTTTCCTCCAACATGCAAGACAACACACACCAACATCTTAGCCGTTAAAAACACAATTTAATCAGATGGAGGAACTAAAATTGACTTAAAATAAAGTTTAAATTAATGACTTTAACCTACTCATGAAGCTAACGTTTCTGCCGTTTAACGTTGAGCGCGTTACTTTGGCATGTGTTGGAATTAAAGCTGCAAACCTGCCAGTGATTCTTCTAATATTTTGAAGACCAAATTCCATGCTTACAGAATATACAAGATTTTCTTGACTTACTTAGATTTCAGTATAATAAATCGATTCTTGACTTTTTGAGAGACAAATATCCAGAACTGTCATGCCCAAAATGGAATAAACCTCTCGCATTTTTTGGCCCAGTGAAATATAAAGCTTGATTTGCTTTATTTGGTTGCCCTTAACGGCTAACAAGTAAAAGGTATTCACTTTGTAAAACAAAATATTTTTTGCGACCGGAGAAAAGTACCAGATTTCATGATCATCTTGTCCCGACTACACACGACATTGACTGAGGAAATACTCCGCTTTGAACCAGGAATCTCCGTCAGTAACTTCTCGAAAACTACACTTGTGTAAAGAAGTAGGAGGAGCGACGGAGAGAAAATTATGGAAAGAGTAAAGTAACAAAATACTTTTGGTAGACAGATCAGCACGAAGGATTTTCAGACTGTCCCACCGGGAGATTTTTCCTTTAAGGGGTGAGTGGGGCCTCAAAGGGCCTCTTAGATCTAATATAAGCGGAAGTCAGGGGAGGGGGGACGCATGACAACCAGTCAGACTATGCTACGCCGAATGCGCTATTACCATCTTTAGTACATGTATGAGGCATTATGTACCCTTTTTCTAAGTTTTATATCTCGCGCTCGGTAGAAAACGGTTTTGTTTACGTCTTAGGGTGAAAGGATTCGTATAAGGGATCAGTAAGGATGTCCAAAATGAAATGGATAATGAAAATATGATATTGAAAATTATTACTGAATATACCGACAAAAGAGAGTACTTGAATTATATCCAAGTTTTGAACATCATCATCATTATTATCATCATTTGTATAGCCATATGTCTGAGGTTTAAGAAAATTCATACACACGATATCAAATACATTTAAACAGATGCTTGCACAATACTCATTTCGATCGAAGTGTGTAATCATTGTTTCACCAGCTTTCATGTTAAGAAGTCTTCTATAACTTCTTTGAAATCATGTAAAATACCAAGATCTACGGAACGAATCGTGTAAAGAAAATGTTCAAAAATATATTTATGATAACTTGTGGTCTGCACTTATGAATACATATTAGCATGAATGGTTAGCATCCTCCTACCACTCCACATTATTATTATTATTATTATTATTATTATTATTATTATTATCATCGTTGTATTTTGTTTTCTGAATCATTGAATATTGTTACTGACTGATGCAGTGATGCTTTAACAAATACAATAAACTCTATCGCGAAATAGTAAATTTGGACTTACCCATGCAAGGATATATTTTAATACAGAAGAGCATTAAAATGTATCCCTTAAAGATGCTATTTTACAAGTATTTTTGTACTTGTCTACAAGAGCGACATTTTGTACATGTTTTCGATACAGAAAGCTTTAAGTGGCCTATTCATATAAAAAAATCTGTTAATAAAGGACGAATCACTCTTGTCCTTTGATGATTGTCATTAGAACCATTTCACCAACTATATATATATTGATTTGGGGGTTTCTCCGCCTAGCACAAGTTTTAAGCTGAATGTCAGTCAGCTTATTTCAACTGTTTTCATGTCTTCCTCTAGTAACATGCACCTTATGAAACAGAATTGCCAGATAGAACTTAGCAGCGTTGTGATGTGGACGAATTTTCAAAGATTTGTAGGAGCAAATGAAAGCATTTCTGGACTGGTGCTCTCGCATGAAGCAGTAACCAAGGAGATTTAGTTCCGTGTCCTTGCGTGGGATCTTTGGCTCTGTTCTGATCACATTTATCATGTTGTCAACTGCAGCCTGCTGATGTCTCTCTTTTCCCAGCCTGAAGAAATTCAGATATTGAAAGAAGTACAGACACCTAAAGGAATCTACAACGGCCCAATCATACTAGAAATGTTTCTCCTTATCCCTTACGGCTAAGGGTGCACCAATTGACCTGAACATCTCCATCCTCAAGGCAGTGGGGGTAATGGAAGTCTCTGACGGAAGGTATACTACGCTGAAGGACATATGGTTCAGCAGCAATTGCTCAATGCTGTATCTCTCTGTAAGATACAGATAACCCAAATTGCAATGACGCCTATACACAGGTTTGTCTGCATCTAATGTACCCGTACACATAATTCTCATTGTATGTTCACTTGTATATTGCAGACAAATCTCTGTCAAATTATACTCCCGGAGCATGGTTCCAAATCCACACAGTTTCAACCTTACTGACGAGGCATCACTGTTAATTCCAACCGACCGACACCTTGATGCGAGAGCCACAAGATAGTCAACTTCTTCCTGGGATAGAGAATGTGCATTTTCTTTGCATACAGAAATCACATAAAACCCAAGTCGTGATAACAGAGTCATTAGGGTATGACGTAGATATATTTGTGACGTGTGATGTGCATGTTGCAAAGTATGCATTATGCTTCTTATATAGTTAGTTAGAATGTTGTATTCCTGAGGAATGTGACTAAGCATATATATCTTGCAAAGAATTGCAGCGCAGAAGCGTAATTCATAGTCAAGGAATTTCTCTTGTCGTACGTTTATTGAGCTAATGTTTGTTGTAATGTCTATATTGCTGCAAGCGTTAAACAGTAGCTGTCCCAGATTACAACATTCTAATTCCAACAAGAATCGGCAATCTTCTGATAAAAGAACTCCCAGTCTTTGAATTAACATAGGTTGTGCTTGTCCAACTATTTTTCTATCATATATATTGTTTGTGACAATAAAATAATCAGGACAATATCCGATAGTGGCCCACTCGTACAACTGTTTAATGCATATTATGAGACAGTATAGAAGGTTTTAAGTGCGCCATAACTCAGGTGGCGTTGTTTCTCTCATCCACAACATACACACTTTGCAATGGTAGCTTGAAAAAGCGTCATTAAGATAAGGCTCAATGTATGTTTTCTTGATAATTTTTAGCAATATATATATACTTTCCTCACTGTGTCCTCAAATGACCTTGTTAGCTTTCTTTCTGTTAGAGAGAAAGATAATCTCCATTCCAAATCTTTTTCACAGCTGTGCGGGTGTCCAACACCTGCAGCAAAACAGCCATCTTTCACTGCATTTTGTATATGATGTGCCTTTGGCAAACCATGCAGTCGGCGACGTTGGAACCATTGATGTGCTTCTTGTGGCCATTGTGTGCTCTTTAGAGCAATTACGATGTCAACTGACGTCTCCTTAAGTTCACTACTCTGTTGTATTGCTGGTCCAGTGACAACGTCACCAGGAATAATTGTAGTATGAAACATGTTGTTGGGAAACACAACTCTACAATATGCGTCAACACTTTCATTTTCAGTTTTCTGATAAAGGAAGATTGGAACCGGAGTATTATCAAGCGGTATATTGACTGCCTGATGTTTAACATATCCAGGATGAGTAAGCTCATGATCCTGCACCATGAGGCAATTCAATTTCTCTGGCTGATATTCAGATAGATCAGTGACTATCTGCACGAAATCACTCGTCATCAGAATGTCCTGATCTGATTCTCGTCCAGGCCCTGTAGATCCCTCCCCTCTACTTCCAAGCATGTAACTCATCATCGAAGGACCTCTTAAACAGCTAGACATGCACCTGAAAACCTCCCACCCAGTGGCACAACTAACCTTCCTGTCTCGGTCTTCTTGTGAGTAGCCGATGACATCCATAATGTTGGATATCCACTCAGACACAGCTGGGAAGTATTCTGGGACTCGATGATACATGGCGGCTGAAGTTTAAAAAGAAATATTCAAGGAAACTATTTTATATAGTGATTTTAAAATGTGGAACAATTTAATTTATCTAGCTATAAATCATCATCACCGCCATTATCATCAACATCAGCTGCAGCGCAGTTACTCTGATCATCACAGTAAAAACATATCATCAGAACCTATCACGTGACATTGTGTATTTTTGCTTTGCAAGTCATTGATGATCCAAGCTATTAATAATATTTCTTTGTAAAAGTCAAACACATATAATTTTCATCAACTTACATCATCCATATATATATATATATGTGTGTGTGTGTGTGTGTGTGTGCGTGTGTGTATTCAGTGTGGATAATGTTTGATGTATTATTATTACTACTATCATTATTTCCATGGGGCTTGCTAAAAACTATTCCAATGGGTCACTTTATGTAGTACAAGGATATAAAGGATAGTGCTGTTTTATTGAAGTAGTTCTTATCCATGCCTATGTATCTCGTGTGAAAAGATCTTTTCAGAATCTCTAAACATGTTAGTTAGCGTCATTTGTATCACAACGACTCCCTTGTTGTTGTTTTGGATTTTTACAATCTGTTACTATTTGTATATTTGTTATGCTAATTTTTGCTGATTTAAAATATAAAAGGACATAGACAACTAAACTTTTCTCAAAATTACAAACATACAAACCATATCTACACAACTTACGCTTTGTTGCTCTTTCGAATGACACATAAATTAACTGATGATTATGATTTATTCATTTCTTTATAAACATATCTTGCTATTCTAACATCTACCGTCGTCATGAAAAATAATTTATAAACACGACAGCAGAATAAAGAGTGAATTAAAAAGACCGGGATTAAATCATTCAGACCTAGATCGCAGTATAAGAAAGACTGATGCATAAATAGTCGGATTAACACTACTTGACTCTATGTATGGAGTGCGATGGGGGGGGGGGGGGGTAATTTTTCACATATGTCGAAAAATTAAGCTCATTTACTTTTTCTTTTACATCTTTGACAAATTATATAACATATGTCAAAAAAAGAATTATTGCTAAAACTACTTTCCATAATATTCTAGCCCTTTATATTCCACCTCCTCATTCAGGTATTTGAAAAAGCAAAAAAAAAAAAAAAAAAAACAATCACTATTCTGCTTCGCTGATGACCTCCTCCCTCATCCCCCGCACACGCTTCATTTAAGAGAAAGCCCTGTATAATTGTTAGAGAAAACACAAACGATACAAGTTTGCAAATTGTCCCGTTAGTCACCTCCTGGGTACGACGGCTATATGCTGTCAGGAAAACGTAATAAACAGTCTATGGGGGTAAACATCACAGACAACTTACCTGAATTTATAATGCTCCCACTGAATTTATAATACTCCCGAAGTCGACAGGCACTCTATAGAGTAATGTATTGGCTTAGGTAGCTTTGTGAGTAGTAAGATAGGGGTGTTGGGCCTCAAAATGGGCGCTATGGCCTCAATGGGAAATTAACATTGTGAGCCTCTATGGTCTCAATGGGAACTTAACATTGTGGGCCTCTATGGCCTCATACGGGAAATTAACATGGCGGTAAGAATGGTAGGCAAGAATGGAAAAATTAATCTTTCTTGAAAAATGGGTGGCCCTGAAAAGGACCGTTGGAGGAGGATTATTATTTCCTCCAACATTTGGTTAGGAAGCCTGGGAGGTGGAACTTGTTTTTCTTCTCCTTCTTCTTCTCGGGTATCCAGTCGGGATGATTCAATTGTCTGAACTTGTCCTGAATTTTCATCCAGTTCAAGTTCAGACGATTGAATTCTTTTTCTTTTTTTTTCCCTTAGCCCACATTACCTTGATTTTTGCGACTTCCTGCTCCATAATTTTTTTAACAATGGTTTCAACTCGGAGCAGGGCCGCTTCTTGTCGAGTGAGGATTGGACACTTTAAATTGTCATATAACTTTTTTAAACAATCCAGGACTTCTTTAAGAAGTCCGACTCGACAAGGTGAAGAGGAGTTCTTGCTCTTCTTTACTTCCTCCTCCTTCTTCACTTCTTGAATTAAACCCATAATCAAGTTTATCTGGGCTAAGTATTCAATTTCCAAGTGTAGGTTCACTGGATACCACCACTTCATTCTTTCTCTGTAATATTTTACTTCCACCATCCAGTCCCAGGGGAATTTTAGCATTGGGGGCACTCTGGGTACCAACGGAAATTTAACACGCCGTGTGTAGTGACGAATAAAACGTTATCTACCATCCAAACACCCCACACTATACCATCAACACGCCGTGTGTAGTGACGAATACAACGTCATCTACTATCCAAACACCCCACACTACACTATCCAACACGCCGTGTGTAGTGACCATTACTCCGTCATCTACTATCCAACACCCCACACTATACCATCAACACACCGTGTGTAGCGACCAATACCCCGTAATCTATGCTATACAAAACCCCACATATACTCTCCAACACGCCATGTGTAGTGATCTTCTGCCTAGTGGCTATATCTATATAGCCTAGAGTTATATATAAAGCATTACCTATACCTCAGATCATGTTGGAGGTGTCAGTAAATTTGCATATATTGTACCTATGTTATAAATAGCATTAATCAAGGGAACCAACTCATAATAACACTAAAATGGACGTGACTAAAAGTTGTACTAAACTTCGGGAACCGTCACGGACTTTAGCGTTGACTAGAAAAAATCCGGAACATTAGATTATAATTGGCTAGACTAAAAGTAACACTAAAATTCCGAAATCGTACCAGACGTTAACGGAGACTGAAAATGATCCGGAAACAAATGTTAAAAAACTGGCTGAGACTAAAAGTAGCACAAAAATTCCGAAATCGTACCGGATTGAAAATAATCCGGATAATTTTAAAAAAAATTGGCTGAGACTAAAAATAGTACTAAAATTTCGAAACTCATATCTTTTCTTGAAAAATGAGTGGCCCTGAAAAGGGCCGTTGTTTTTTTTGTTTTTTAACTTGGGCATTTCCTGGAGGGTATTCTTCTTCTAAGACTTCTACAGACTTCAGTGGGAATAGTTATCTACTACTCAATACTTAGTTATCTACTATCCAATTACTTTGTTATCTACTATCCAATACCCCATACACACTATTCCAATAGCCTTGTGTGCTGTCTAAAAACCCAAACCTACTATCAGACGAAAGGGTGTGACGAAGGGATGAAATCACGCCAACATACTATCAACACCCACGTTTTGAATACTATCCAAAATCCACTTTTTGAATACTATCCAAAATCCACTTTTTGATTACTATTCAACACACACATTTTGATTACTATCCAACACTAGGTGGTAGTTATCAGACGGGTCAACGGTGGTAGCTCAACTGGAGAATGCGTCGCTTTATATGCTTTAAACACTGATGTGAAGGAAAACATCCCTTTCCAGACAAAAAAACCCCATCACTCACACTATCCGCGTCTGACGTCATCCCTAGGACGTCATTCTAGGCTTCGCGAATTCTGCACTCCATCACCCCTTACCCCCAAAAAACACAGACCCAGGGCGCGGACCTAAAAACAAACAAGAGCGGAGATATACATCAATAATAATTATATTTTATTCAATGTATATACCAAATGTTACTCGTTGTAATAAACAATTTCATATAAGTCCAATACAGTTCAATCCACTTCCATTTCCACCATTTCATCGTCTTCTTGTTCTTACACTTCAGGAAGATTCTTGTCGACAATTCTCTCATAACTTTCTTCTGGACTCTCATTGATAAACTCCAACTTAATAAAATGTCCATTAGCATCTCTAATCCACTGCCTTTTCCTACAAATCCTGTAAACGTCAGGCTGATCTAATCCAAAACATCTTGCCACATCACAAGTGGAATCCATCCGACTATATAATCCTGAATTCAAGTCAGTTAATTTCACAGGTCTCACAAATCCTTTAGTTACTTGACTCTTCTTCTCTGGCTCTTCCAATCTAGCTTGAAATCTTTTCTAAAACTTCTTCGAAAAGACCGACTTATAAATCCCAGTACAGCAATAGTAGATACTTCCTTTATTACAATCAAAATATTTAACAGCCTTTGCCATACTTCCAAATCTTCTTTCCTCAGTCTCACCAACAAACTGGCACAACACACTTCTAGTACTTCCAAAATTAACTCTCCTTTTTTCTTTATCATTCTTCACATGTTTGTGCAAACATGTTCGTTCACTAGCAGTCATCACTTTAAGGTTTTCTATTCTATCATCATCAAGTACATCATTGAGATTAACCACTTGACTCTGTCTTCGTAGATCCACTCCATTCACCGCTTCAAAGACAAATCTCCCTCGATTTGTATGTTTCTCCCTCTTTCCTTTCTTACAAGCAACCATAATAGTTATCAATGCAAATGAATTCAAATTTCCTTTAACTTTCCTTCCAGACTTCATATGATAGACATTACCAAGTATGTCAGCAGCATAATCATCATACACCTTATGGACATACTTATTCAATTCAATTCCAAAATCTCTCTTTTGGTTTTGACGTTGTCGACATTCTGGGGCACAATGTCCTTTATCTTGGCAGATATAACATGCATCTTGACTTTTATCTTTCTTTTGGCGTTGACGTTGTGGACATTCTGGAGCCCAATGTCCTTTTTCTTGGCAGATATAACAAGTATCTTGACTTTTATCTCTCTTTGGTGTTCCATAGCTTAGATAATCCCAATAATAGGAAGACCAATGTCCTTTCTTGGGGCTTCGACCTCTTCTTGACTCTTCCATCTTTACTGTTTGAAAGTTCAATCACAAAGACTGATTTTGAAGGTAAGATGATCTCTCTATATATAGGCTCCTGGGTGAAACTGAATCAGTTTCAAATCAAACTTCAAGATGAAAAGATCACGCCCAATCTATGAGAAAACAGAAGAAGAAGAAGAAGAAGAAGAAGAAGAAGAAGAAGAAGAAGAAGAAGAAGAAGAAGAAACAAAGAGGCCACGACGACGAAGACATTCCGTGCCGCCTGAAACACCGCTGGCTGAACTACTAGCTCAAGTCCATGCTAGCGACTTCGAAGAGGAGATGAGTGAACCTGAAACCCAAACTTCTATCCCACCCAAAACAAAACCCACCACCACCAGAACCCCAGACCAAAAAAGACCTACTACCGTGGCTCCTCCTGAAAATTACTATCGCATTCGAGAGACGCAAAATATAACCTCTCGAAAATTTAAAACCACAGCTTACACTCACACGGTTCACTTTAAAGACTTCAAGTCCGAAGTACCTCCCGAGAAAGCGGCGGGGTTCATTAGCGATTTGTGGGGTTCTGTGTTACAGAACTTGAAACGACAATGCGGAGCCAAAGAAGACGATCGATTGAGACTGTCTATTCATCACGACAATTTGAAGTCCCCTGTTTGGATCGAGTTCAGCACCCCGGCAGAATTAACACCAGACAAAGTCATGTCCAAAATAGAACACGTTCAACAATCCAACGACAAGTTTACCATCACGGATGGAAAGGCTACACTTCACATGACTCACGTTGCTCCTCCTCGAGGAAGTGGAATGTAAAGTCAAAGGATTGACCCTCAACTATCGAACCAGCAAAGTAGTCAACTTTGAGGTTTTGAAAAATGCTGTGCTGTCTGGACAAGTGGAAGACTTTCGAGTGCAAACGTTAGAACCTCACAAGATCGTACGGTTACCTAATCACCAAATTGTCAGTCGCCCTTTACAAAAAGTGTACCAAATCGTGTACCAGAAACGAGTGAGACTTCCAGACCACACCACTTTGCCTTACGGACACGCCGATCTGCAGTATAAAAAAGGAGCCAGTTCCAAACCTAACCATTCATTCTGACTTTCAACGTTGACCGAGCAAGAAGAAGAAAAAAAGATGAGTAATTTTGTCATCCTCCCACCAAAGATGAATAAGAATACTCATGCCACCCACCCACCAAGGGAGAAATCTAGTGGTGTGAACTCCAAGAAGTGTCATCACGACTTAGAGTGCGATGCAGTGCCATGCGAGGAGACGGATTCCGTACGCTTTGGCATCAGTGATTCACACGATGAGACGGATTCCGTACGCGTTGACGTCGTTGATGCAGCACCTAACCGTCCCTCTAGAGATGCAGGATGTCCTTTCTTCTTTATTGGGAATACTAAAAGTACCTGTGAATGTCATAAAGAATTGACGATACCTGTGGCTTTGTCTGGCTATTCCAAGTATGAAAGTCGACTCCAGACGTTCAAAGACAAGTTTCCTAAATATCTACTACAATCAACTACTGACAAAGCTTTAGCCAGATCTGGATTTATCTACTTGGGAGAAGGAGATAAAGTTCAATGTTTCAGTTGCGGTGTGAGACTTCACCAATGGGTGCCTACCGACTCAGCTTACATTGAACACGTCAGATGGTCTCCGCACTGTCAGTTCTTACCTTTAGTGGCCCCAGAAGAGTACGGGTACGATGAGCCTGATGCCAAGAAGAAGAAGTAACAACATGTCGGAGGATACTTTACAAGAATACATTCGTGGTTTACCTTTGGAGTTGCGAGAACGCATTTACAAAGAGTTGGTTCAGATACAAGTGAAACGTAAAGAACAGTTACATCCTTTACGATATACATGTTTTAACCATTGGTATCTGAATGTATAAAAATACTGATTAGTACCAAGATATTCAAATGGTCAGACATTGATCAACAACTACCTGCCTCCTGTAAGAGCTTGGAGGGCAGCACCTACAACGTGACAGTGATCCATAGAATTCGATGGAACGAAGTGAAGGAAACAACCAACAGAGAAGAATACCAAAAACTTTTACTAGAAGTGTCACCTCAAGACGAAACGTCTTTACGTCGACTGACGTGTAATACGGTTCTTCTCACTGATCATCTTAGATATCCTTTACCCACCGATTCCGTTTGGTTGGCATGTGAGTATTTTGTCACCAAGAAGACTAGTTTAGAAGATCGCATTCGTGACTTGCCTTCGAAGCTGCGAGTACGAATTTACAAAGAGTTTGTCCAGATCCAAGTGAAACGCAAACTCCAATTCATTCCTCGATTTTTAAACTATTGCTACTTCCACCGTATCAGAAGTCTGATTCTGGAGAGAAACTATCACCGCTATCGTGAAGAACACAAAAGAGAGTTACTTCTTTCCAAGTCGGAAACTTTACCAGAACACATTCGTGGTTTGCCTTTGAAGTTGCGAAAACGGATTTACCAAGAGTTTGTCAAGATCCAAGTGAAACGCAAACTCAAAGTCATTTCTCGATTTTTAAGGTATGCTTACTTCCAAACTGTCAGAAGAAAGATTCTAGAGAAAACCTTTCATTGTAGAATCCCGGGAATAGTCTATCACAAAAGAACCTGGATATAAAAACCCACCACCAAAGATACCCACCTTTGGAACCTCACCCTATAAAAGTTCACCATGTCAGGACTGTGGTCTTCACTTGTGAAACGTATTCCGTGGAAGGAAGTCAACGATCGTGTTCAGACCTTAGAGGATTATAAAGACTTGATACAAGAACTGTTTCCATTGAATTTTGGACGCTATGCCGTGTGTGTCTTAGTGACTGCCTTTCTTGGATTTCGTTTTCCAGGACATTCGTTGTGGAGTATTTTTGAGGATCAGTGTTTGCCTTGGATTATTTTGGAGGACCCGTGGTTGTTTTGGACTATTTTGAAGAGTTCAAAAAAAAAAAAAAAACATGACCATTCATGCTTTATCGGTACACGAAAGACAAATTATACTCAAAGTGTTGAGAGTGGTGATGAACACCACAAGTGAAGAAGACATTCGTCACACTTTATCTTACCTTGACACGTTTGAAGAAGTGTGCCTTGTTAGTTGGATGCACCAACAACTTACCGGTTGGAAAGATGTACGTGACTGGAAAAGTGTTGGTTTCGATGCTTGGCTACAAGAAGTACCACAGTTTGCCAAAGATCTGGCCCGTCACCACTAAGTGTCCAAAAGTGAAATGGGAACCCAAATGGGAACCCCTGAAAGAAGAAGAAGAACCTGACACAGCAAAGAAAGATGACCACACCGTTGTCCATATTCAACCACCCCCTGAGGAACACAACCCTTCCTTACCGACGTCAGAGACATTTCATTCTTCTACCAAAACAAAGACGACCAGAAGAATGTCACCCCCAGTACCTAGACCTTTCATTCTTAGGACACCAGAATGTTGTACATTGACTTGTTTATACAACACTTTAAATGTTTTAGTGGTAGCCTTAGTCTTGTACGTGATCATTTTACTTTGCTATTTTATCACTCGTTCGCTTTCATGACTTGTAAATATGTTTTTGTTGTGTTGGTTGTTTTTTTTTTACTAAAAAAATAAACGTGTATGAAAACGTATAAAATGTCTTGGGTCTTTTGTCTTCTTCTCAAAAATCTTGTTACCTCAGTCATGGCTACATCTTCTTCTACCTCATCTACCTCTTCTGCTTCTGTGGTCAAAGTGATTGACGAAAAGTTAGATCGTTCCAGTTGAGACGCTTTGTATCTACGCCATCCTTTTAACATGTTGATTGCTGGACCTAATGGTTCAGGTAAAACCGAATTTGTCAAACGTTTGATCGAACACAAATCTCATTTGTTCGATCGTCCACCTCAACGCATCGTGTGGTGTTACAAAGAGTGGCAAAAGTCTTACACATTACTCCAAGAAAGTCAAGGAGAAGCCATTTCATTTGTAGAAGGCATCCCTCACGAAGACGATGGGATCGTGTCTGACGTGAGTCAAACACATCTGGTCATCTTCGACGACATGTTAGGAGAAGACGAAGAAGAAATTAAACTTTGGTTTACACGAAAAGGACACCATCGTAATGCTAGTATTGTATACATTACTCAAAATTTATTTCAACAAAGTAAAGCCCATCGGACCATTAGTCTTAACGCTCGTTACGTGGTCTTGTTTAAAAGCCCCAGAGACAAATCTCAAGTGCAAGTGTTAGCCAAACAGTTAGGTATGTCTTGGTTGAATTATGCTTACGACGATGCCACTCAAACCCCTCACGAGTATTTACTCATCGACTTAAAACCCACCACTCCTGACTATTTGAGATTTCGTGCCCAATTGTTTCACCATTGGGGTCAAGAAGGAGGTCCTGTCATTTACACGTCCCCTTCAGCCACTCTCTGAAAAAGAAAAAAACTATAAAAACAGTCACTACGTCATTTCTGTCTCACACTCTTTCGAGATGACTTCCTTTTAAGCTCATCCTTCGGCTAAATTGATTCGTGCCTTGTATGGCATCAGTCGCGAAAAAAATGCACAAGTCCGTGCCCATTTGTTAGAAGCTAATCTTAAAGAAGTGTTACGATGGTTTACTTTGACGGCACGTCAATTACTGCAAGGCATCATTCACATCCCTCATCAAACTCAACGTTTTTTTCAAAAACATAAAGGAGCATTGTCACAACTAGCTGATCCTAGAATCGATTCACGGACTAACAAACAAATCATTTTAACTCCTGGTGGAAGCGGTTCTTTAGGAGGGGTCATGATTCGTTCCCTTTTGAAATGGGATCCTAATACCCAAGCCAAAAAACCCAAAACACCCAAAAGGAAGAAAGCCACACAAAAAAAGAAAAGTCCTAAAAAGAAGAAATCCCCAAGAAAAGTTCTGCCCAGAAGAAGAAGAAGAAAACAACACCCACTACCACTGCCACCCGCCGCAAGAGAGGTACTTCGGCCAGGACGCAAACGTACACCCGCAAAACACCACCAGCATTACCATCACCCCCAGCAGTGACGAGGTCTCCTTTGGCGTCCACATCATCTTCATCTTCTTCTTCACCACCCTTCACGATGATGCCTGCCAAACCGGACTTAAGACAAGTGTTTCCTAATTTGATGCAAAAATGGAAACCTATTTCGAAAGTCACCACGTCGGGACCCTCGACATCGGCTGATTTAGCCATGGCAGCAGCTGCCAACAAAGTACCGTCCCCTAAAACCAAAGTCCAAGAAAGAACCGGCATCTTACAAAGTTTAGTGGATTTATCCTAAGAAGAATTGAGACGATTTAGTCCCTTGAAAACACCTCAACGTCGAGTGAGGCCTGTCGTGAAGTTGGTACGTCGTGCAGACAATCAGTGGAGACGTGTTCCAGTATAAAATAGAAGGGTACCCTGCCATAGACTTCAGACTTGTTTCTACCTACTAAAAAAGATGACTCCCAAACGTGCACACCACCACCACCACCAACAAAAGAAGAAAAGTAAAAAAGGACGACTTCCACCTCGTCTGGCGAAACATTGGGACGTCTTGTCTGTCCTAACCAAATCCAATCCTCCCATGCGAAAACAACTCATTCAAACAGCCCCTAAAGAAATCATCGATACCGTGTGTGAATGTTGTTTGAACGTTTTGAAAGGAACGGTACCCTTGTCCAAGATACAGAAACAAAAATTAGGCAAAGATCGGAACGTTCTTCGTCAAATGGTGAAAAAGAAAATACCTCTCCAGCAAAAGAAAAAAATGTTGGTGCAACGAGGAGGATTTCTACCTATGCTGTTAGGACCGTTGTTAAAAATAGCGGGTCCTTTGTTAGGAACGATTGCTGGACCCCTTTTAGGAGGTGTCATGCGATAACAAAAAAATAAGAAGATAAAAAGGACCAACCTTCTCTGAAAAGACCACCCATTTTTTGTACCTTTGGATGAAATGGAAGGACGAAAACTGACTTTAGTGCCTTACAAACGATGGATGGAATTTCATCGTTGGAACGAACAACGGATACCTCATTTACCACCCAATCCTAATCTCAACGAGATGTCAAAGTTGCAACAAGAATTACAAACCCTGATGGAACGAAGCGATTTGTCAGAAACAGAAAAATCGCAACGGTACGGTCAACTTTTACAACGTCTGCAACTCTTTCACCAAAAAGCTGTCGACGAAACAGCTCCACCCACTCTGAGAGATTTTAAGACGATCATGAAAAGCGAACCTAAAGTGACCACCACTAAAACAGACACCGCCACGGGGATGACCGTAAAAGAAGAAGAAGAAGAAGAAGAAGAAGAAGAAGAAGAAGTGTTACAAACTCCACCTCTTAAAAAAATACGAAAGTTAGCCACACCGGGTTGGATAAAAAAGATAATGTCTACCCCATTACCATCAAAAGTGAAAAAGGAAGAAGTGAAGACAGAAGTCAAAACAGAACCGATGACCCCTGTTCAAACAACATCCTCCTTTACACCAGTGGCTCTTCGGACACGTAAACAATCCAAAAAGATACCCGACGAAGAAATAGATTAGTACTTGGTTGACTTATTCTTGAGGAATCAAACCATGAAACCATGGAGAAACTTTTAGCTAGCCTTTATTACAATCCTGGCCATGCTGCTGGTTACGGAGGAGTTCAAAAATTATATCGAGCTGCCAAAAGTAAATTGAAAAGTGTACGATTGCCCGAAGTACGACGATGGTTACAAGAACAATCGACGTACACGTTACACAAACCCATTCGACGTAAATTTTCTAGAAGTTCAACCCAAGTGGAAGGCATCGATCATCAATGGCAAGCCGATTTTACCGACGTCTCTCATTTGGCCACCTATAATCGTGGTCACAAATATTTGTTTTGTGTCATCGACGTGTTTTCCAAATTTGCTTGGGTCGTGCCTTTGACCTCTAAAAGCAGTACCGAATTGGTACGGGCCTTAAAATTGGTCTTGAAACAAAGTGGTCGTCACCCTTTACGATGGCAAACCGACAAAGGCACCGAATTTCTAAACCAAGCTTTTCAAAAAGAATTGAAACAAAGACAGATTCATTTTTTTACTACCGAAAATCCTGAAACCAAAGCCAGTATCGTGGAACGTTTTCAAAGAACTTTGAAAGAACGCATGTGGAAATATTTTACACATCAACATACTCTCAAGTACATCGACGTGTTACCTCGTTTGGTCAAAGCGTACAATCAATCGTACCATCGTAGCATAGGATGTGCCCCCGAAGAGGTCAGCCCTGAAAATGTTTGATAAATTGTTTGGTACCCCTAAATGGAGACCTCAGAAGAAACCCTTAGAGTTAAAGACGGGAGATTGGGTTCGCATCGGAAAAACCAAACGCACTTTTGACAAAGGTTATTTACCCAACTGGACCACCGAATTGTTTCGTGTCACTACCCCCGTGCGTGGACGCCATCCTCCCGTCTATAAATTGGAAGACATGCACGGTGAAGGAACATTTTACTTGCCTGAGTTACAACGAGTGACCAAAAAAGAAGACGCCTTGTACGACATCGAAAGCATTCTCGAACAAAGAACACGCAAAGTAGGCAAACGTCGAGTAGAAGAAGTCAAAGTACGTTGGAAAGGATATCCTTCTAGTTTTGATTCATGGATTGCTGCTTCTCAAGTCGTCGACTATAAAAAGAAAAAGAAGTAACCCAACAACATGCCATTCAACACAGCAACCACGACTTCAACGACTCCTTCGCAGAGTTCTTCTCTTCAAGAATTACAAAAACAACCGCTCTGGGTGTGGTGCGGAGAACGTGTGCCTAAAAATCAAATCGTCTTTTTGTGCCAAATTTTTGTAGTGTATTGTGTCATCGGAGCAGCTATTGCCAATTTGAGTTTGCAACAAGGAGACAAGCAATTGTGGACCATTTTACTCAGCAGTTGCATCGGTTATCTTTTACCCAGTCCCTCTTTGAAATTTACGACGACGACAGACAACAGTCACCACAACAACAGCAGCCACAACAACCACGGTAGTACGACCGACGTCAGTCCACCTTCTTCTTCCAATCACCACAGTAGTCCTCTTTTGGAACCCTTTGAACATCCTTTGAACTCGAGTGACTCCTCGGACGCCAAAACCACTTTGGACCTACTATGAATGACCAATTTTATTTAACTTTACCTAGTGACAGTTCCATGGATGTGTTTCCCAACAACAGCTTATGTTGTTTCACGGCCAAATTACCTCAGTCCATCCAATTGGATCACGATGCTCATTGGGAAGTGTCTTTGGTAGAAATCATTCATCCTACGCAAATCATTAACATCGACGAAGGTCAAAACACTTTCATCGTGGAAATCTTGAACAAGGGAGTGCATGATGAGTTGGAGAAAATTCAACCTGGCCTTGAGCATTCCAGAAAGGTATTCACGAAGACCACTCCTCCCTTTGCGAGCCATACCATGAGAATTCCTAAGGGGTATTATTTTAGTGCTAAACATTTGGTGGACACCATTGACGCCATCTTCGTAGCTCAATTTGGCAAAGCCTTGGAAAAAAAACAAAAATGGGTTCGAATCGCTTACCATGATGTGGCACGCCGTTTCATCTTGCAATTTTTCAAAGAGAATGGGGAACTCATTGACGACAAAAAAGACAAAAACTTACCCGAGCAGGACAGAAAATTCATGGCCATTGAATTTTCTCCTGGGTTGTATTCTATTTTGGGTGGAAATAAAAAGTATACAAATAAAAAAGTCGCATGCAACGTAGAATTCGGAGATGGTTTTCGTACCCCTATCGAATTGAACGTTGGACTAAATTTAATGTTTGTGTACTCCGATGTGGTAGAGTACAACGTGGTGGGCCACACAGCTGCTCCCTTACTGAGAGTCATTCCTTTCAAAGTGGATACTGCTGCTGGTGCGTACGAAGAAGGTGGAAACACGTTTCACGTTCACCGTGAATTTGTACATCCTCATTATCTTCCAGTCAGTAAATCGTATTTTGACAGTGTCAACATTAGTATAAAAGGAGATATGGGACAAGATGTGCCATTCATTGACAAAGGAAAAGTCACGGCGAAACTACATTTTCGAAAAAAGGTTCTCTAACGCATTGTAACATCCAAAAAATGTATCCAGTGTACCGAGGAGTGGCTCGACAACGAGGACATGGTTTAGGAGATATGTTAAGATCGACTTTTCGGACGGTAGCCCCTATTTTGAAACCGATGGTGTCTCGAGGATTCCATGCTTTAAAAGATGCCGCTTTGACAAAAGGAAAAGAATTTTTGCAAAATGTCCTCATTGACAAACAAAATCCTAAAGAAGCCTTTATGAGAGCAGGCAAAAATGTGTTGATGAACACTGGTAAAGATCTTTTAGGTCTCCGAGAGAATCCTATGAATTCACTTCACGCTTCTGGCCCTGGCATTACTTCTTCCTCCAGTTCACAGCAAGGACATGGTAGAAAGTTAGATGACAATTTAAAGTGTCCAATCCTCACTCGACAAGAAGCGGCCCTGCTCTGAGTTGAAACCATTGTTAAAAAAATTATGGAGCAGGAAGTCGCAAAAATCAAGGTAATGTGGGCTAAGGAAAAAAAAAAAAGAAAAAGAATTCAATCGTCTGAACTTGAACTGGATGAAAATTCAGGACAAGTTCAGACAATTGAATCATCCCGACTGGATACCCGAGAAGAAGAAGGAGAAGAAAAACAAGTTCCACCTCCCAGACTTCCTAACCAAATGTTGGAGGAAATAATAATCCTCCTCCAACGGTCCTTTTCAGGGCCACCCATTTTTCAAGAAAGATTAATTTTTCCATTCTTGCCTACCATTCTTACCACCATGTTAATTTCCCGTATGAGGCCATAGAGACCCACAATGTTAATTTCCCATTGAGGCCATAGAGGCCCACAATGTTAATTTCCCATTGAGGCCATAGCGCCCATTTTGAGGCCCAACACCCCCATCTTACTACTTTTGTGTTTGGTTATTCCGTTGAATCTAAAATTAGAAATAAAGGTTTTTGCACAAGAGACAGAACTCTGGGTTAAATATTAGCTGTCTTGCATTTCAAGATCCTTTACCTTCCAATTTACGTCTAAAGACTACTGAAATCTATCTAGGACATAACAAAAAAATTATAAGTCGATTGAACAGTTTTAGAACACCTTCAAACGAGGTGCGTAGAAGTTGGAATTACTTTAGCACTCCTTAGAACGAGGGTAAAAATTCTTTTGAACACTTTTAGACATCGTTTGAACGTCTTAAATCTCCTCTTTGAACGACATATTCATTTCATTTTGAACGAGGTACAAATTTCTTCAAAACTTGTTAAAAAGAGTTTTTTAATCTCTCTTCATCGAATATCATTCCCGTGTGATCCAGTTCAGAACTCGTTTGACAAGCTTTGAAGTCTTTTAAAAAGTCTCAAATTAAAAGTTGTTCATTCGACTGAAAAACTTGTTCAAATGAATTATACACTCGTTAAAACGAGATCAAATCTCGTTTAAACAAATTTATCTCGTTAAAAGCGTTTCAAAAGTCGTCCGAACAAGATTTAAAGTCATTCAATAGACTTCAACACTCGTTCAAAGGCGTTCTTCAAGCGAGTTGAAAGAGTGGTTCAGAAAAAGCTTCAAAGTCGTTGAAACGACTTGAAAGTTCGATTGATCGAGTTCAAATGACTTGAAAGCTCGATTAAACGAGTTCAAACAGCTTGTAGTTAAACGGAAGTCCATTTAGGCCATCAGAACTAAAATTAAACCTCGCTATAACGGGTTTGCAACTTGTTTCCAACGAGTATTGAATTTTAAGATTTTATAGGAAAACAATGACACATATAATACATTAACCACATAACATAAATGAAAACATCAAAAAAGGAATATGAGGCATACAATTATAAAAAGAAGGGTACGCAGTTGTTAATCTATTCAATAACAAATAAATAAATAAACGAAAAACAGATGTGAGGCACAATGTAATTAATCTATATGACAATTACGGAACTTAATTTGACTTAAACAACTAAAATAGTAATTTATATATAGAAAATGAGGAAAAATTGTACAAAACCATAGCAAATGTTACCCAATAGATCTTTAACAATAGTTTAGATTTGATTGAAGACCCTTGCCCAAGACCAGAGTTGTTTACAATATCAAATTTACGTGATAAGATTTCAAAGTTGCCTCGTGAATAAACTATACTGCCAACAATAAACAGTACGCCACCTTTATCGCTCTCTTTTGTATTCTTTATTAAACTGACGTAATTAACGGATCGACAATAATAGACACATGACTTGTTTTCATGTACACATGGTATGTGCTGTTTTTATAACTGAACTGGTAATGAGATAAAAAAGTGAAAAAATGTATACCCGTTATACTATCTGATGTACCCATCATGCTCCTTCCACTGATTCTGATATAAAACATTTACTCTAGTTTATGAGCTTGTTTACTTGTTTCCACAGTTTCTGTTTAATCCGTTTTGGCTAAAATTAAAAACACCGGGTGTTTCTAAGCCGCGGAATAGTACTCCTCGCTGAATGTTACCTGTTAGGCATTTAAACAGTTACTTCTCCTTAAAAAGTCAACTTCTATGGACAAAATGTTAAGAATAGTATAGCTTCTGATTTGAAGGATAAAGACTTGTTAAGCAGTCCATATACCATATTTCCAATGACTTTAATGAGTACTAATCCCCATAGAAACAAGATTTTCTGCGTTACTTTTTAGTATTTTCTTACATTACTAGTATATAAGATGTCTTTTGGCTGCCATGGTTCAATTAAATCTTGGAAATTTTTGTTATTTGTTTTAAATAATTCTTGTAAGCACGACTTACGATCGGCCAAGGAGACCTTCAGAGCGTTATAAATTTGTGCCTTTATTAAAGGTCTCAAACATTAAATGAATACAATTGAAATCTGCTAAATTTTCATCGACTTGCACCATCAAAATAGGTCCATATTCAGTGTGGATTATATTTGATGTATTATTATTATTATTATTATTATTATTATTATTATTATTATTATTATTATTATTATTTCCAGGGAGCTTCCTGCGAAATCTGTGGATCATATATGACAAAAAAAAGGTCACAAACTCACCATAACAGATAGTATTCTTTTATTGAATCAGTTTAATTCACGTATTTGTTCCTCATTAGAAACTATTTTATAATAAAAAGAATCTCTGATTTGATGGTATTAACATAAAAGAACTCCATTGTCTGTGATTTTGTTTTTACAATCGTCTGCTCTTCGTTTATTTCTTTTTTATTTTAAGTTCAGCTGATTTCAACATTAACAAAAAGAAACAATGGAACTTTTCAAAATAATATTGCTATTCCAACATTTACCATCACCATGAAGAATGTTTTGATAAACGCGACTGCAGAACAAACAGAGTGAATTAAAATAGACTGGTGTTAGACCATTCGGGCTTACTTGACCGATAAGAGAGGTAAGTTGGATTAACGCAACTTGACTCTTTGGATGGGGTAAGACCGTGTGTAGGGGGAGGCGTGGCCAACACACCGATTTTTGTTGTGCAAGTCCATTTAGTGGAAGTTACTTTTCCTTTCCAAGTACCACTATGATTTATCTTAAAGCTCAGTCCTCGAAAAAGGAGTCGCGGTAGCTCAGTTCGCGGGTTCGATACCCGATCAGATCAGCAAGGGTCGGCTGTCTCGGTGTGTCCTTAGTTATATTTCCAAGGCATGATATAACCAGTATGTCTTGAAAGTGTTGTTAAAATCTATCCAACCAACCAACACCGTACCTCAGAAAAACAACAGTAATTTATGGTAAGTCCTTTTAGGACTCACGGTACTAATGATATGAAAGAATGGGAACCAGTCTAGAAATGGGTGAACATAAAATATAGTATATATGGGTTTGGCTGGCCAGAATTGGTTGGTAATGAAAATAAAATTTTAGTGAAAAGAATCTCTTGAGAGTTTATCCTAGTTTAACTGAAAAAAAAATAGAGACCATTCTTTACTGGTGGAATTTCAGCCCTTTTACAGACTTGAGTTTGAAAAACTCATTAATTAAATTTCCACCCGCCTCTTTGGTGCAGAATTGAAAACACGTGTTCCAAACACATGTAGATCCAGAAAATGCCGCGGCTCAAATGGTTTCTCTACAGAGAAGCTTGCATCAAGGATATGTCTATACTTACAAATATAGGTTTGATCATGAGCATTCAGAAATTTCAAGTTATTGAATTTTTAATAATATGATGTTTCGATAGGTTTGCTTTTGGAGCTGAATTACTACCGTGAGTCCTTTAGCACCAATTCCAATTCCTACATGATTCTTTCACGCATGTTAGATATTATATTACACGTCCGATTCCTTTACGCATATGTGAAAGTAAGTCAAGTTTTGTACATATTTAAAATTCTTCTGTATATATGTTTATAAAATTATGTATATATATATATCGACAGGTGCAGATCAGCGTATATGTTACTTTGTTTTTGGTTATTCCGTTGTTTCTAAAAATGGAAATACTGGTTTGTTAAGCCAGGATATACGACTCTTTCTTGGATATTACCTTTGATTCATTTATCGAACCTTTCCCCTTAAAACTGTACCTCTTAAAACAGATAAGGCTAAGATTAATAAACACTCAGTAATATTATTAATACAATAACAGCAGCCAATAAGGTATGTTGATCAGAGTTAAATATCGAAGTCACAGGAACATCGTGATATTATTAAACTGTTACAATTAGTTATTTAAACGATAGGAAAAACAAAGACTCTGATACAATACATACACTACATAATATAAATTAAAAGTCAAACATCTAAAATGAAATAAAAGACATGCAATTGATATAAATCAATACACCATAGAAAAAGTTATCATATACAAAATTTTTTAAAACATCTGCCTTTTATATATAAAAAAGAACGGCGTGCAGTATTGAAAAGGCTAAACACCGACCCGAGAGACAAAAAAAAAATGATCATTAAGACAAATACGGAATTTACTTTCACTGAAAAACTAAAATAGTAGTGTATATAGACAATATGAGGAAACAATTAGAAAAACCATAGCAGATGTTACTAAATAGACTTTTCATATTAGTTTACTTTAGATGGAAGACCCTTTCCCAAGAGACGCGTTGTTTACACGTAGACATGATACTGTTTGAAAGTTGCGTAATGAATAAACTGTACCTGCCAACAATAAACAGTATGCCACCTTTATCGCTCTCTTTTGTCTTTGCTGTTAAAAGGACGTAATTACACGATCTACAGTAATAGACACTGGACTTCTTTTCATGTACACAATGTATATGCTGTTTTAGAAGCTTTATAACAGGAATGGTAATGAGATTGAAAGGTCAAAGAAACACTTACCTACGTCCATTATACCCTCTGAGGTACCCATCATGCTTTTTCCACTGATTTTCTGATGTTAGCAGGTACTCTAGTTAAAGACTTTGTTTACTTGTTTCCACAGTTTCTGTTTAATCCGTTTTGGCTAAAATTAAAAACAGTTTTTCTTCTAAATAATGGGAAAGTACTCGTCGCTATATGTTACGTGTTAGACATTTGAACAAGCAATTATCTTTTAAATACTGTCAATGACTTTAATGAGTACCAATCCCGACAGCTATTTTTTTCCTGCGTAACTTTATAGTATTTTCTGACACTGCCGTGGCCAGTAATATCTGAAGGTAATAACATGTGGCTGAAAGCAACTTTTTGGTCTTAGCAAACTCAAATCCAAGCTAAAAGTCCCAAATTCAAAAATATGTTTCTTCGAATTTATAATTAGGCATGATGGGGAGACCGACACATTTTTGCTCACTGCCACATGTATTATATTGCCATGTCGTCTCACATATACAAGCAACAGACTCAATAAAGCGTCCGTGTTCAAGCCAGGTTTTAGTTCACGTTAGAGTATATGAACTTATTCTAAGAGTATAAGTAAGGAGTGGAGGCGTCAGGTAAATGTAGTATTATTTTATTAACAAAACAGGTGAACGATACAAATCAAGTCATTTACACTATGTGTTGGTAAATGGTAGGGTGTTAATGTATGGATTACAGCATTGTATTGAACTAATTGATGACCGTAAAAATTCGGAGTACAAGCAGCATCAGTTAATAGCACTAGATTTTGTCCTAAATTCTAGTAATATAAAGGTGTGATTAACTGCAAGCAACAAAGATTTACATATATGTAGTGTTGTAACCAAAAATTACTACTAAACATTTAACACAATCGTATATAGTTGAAGCGTGCAAGTGCACGAGGTTAAACTGTGTATCAAGCAAATAATCAGCAATAAAGATTAAAGTATTCATGCTTGTCTTATTATTTCTTATATGCATGGTTACTATGGTTAGTGTTGTTAGCAAGCAGTACTAAGAAAGAGTCAATATATTATAGAAGAAATTAATTACATATGCAAGCTATGGGTGTTCAATGTATGTTTATATATTTATTTATTATCTACTCGATCTATAGAAGAGTGAAGGAAAGAAACTGGTCTGGGTACTAGGGTTTACAAGTGCTGTTGCATGTAACAGCTTTGGTGTTAAATAGTCTGGTGCTGAACCTGCTTGTTTGGGTGCAAGGGTGCACCTAGAATTTCTGGACACTATATGCAGAACGTGACGTCACATGTAAATAGGAAGACCCGAGGCAGGATACACACTTCAAAATTAGATTTGCGCCAGAGACATCTAATGTCTCTATTTGCTAAATATACAAGAGACCAAATAAGTAAGATGTAAGCAGACAAGCTTTGAAATAAAAATGTGCAATCGGTCGAAAATACGTCTTTTACAGCATGCACAAAAACATCATATTGGGCACCGCAAAACATGTGCTCCACAATTAACGAAGATTCAAAACACGTCATCTGTAAACAATCTACTTATTTGTGAATCAAAGTTGTGACATTTCAGCGTAACATATGCTTAAAATAGATGCGGTCATTGACAATTTATCTGAAATAATAGACTGTATGGACAAAAGTACATGTAACAATGGTGAAGTGAATGAGAAAAGCCATGCTGTAAATATGTTAAAGATAACAGATTGAAACAGCAAACAATACAAAAGACTCCATTTTGGTTCCTTTAGTTTCTTAGAATTCTTTCATATATATATATATATATATATATATATATATATATATATATATATATATATATATATATTCCTTATTTCATGCTATTCTAACGTATACCGTCCGTGCTGAAAAATGTTTTGATAAACTCGACTGCTGAAAAAAAACCCTCAGATTGAATCTAAATGGACTAGAATTGTACCATTCAAGCCTATATTACAGCATAAGAGAGGTAGATTGATAAACAGTTGTACCAAAGCTACTCGACTGTATATGCATATAGTGAAACCGGGAATTGGCGGGTGGGGGTGGGGGTATTGTCATCACATCTCAGTTTGATGTATACGACCATTTGGTGGAAGTTTCATTTCCTTCTAGAGAAGCAGAATCATTTATTTAAAAGTTCATTCTTCGAAAAGGAAACTGCGGTAACTCAGTTGGTAGAGTGTCGGACTCGTCATCCAAGGGTCGCAGATTCAATACCCGCCGAGGCCAGCTGCCTCGGTGAATCCCTTAGCTCCCATTTCCTCGTCATGATATTACTGATAATGTGCTAAAAGTGCCGCTCAAAAAAAAATAAAAAAAATAAATAAAACCACAAAACAAACAGCCAACCAACATCATATCTTGGAAAATAATAATAACATATGGTAAGTGGTTTTAACATTAATTCCTCTTCCTAGATGATTATTTCACATATGTTCAGTACTATTTTACATATGTAAATTTCTTTTTCACATATGTGAAAAAGGTCAAGCACTTTCACAAATTTAAAATCCATTATTATGTATATGAAAAATTGCTCAATATATGTGAAAAAAGAAATTAATCCGTACGCGGCTTCCTAGAGTAATCTGACCTAATCGAGTCCACCTCCTCGTTCAGACATTGTTTGAATACAACTCCACTTCATTGACGCACACGTACCCCACCTCCAAAGACCCGTATTATGAGCAAAGAAAGCACAAATGCTAATGTTTTCAAGTAGCCCCTTAGTGAACTCTTATTAGAAATGACCAAAATTCTGTAGATTATGTCTCTCCCCTGCTTTGTCTCTACAGTACATAATCACAACATTTAAGCATAGCCAGTATAGCAAGAAAAGTAGGTCATTGCAACCAGAATTTACTTTTCATAGGTACTAACATACTTGATTTAGGTGAATGCACACATCAGATTTCAGGACCTTTTATGAATCAGTGTCTTAGACTAAGGAAAATGAGCTGTATTAAATGCAAAGAATGATAATATTCAACGGAACATGAAAAGCACATGTATGTCACTTCTAACTACATGTACCTTCTGCCTTATCTTTGACAGCCAAGGGTCGTCAATCCACATAGTTCCACATCGACGTCAAAGTGGATCGATGGCCATTAGGTAGAGATGTTTCTGCCTTTGATAATTTTAAAGGTGAACGCACCCAACAAATTGAATAAGTATATATACAAAAGTGTCTGTGCTCAATTGACATTCAAAAGTAGGTCACTATGACTTCTGTCAACAGTACCCTGAAAGGAGAACGTACTAGTTAACGGTAACTTGATATGATTGATTAGCGGTCACTTGGAATTTCGCAGATGCGATAAAAGGCAGCCCGAAATATATATACTAAGTAAACACCCAAGAGTGTCTGGCGTACTTTGCCAAAACAATTATGATCACTGGATATATCTAACTACAATATGCTTGAAAACACTATTTTGCTCACGTGTCGCCCCTAATTTAAAATGCTAATGTTACCAATGAAAATTTCCTTAAATCTATTTTGGTTCGACCCCTATAATAAAAAAGTGTCCGATGTATTTGCGTAGACACTAAAAAATCTGTTTGACTTAAGAAGGATGCCCAAGGAGCAGAGAAGACCATTATATTTGACGTAGACTATTGTTATTTTGTTTAGATCACGCATTTTGTTTTAAACTTGATGTTTTGCACTCTTCTGCCGACCCCACCCCCCTTCTCAGCTCACCCCACCCCACCCTATCCTCTCTTAAATATGCATAAATTGAAAGCAAAAAGAAGAAATGTTATCATCGGTAAAAATAGATTCTTATCGTGTACACAGTGTTCCGTACGGTACTTCGTAGGTGTCGGGTATACTATTCTTGTATTATGGTCAAACGTATTGTTTGGCACACTGTCCTAGTTACACCGTGCGTGCATGTCACACCAGGTTTTTTTATGATAAACCTTTCTTGTATTAAGCTGAGAAAGACAGTCGAATAAGGACTCTTTTCCTTCTAGAAATATTAAAACAGCCCTAAATTTCCGTATGTTATAATAAAACTCTGACGTCCTCTAATAAGATTAAGAGACATTCGGTAATGTTTTTAACAGACTAACATTGGCCCATAATGTATATTGATCTGATCTGATTTCGATCGCCAAGTCTTTGAAATAAGGAGGTATTCTTAAAAACTATTACGAGTAGATAAAACAGGACTTATGTACAAGACATTATATAAACAAAACAGGACTTATGTACAAGACATTATATAAACAAAACAGGACTTATGTACAAGACATTATATAAACAAAACAGGACCTGTGTACAAGACTGGTCATCAAGACTACGTTAGATCTATGTCTGGCATTTAGGACAAGCAAATGATATCATCTCTATTATAGGTTCAAGGAAGGACACACATTGGTGTCCGCAAGTCATAGACATTGTTGATTTGGTTTGGTGTTTTGCGGCACATCAACACAAGTACCAAAATTAGAGCCGAGGCAGTTGGAGTAATTGCCCAAGGATGCACAAAAGCAACCGACCCGGGTTATTCCATAGTAGGATTCGAACCCGCATCCTTTCGGTAATGAGTCTGGCACGCTAAGCAATGAGCTACGATGGCACCTGCCTCCATTTGTCGCTCCTTACGACAATCAGGAGGGGCTGTGGGGCCTATTCTTCAGATCACGCGTGGAAGGGGGTCCTAAATAGGGACGGAACCCTGGCAACAATAGGGTCTTATGCTTTATACCGAGCCCAGTGCGTCAGTTTCAAAACAGGTCATTGAAGGTCACGACTGAAAGATGTGGGCTATAACGTCAACAACCGCAAAGCACATGTACTTTATGAACGAGGTCATTGATTCAGATTCAAGCCAGGTGATTCAAGATCACTCCCAATCACAGGTATTCAAGGTAACTACGAATAATATATATGACCTATAACGTCATTCGCGCACTGGGCAGTCGATGGGGCTATACATAAGTCCTTATCTAGATCAGTGGGTCATGCAGCCTTGTGAGGTCACCAGGTCACACACCTGCTTAGTTGAAGTTTTTTGCGAATGCGAAGTCGATTGGCTATGGTAAGGTCCTAATTACTGTCAAGGCAAATCGCCTGTACGCGATTTTCAGACATTAGTTCAGACTGAAGTCGGTAACTGTTCATTATAAAGATAGTTTATCAATTTTAGAAGAACAAAATTATCCAATTTAGAAGATAGAAGAATAACAGAATAAGAGATTGGAACACGCATGTTAAACGAATTCTTAGCTAATGGATAAATGATTTTTTTCAATGAAACCAAGAAGACAAGTAAAACATTTGACAAAGTGACTGTTGATACAGCTCATTTTTGAGAATACAAAATTTTAACTCAGACTCAATCTAGGTTTCCTTGGCCAGGCAATCTGTGTATGAACCTTTATAAACAATTTTCCCATAAACGTTCGTAGTAATGAAGACTTATCTTGATAAACAGTGAATAATAGGGTATATACTTTTCTGATTAACCATTAGACTCTTGTAAGACATTTTTATAGGCATATTAATTTCATAGTGCTGAATGTGCAAAACAATAATTCAACTCATACCAATACATACTGGCAAAATGGATAGTTAGTTTGTCTTTTTTTAATTGTGGTCAGGTTTACATTGCTTACAGAGTAGGACTATGCGAGGTATTGTTAGAGTGATAATAATTTTGAAATTGTACAGAAAACTTAAAGAAGACAAGGCTTAACAGACTGACATACGACTTATAAAGACACATAAATTCACACATTCATAGGCATGAAAACAATGAAAATATAATTCTGAGGCAACCAGGAAAAATCCGAAAATCGAAACAGAAAGTAATACAGATATATTTATGGAGCACTTGCTGCATAGGACACGCAAAAACGACACAAAGAAAATATAAAAAATACGTTGTATTATTTATTGTTTTGTGGGTAGCTGAAGACAAAAATTCGTTTGAAGATTTTGAAAACGTTCACACGTGTGAGAAAATATATTTTTACATTGATTAGAGAGTAAAAAGATTTTTGGGGAATTCCTAGCATAAAGCTTTTATCCAAAAATATTGTTTGTTATTGAAATATTTAATCAACCACTTTTCTATCATAATCCAGAAGTCAGTTAATTTTCATCATCGAAATAATACATGCATAATTGATTGTATTCCCTCTGCAAACGATAATATTTATAATAATCTCTAAATTTGGTACTTCGTGAAAAAGGATTTTGTACGTTACATCTTTTATGACACAATCTGTTAATGTGGAGTATACTTAATCTAAAATAATTCATGTGGCTAACCACCAAAATTAAATTTAAATTTCCATTAGTCAGTAGTCCAAAGCTTACAAAATGTTTAAATGTTAAAAAGTCGTTTGTGTAGCGATTAGTTAAAACAAATGACAGGAAACATTTTTTTTTCAAAAACTGAACAAACTCTCGAATCGACTAGTTCTTGATCTCTATGTTTGCTAACCTAACTTTTCTTAACTCGGTCTGGTTGTCTTAGCCCAGTTGTCTCAGTCATAGTGTCCACGGCTAGGATCTACTTCTGTCAAGGGAATCAACCATTGTTGTTTTTTTCTGTGCATGGTGGAGTTGTTTTAAAATCAAAATAAATGTATCAGACTATTTTCGAGGTCAGAAACGAATAACAAAATATAAAAAAAAACCACAAAGAAAATGGACTACAAGCTAGGGAACATCTTGACATCTTGACTCTTGAAGCTAGAAGAGAAAAAGTCGCAAATGTTTACCACCCACCGATCTAAATAGTATATTTTTGCGAGGATGGAACTTTCCAAAATTTTGCTAAACATGAACTTGTAATTTGACAAACTCGCCAAAGTATGGGACAGAACACCTTTCTTTTCTTCTCCATGACTGGGACACAAATGGGGTTCAGGTGTCTCTGAAACCAGAACAACTTGCGGCTGAGAGAATAACAAAATCAGAAAAGGAAAGAAACAGATGTGAATCGGTGATAGTGAGCAGATTTAACGGAAGTGGAAAAAGAATTTGTTGCACATTTTGTTTTAGAGCATGAAAATCTGAATACCAAACGTAACGCATTGGGAGAAATAAATGTTCTCGAAGAATATCTGCTGAAAAAAAAGGAGAGATGCCCTATATACGAAGTGCCAGCACCTGACCTCAACAATATTTTCTCATCCTATTCGTCATAATGATGACAGTGAATACGAAGCAACAACATTGAGAGGTACAATAAGGCTTATATATTGACTAATCTGACAAATATTGAATTTGAAGTATAATGCATGAGCAAATAAAATAACGCATAAAACATTTTAGATACTTTCACAGTTTGTTAAGAGGGAAATTATTTTTGAAAAAGTAAATGAATGAATGAAATAATTGCTGATTAGCGATAACGCATGATCGAATGAACAAGACTCTTAATCACAGAACTTTAAAACGTTTATTTCGTTTTAAAATAGAGAACTTCACTCATACAGGAATTTAAGGTTTCTCAGATGTGGACAAAACATCATACAAAAGCTTTTTGAGAGAGAGAGAGAGAGAGAGTCTAGCTATTTGTTGCCTCTAGCTACAAGACTTTTATGTGATTATTTGTAATATTTGTAATAGGTATGATGGGTAGTGTTTAAACACTTTATGGTGTAACAATATGTTGCACTTTGGGATACGTGGAGGGGGTGAAGAACACGGAAACATCAAGTGGGGAGATGTCTCTTTAAAGCAATATTGTGAATTTAATTTAGGAAATTTGCAGTTTAACGAGAAACAGACGAAGATAGGGACATGGTACAACGTAAGTAACACAAGAAATGGAAAACCAACGATGTCCGCTAACCCCCCCCCCCCCCCTTCCAGATAGGTGATCTGTAACTGTTTACAAATGTGATAAGAACAAACGTTCCATTGATTTGTATGACCTTGACCATCCATTCTACCCTGTAACTCACGTGGATGCAATGATCTTTACGGGCACCAGTTGGTGCAAGAAAGCTTAGTACCCGAATGAAACAAATGGCTGTGAAAGCAAACTTGCCGCAGTTGGTTTCTAAACGCATTACAAACTAGAGCGTGAAAAATGGTTATGCCAGAAACTTAAAGAGAACAATGTCCCAGACACACAGGGTATACATATAACTGGTCACAATAATCCTAACTCTCTCAACAACCACCGCAAATGTAGTAACACCCAGAAATATACTATGTCAAACCTGCTTTCTTATAACATAGCTAACCCCCAACCCCTTCCTTTTTCTGCCCCAGTTGAATCAAACATGAATATGCAATCAGAAATGAAAAATCCTGCACTTACTAATCAGACTGCGTCAGTTATTCGACCACATGTTATTCCACAAGCAGATTTCCCCGTAGCATATCTTTGCACTAGTAACAGGAACACTTGCCATAGTTCCAGGACAGACAATATCAATTTCCAACGAAACCGTGATCTAGAAAGCTTCTCACTTAATTATCAGCTGGATACTGTGTTTGGAAGGTCTTTCATACACGGGGGTAATTTTACAATCAGTATCAATTACAACACCAGCATGTCACAAACAGTTTCAGCTCTTCCAAAGAAAAAAAGAGTTATATATGATAGTGACACATATCTCTAATTATCCATGGATAATCCAGCACATGGTCAATCGTTCCATATTTTACTCTTCGTTAGAGTTGTCTACACAGTATAGTATCATTGGCTACAATAAAACTATTCCAAATTAGAACTAATGAAAGTTAAAAGTTATCCTGGTAAAAAATAATTATTTATTGTTGTTTTCGTATGACATCCATCGATTAAATGTGAAAATACCTCAATACTATCCAATGTTTTTGTTGTAATTTTCTCACGCGTAGAACTTGTGTAATTCGGATTGGCGGGTCACGCTACAGCCCTCAGTAACATATTCGTATTAATCGGCTGTGTTTACAAAGCAATAGCACGTGGCTAGAGACCTCTTGGTGTAATACTTACAACACATAACCATTATAACTGTCAACGTGTTGCTGTGTGTGTGTATGTGTGTGTGCGCGGGTATTAGCGGCATATATAGTTAAATTCGACTGATGTGATTATTTTGATTTTCCTAAAACAATATAAGACAGAATGACATATAGAAAAATGTGAGGAAATAATAGTACCTGATGAATACTGTATGTGTTGAATGTGCTAAACTATATTGCAACAATAAAAGGTTCTTTTAATTCTAATGGAAAATATTAGGTGAGAAAAATAATGTACGTTGGGTGCTTGCAATGAGACAAGGAAATCCCAGTCGTGGGGTTACATTATTTGTATACACGCTCGACAGAGCCTCATAGAGAGACCAATAATGTAACCCCTCGACTGGGATTTCCTAGTCTCGGTGCAAACCCTAACATAGATTCTATTAATAACGTATACCCGTAGCGTATATATGATTAAAATTACCCAAAATACAGTATTAAAATATTTTCAAATTCAATTAGAAACAAACACGTTTTAGGTAAACTAATTTCCTTTTTTTGTCTTCACATTTTTGACTTTTGACATGTAACTCGTTTGCTGAATCTAGTACTTATTTTACATGCTAATTGTTGTGGCATGTTTAAATCGTATGCCACTTTAAAAATCTGGTTGTTTTATGAGTCATAATAAATTCATCAATAGCATTATCAATAATACTATCTTATCAACTTAATATTGATGATTGGTTTCTCTAAAATATGTTAAGTGCCAATAAACTCATTACAGTTTCAGTGACAATATTGACATTTACCCATTCTCTGTAATTTCTACACTCTAAGTTTAAAAGGTATCCTGCGTATTTATTTTCCCAAAGATCAAAGCTATATATTACTGTCTATTTGTTTTAACTTATGATCAAATGGATTTGTCGTTTTTATGATCCAATTCATAAATTTTATTCCATGCCTATTCTGGTACAAAGTAGTTTCAGAATCAGATTTTTTCAAGATCTTCTCTAGGCTTCTATCCGTCGATATATATGTCTCATATTTTGTACCAATCTTATTTCTAATGTGATTCCCAAAGAGTCAGATCTTAAACAAGGGCTTATACTTCTGTCTTGAACGAATAAAGAGATATTGTTTAAAGTCTAATTGTGCTTGTTGTCATTTCGTCCACCTATACATTATTTTTCCTTCTTTTTTTATCTATAATATTCCAAACTATCGGCAAGAATTTCATAACAGGGCTTGCGCTTTACAAGTCGACATGTATATTATAGGTTATTATTGATAGTGGCACAGTATTTATAACATTTTATTTTCACTGACAGTCTGTTAAGCAGACCAGAATGCTACCCAAAAAGGGGTGAACATACTGGCCAGTATGTGTAATTGAAGAGCAATATCTTCAATGCCGACCAGCCTCTAATAATCCACCTATGGAAGATTTAAATCTTATTTATATGTGTTGTATTATGTATGCAGTGTACCAGTTTTGTTTCCATGTGTTATACAAATTGTTGCAACATCCGATTTTTTTCAATTAGCAACTGAAACGCCAAAAGTAATGCGATTGGTATCAAACATCATTTGAGTTATCTCCCTGTGAATGTTGAGTAACAAACCGCCAGATCTTATGCAGATACGTGTGACATCAAGTTTTCCCCAATATTTTCAATGCCATCACCTTTTAAGATTTAAAATCCTTTTTCTTAGGACTGTGTGAAAGTTCAAGCGCATTATCACAAGGCTTCGAAATGCCTACCCCCTGTTGGGCGCTAGATTTGTTATTTCAAAGCGAACGTTAACGAGTGCTTCAAGAATAGACGCATACGTTGTTCTCCGCCACTTTATATTATTTTCTGACTTTACTGGCTGTGGCGGAGAAGAACTATGCAGAGGCAAATTCAATGGTGGACGGTACGCCTCGTAAATATACTCTGGAATTTGGATTGCTCGTAAATACTGAATTCGATCATATGGACCAGTCATTGTACCCATACAGCAAGCCGACTCCCTCTTTTATTAATCCAATCCATTTAAAAAAACAAATTCCCAAACACTCACTGTTTATTACCAATCTCTCTTTGAATCGACCATCTATATATTCTGCACCTGTTGAACTCCTACGCAAACTGGCGCCTCCGTCATAAACTTTGCTCCACATTTCGAGTAATAAATATTACACCAGACTGCAAATTCTTACCTACGTAACCTTTTGATTGTTCAAAATATTTTTGAGTAAGATTTGGAGTCGAGTAGTGTTATGACGAAGAGTCCTGATCACGCATGCGTGTAGATCGTCCACCATTGTATTTGTCGCTGTACGGGTGTTCTCCGCAACGGTCAGTGATATCAGCAAAATAAGAAAAAATGTGGCTGAGAACAAGATATAGGTCTAATTCAAGATATACTTAAAATTAGTTTACTTTTATTACAGCCGTACCAATACTGGACCATTTCGTCCTTCGTCCACGGAAAGGTTTAAACCAATATATTCCAAGTCCACGGAAACACCATGCACATGAAGCTCCGAAAAAATAATAAATATTACATGACTCACACAGCCAGTTCTACATTGCGATTGCCGGTAACTCAGGATAGTATTTCAAGTATGTGCTAGTCAATAACACAGGTATACTGCAGGGCAGTTAAAGAAAATGTGTTGTTGAGTGTTGTCTCTATATGTAGCTTACCATGCACATAATTTTAAACTGTATGGCAAAGGTACCTTTTGTTGTAAACAATAAACGAAGCGACAGATCGTAAGCCCAGATGATAGAATACGTCATGTACTGCAACGGTATGCGAGAAACGTCATCGCCATAAATTTTATTTCGTAGTATATAAGGTCTCACTGTACCGTTGTTTTGGTGAATTTTCATTCGACAATGACATATTGCAGTAAAATGAGAATAATGTTACATTAAAGATACAAATAACACCTAGCCAATGATTTTTGTGGAAAGCATGGTTGTAAGATTTTGACTGAGGTATTCAGGTTAATTCCATGTACAACTGAAGGCTTTTTTACTTAATCGACACTACCACAAATCCCTTTTTTACATTAATTTTTGACAGCAAAGAGCTATTTTGAATATTTTCCTTTGACAAGGAGGCTTAAAGAATCAGTATGTGCCTTATGCATGAGTAAAGTTCACTGGTATTATAACAAATGAACATACTTCTCATCAACCCTTAACCATCTCGATTTTGAGATATTAACCGCTGTAGCAGACATACATAAATGCGTAAGCCAAGTCGGCTGTTCATTTGCAGCCCAAGTTACGCATTTGATCTCCAATGCTAGTCTAACTGTGACATGCAGTCACCAAACAAGCCAACCCATTTTCAAGCCTAACTCAAAGTAAATGTAAACAATATTACAGATTTAGATTCAGTGTGAATTTATAAACACTAGGCTTATGCTAATTAGGCTCATGGCTTGTAACTTAAAAATTAGGGGAGTGTCAAAATACGAAACTGTACAGTGAGACCTAAGAACGTTTGGATATGATTAAAACAAAACTTATTTAAAATAATTATTTGTATACAGTCTCTAATATTATTGGAACGCATTTATTTGAATGACTCTAACATTAATTCTAATAAGTTTTTGTGATTCTTTTTTGTTTTTTTATTCATACAGGATAGTTCATAAGCGATTGAATCACACATAATTTATTGACATTTTCTATTCGGCTCCCATATGAAGAATATAAAAAGTAATAATTATTGTTATCGTAGATTGTTTACAAGCTTTAACAATGGAACTATCACATTATCAAATGATGTTCAATATTTCTAAGATTCCATAGCCTTGTTCCTTCTCAGATCGTGCGTTCACTACATATCAAACTTTTAATTTGACTAATCAAAGTACTAGTATATTGTCTAAATATGAATTGCTTCAAACTGAAATGCAAACATATAATGTACTTTTGTTTCATTAAACCTGGTAAGATGATAGTACGAACGACGATAAAGATCGTTTTTCCAAATTTGAAGCATCATTTAGAAAGAAACACAAATAGGCACTGCAAGTGAGTTGCTATTTATGTCAGTATTTGCATCGCTAAAAGAAACAAATTTTTTTTAATTTAATCCGTGTCAATGGGAATCACAGTAGTAAAATAAAATTCAAATGGCTTGTAAATATCAACCCTCAATATTTGTATGTATTCTTGGCATCTGATACATCAATCTCTAGCTAGTGGTGAATCCTATACACTTGCAAGTTTTGTACTTTATGATTTTAATGATGATTGACAAGCAAATAAACATTATAAAATACACAAAATAATCAGATCTTTCAGATATATTTACATAACGGAGGCTATTAAAGAACCTTTTCACTCTGCTGAGCCATCATCATCATTGAATGTTTTGATATTTCCATAAATAATCATGCAGGTCTTAAAGTCAGGGTATTAATCATAGCCCGTTTGTTTCACTATTTATGGAATATTCACGAAGGTCTAATTCACTCGCACAATCAGAACCTGTGTGCAGTATTTCGGCCTGCAAAACCAGCATGCACAATTCATAATACACGCGTACCACTATCCAATAAAATACTTTTTTCTTAAGTGGACTAGGCCCTAATATTTGTTCTAAAAAAAGGTCTTATGGACATGTCGTACGAGTCGATCTATAGCGGACCCCATTTATTCCTGATTGTGTTTGATGTCACTGATCAGTGTTTTACTAACCTGTTTCTAAGAGTCCAGATCTACAAGTTAGAAGCGTTTTTCTCTGTGACATCAACAAACATCGTCCCGTCCTCATTGGTGGTAAAAAGCAAATAATTTTCATGCGAAATATTATTGGTCTTGGTATGTAGATTTGTACATCAAAATGTTTTTAATAAAGTGGATAATTGGAGTATTTATGTTGATTTTAAACTATTTTGCTTCGTTTCAATTTTTGCAACAACTTTCAAATAATTAAAATCATTTGTCAACATATTTTCGAAGTGGCACAAGTCATAGATCTAAATCTTTCAAGAACAATATTCGAAAATTGACTTTTACTTTGACTGCTAAAACTTATACAAAACTTCTACTGAGGGTCTCTAATAGATTTTTTTTCAATTAGCAACTGAAACGCCAAAAGTAATGCGATTGGTATCAAACATCATTTGAGTTATCACCCTGTGAATGTTTAGTAACAAACCGCCAAATCGAATGCAGATACGTGTGACATCAAGTTTCCCCAATATTTTCAATGCCATCGCCTTTGAAGTTTTGAAATCCTTTTTCTTAGGACTATGTGAAAGTTCAAGTGCATTATCACAAGGCTTCGAAATGCTTACCCCATGTTGGGTGCTAGATTTGTTATTTCCAAATAAACTTAGCGAGTGCTTCAAGAATAGACACATACGTTGTTCTCCGCCACTTTATATTATTTTCTGACTTTACTGGCTGTGGCAGAGAAGAACTATGCAGAGGCAAATTCAATGGTGGACGGTCCGCCTCGTAAAAATACTCTGAAATTTGGATAGCTCGTAACTACTGAATTCGATCATATGGACCAATCTTTGTACCCATACAGCAAGCCAAATCCGTCTTTTTTTCAATCCAATCCATTTTTTAAAAATATTGTAACGACTCTAGGGGTAATGTAACAAGATAAAAGACACAAACAAGCTTTCAAGATTAAAATGCAAATCTTCAATTTGCTAAAGTATTAAGTGTATTAAAATAGTTCAACAAACAATCAAAGTGAAAGAATTAAAAATAACTTACAGTATAGAATATCCTAAAAAGTCCTAAATTGTTTTAAAGTTCACGGTTCCGGAAATTAATCCAAATATTCCGGATGTGGTATTCCGAATGAAATAGCCTTTGCTGTGCTGATACGTTGATAAGTTTTAAGTAAATCCAAATAAGCCTTGTAAGTCTGGAATCTCACAAGTTTTAGAAATGTTTCCGGTAATTCCACGGAGCTGTATAATAATTCAGATGAATCTCCAAATAAATCCCACACTGAACTAAATCAATTTCAAAATATAACCTCTCTCTTCATAAGCAACTGTAAATAATAATAATCAGAGGATTATTCCCTATATATACATTACAAGTGCGCAGAATCGAAATGAAAAACCTATTCTCCGTCTTTAATAACATTGTATTTCAAAATAATGCAACCCTCTACGAACCAATCAGGAACTAGGTTATGCGTCATGATGTTTACGTTCTCACGCTCTTAAACTCTTAACCAGTAAACATCGTGTTGATTCTGAATGGGAATGTGACCTTGCAATGTTAATTTCTAAAAGTACAGGAGCTAGGTCGAAGTTCTTTTCGCGCGCATTTAGTCATGTGACCATTTATCGATTGAAAAGTTGCCGTATGTATACTCATAAGGTAACCGTGGTTTAGACTAAGAACAGAGATCATAAACTAATAAATTATATCATTATAAAAAGGAAAAGAGGTATGATTCCGTAAAAACATTTCCCAAACACTCACTGTTTATTACCAATCCCTCTTTGAATCGACCATCTATAATATTGTGCACCTTTAGAACTCCTACTCAAACTGGCGCCTCCGTCATAAACTTTGCTCCACATTGTGAGTAATAAATGTTACACCAGACTGGAAATTCTTACCTATGTAACCTTTTGATTGTTCAAAATATTTTTGAGTAAGATTTGGAGTCGAGTAGTGTTATGACGAAGAGGCCTGATCACTCATGCGTGTAGATCGTCCATCATTGCATTTGTCGCTGTACGGGTGTTCTCCGCAACGGCAACCGATATCAACAGAATAAGAAAAAATGTGTCTGAGAACAACATTTATGTCTAATTCAAGAGATAATCAAAATGAGATTACTTTTATCACGGCCGTACAAATACTGGACTATTTCGTCTTTCGTCCACGGAAAGGTTTAAACCAACATATTCTAGGTCCAAGGAAACTCCATGTACAGGAAGCTCCGAAAAAATTATAAACATTACATGACTCACACAACCAGTTCTACATTGCACTTGCCCGTAGCTCAGTATTTTTTTTCAAGTATGTGCTAGTCAATAATACAGGTATACTGCATTGCAGTTAAAGAAAATATGTTGTCGAGTGCTGTCTCTATAAGCCTGTTCGATAACGGTTGTTACCGCCCCTGAAAATAGGCTCCCTTGAATAGCTCTTCAGTGCAATGAAATTAGTAACGGTGTATTCAAATTTACAATCCCTATTTCATGTGAGCATTTGACCCCTTTTGGATACATTAACGGGAATGCTGAAATCGACTTAGAAGAAGACACATTGTTGTAGTTTCTATTCTAATTATCGGGGAAAATATGTTGCCGAAAAAATTATAATTTCCCACAAGTTTCCTACAGACGAAAGGTTGAGAAAAGCATATTGGGTTATTGATTTGTGTTTTAGATTCTCTAAACTGAAATTTCCATTACAACAAAAATATATGATGCAGATACAATATTTTATAAGGCCAATGTTAGAGGTTTTTACATTATTTATTTTATAATGATTGCAGAACAAATTCTCACAACTTTTAGTAAGCACTTTAGATGGCTTACATGTTGGTGTAGTTTACCTTTTTGTGATGGAGAAAATCGCAAAACTCGGTGAAAATCATTGACCAAAGATGAGCAACTACATTACTTTTTCAAATGTTGCAACCCGGAGATCGACCCCGGGATCGTAGATGTGTGATGATAGTGTGCTACCAATGCACTATCCAGACCCCGACAAGTTAGGTCTTTCATTTTTGGTGGGGTTACGCCACAGCGCTACCGTTATGGCCATTAAAATACAAAGGTGCGATGTAAAATCATACTTATGAATACAAAGGAGTAAGTTGTCACATATTCAGTAACATAATATCAAATACAAAGGTTTCAGCACTGTATGACTGGATGAAAGAAATTTTGATTTTTTAATACACCCTACTTTATTATGCCATCTAGGTAAAGATTATATTGACCCGACACGTAAATACGAAACATAGTACAAGAAATCCACAATCATCCAATTTATGTCAATTAGAATTTTGCCTTGTATAGGGGGGAAGAATGATAGTATATGTTTTCACGATCCAGCGATGTATCAAACAAATTCAGGTCTTTACTTTAAAAGAATCCAGCATACCTAATGAACAAGATATCCATTACTTCACTTTCACCTTTAAAGAATAAGTTAAATGGCTTTTACAAATTATTAGAAAGCGTGTTGTTATATAGGCATTCGTGCGTAGCAGACCTGGACTGTGTACTTCGATGAGAATTATTTACTGGGTCGACATGCGGTTATATTTATTCGCATATTAACATGCTGTTAATGTTATCAAGCATTCTCCTGTATGATCCAGGGATAGCACTTTCCGCTCCGTTTTGGGTATATTTGTAGTTCTCTATAATAACTTCTATATACTTTGATTTCTGTAGTAGGAATCCAGATGGACTGTGAACTTAGATGAAAATTAGTAACTGGGTCGACATGTGGGTGTGTCTGCTACACACAAATGCCTATACCACCATATTTGCAGCATCATTTTTTGGTGATATGTCCATGGTCGAGATGGTATAGGGGTTGGTGCTTACAGGCAAGGCGATGGGTTCCGTAACACGCGGATCCGGGTTCGCAGTAGAGTACAAATTAAACATTCTCTAACCTGTATGATAATATTATTTATTCGTATTTAAAAAATTATGTTAATGTTATCAAGCATTCTCCTGTAGAATCTGTTTGGTGCATATTTGTGATTCTCTCTCTCTCTCTCTCTCTCTCTCTCTCTCTCTCTCTCTCTCTCTATATATATATATATATATATATATATATATATATATATATATATATATATATATATATATTTATATTTATATATATATATATGTGTGATGTGTGGAAAACTTCCAGATGTTGTAATATTGCCTTTTAAGTTAAAATACCATAAAAAGGTACAATTAAAAATTATCACAAATACAGTGACATCTTTATTGAAACTGTTATAAATGTTAAAGAAATAAAATTAATAAAAATTTGCCATACTTAAAAACAAAGAAGCAATCGCGACAGATATATCCTTCCACTTTCTAAATAACTTTCTTGTATCAGTCAAACATTAATCATCTTGTCTCTTGCTTCCAGTTGTTTGGAATAAATATATTTTATGAATAATATTTATTTTTGGGAAACATCCACTTTCTGGCAGCAAAGAAAGGGGTACAATTTGGGAAACTTCCATGTGTTATAAAGTAACTATATAAGTCGATATATGATGAAAATAACTTGAAATGTCGGTTTGCATATTTAAATAATATGCAAATTAAAATAAATTTTACTTTGAAAATGATTTTTATAAATCATATTTATTTTTATTGTCCTCCTTGCAATTTCAATCTTTGGATATATTCAGATATTCTTTTTTTATTTGTATGATATATATTTTTATTTGAATGAGAGCTAGATCTACTAATTCATCAGCACTGGTGTCAGGTAGAAAGTGTTACAGACTTTGTCCGAATCTGGTGACCATCAGATATATGACGTGATCAGCGTTCCACGTTTCCGTCGCCATTTTTGTTTAGCCGTAACCAGGCGTAGTTCACAGAATGCGGAGACATTTTTATCATAAAAGGAAGCGGTGAATATTTTTACTTAACTACGGTCAATACCTGTGGATATTGGCCGGTAGCAACAACGTTAAAGTAATAGGACAGTTTATGAAGTATTTAATAATTATAATGTATTTATCCTCAGACTGTTTTCTTATTATTTTTATTTTCATTTGTTTGTACTGTTTTCTCTCAAACTAGGGGCATTAATATATATATATATATATATATATATATATATATATATATATATATATATATATATATATATATATATATATATAAAGAGAGCTAATTACAACGTTCGGCTATAATGGTTCATCATTGTCTTTAGTACGCATACATGAGGCATACACCGTAAGTCTCGCTTTCGATCAGCGAGATAATGCGATGACCACTATTCCCTTTGGTTATCGGCGACTGTGAAACTCATTTATTTCCTAATGTTAATATACTGTAGATCACAAAGAAAATATTTTTTGAAATAAATTTTGAAAACTGCCATATACCAATTGACATGACTGAGAAATTTTGTATGGTTTGCTTTTATGGTTGATTTCGGTAAAACTTGAAAAAGTGTGTTTTCATTGGAATCAAATGGACCAGGAAAACTATAGACGCTCTATTTTTCTACTAAAGTATGTTGAGAATTCTTAAATGTTTATGATGGGTTCATCATATTGTCTTCTATCCCTTGTTATAGGTCTAATATTTTGTTTTCATTGACTAAATTTGAAGTTGATTTTTAGATCTCTCATATACAACCTTGAACTGCAATGTACTGGCAGAAATTGAGAGGTACACCGTGGCAAGCAATTACCTAAATAGACGTATAATACTGAATTCCTAAACAATGAATAGAGATATTAGGATACACCTATAATTTAGTTACATTAGATTCGATTCATAATACTGTAAAGTAATACACTTGTTTGAATTTTACTTGCATTTTTCAAACATTTTATTATTTCTCAATTCTTTTTCACAGAGAATGACCGGATCTTTCTTTTCTCTGGTTTATGTCAATATTTATGGCTGGAATTCACAAGTGCATTTTCGAGATTTTAAAACACTGACTAAAACCCTACTATAAGTTCGTATACAACGCCAGTATTTGATGTCTCGTGGGGCATCTTGTGTTTATAATTTCTTTAACGCGGAACGAAATGCACTAGACGCCAACAGGTACATTCAATCCATGAACCAGTAAGACAGAAATATACTGTTAACATCAGCTGCTAGCATATCTGGACAACTTTCAAGTACACGATTACATTTGCAAGCATTTTGAATAAGTTAGATAATAAAATACATGCAGTTCCGCTGTATAAACTGACTCTCTTTCCCAGCAGTTGTCACACTATATTGTATACAATAAAAACAGGCCCAGTCTAAAATTTCCAAAAAAGAACTAGGTTATAGAGTCATGCTGAAAAGATGTGGACTTTCCGTATTTCAAGCAGGTTATTGGGTCACATATGCTATGGAGGAGATAAGTTTTGGGAGGAGAAATATTTGAAATTTTGGTTCTTATATGCTCATTACAGTGTAGGTATCAGACCTCATACGATTATTTTGATAGCTATAAACAAGCTTCAACAATTATGCATGTACGATATTCAATGCAACTGACATTTGGTCTCGTAATTACGTGTTTTTAATCCTTTAGGAGAAATATATTTTAATAAGTCTAATGAATAACATTTGTAAAATCAAGTTAGTACAATGAAATTCGCAGCCAACATTTTTTGTACAACATAATCTGTTGTGATCTTCTGGGTTTACATAATCCAGTGCATCCAGTTAATTTAACCCCTCGACAGAGATAAATTGGTAACAACTTGAGGGGTAAGTTGAACAATCTTTTAAAATGCACATTACCATGCTTAGCTGTATGCAGTCAGAAGAATAAGGAAAAGGTTTTTGATACTGTATGGGAAGAACGTTACTACCATCTGCATGAGTTATGTGCAAATTGATGCTAAGTGTGGCTGTCAAACTTTTACTTTACTTTGGGAAAAAGGAGCCTAATATATTTTGTCCACGAATCATCACTCGACAACTCCTGCACAGGTTACCAATTTCAGAACACTTTTGTTATAAGATACAAGTTTGAAGAAATCTGTATTTAAAGTTGGTGCATTAGACAAAGAAAACGAAACATCAAACAAAAGCACTATTAAGCTCTCACTACCGTATAAAAATATGTACATATCATGGAAAGAACCTTTTTTTCAAAGTGTATGTAATAACATGGGTGATAACGCAAACTGTAATTACAGCACCCTCATCCCAGCATTATATACCATGCGGTCAAGACAAATACCATAGAGACGCGGATGAATATACGGTTACACAATGTAAAGAAATTAAGTCGAAAAATATTACAATACATTATACAGTCATATCTAGCTGTATGCATGCTATGATCGCCATACTATTAGATATTACAAATATATAGCTAATTGTTTTGCAAAATAGATATGTAGTTTGCTCGTTTTTAGAACGTTTTAAAAAAAATTCTTCTTTCATTCTTCTGTTTTTTATCCCATGTTTGTAGATTTCTCCGCGTCATTAAAACACGCAGAAGTCAAGAATTTCTCTTGGATTTGTGCTTAATGTTTGTTTTATAGATGTAAGTTGCTTATTTCCCTGACAAAGAGTTTGTTTAGTTCGAAACGCTGGGAAACGGTTTTGTATTTGCGTCGTTAACAGTTTTTAGGTATATATATATATATATATATATATATATATATATATATATATATATATATATATATATATATATATATATATATATATAAACACGTAATCTTTTTATGTTATGATATTTGTTGTTTATGTTAAAACATATCTGAAGGAATTTTACAACAGCAACAAAATTGAATATTAGTTTACTTGTGGTATCACCAATTTTGAAAAAAAGATCTTAATTTCCAGCATAGTGATACCTTCTATCTTTATATTCATTCTTTCCACAACATTTAAACATTATTAACATGTCAAGACTTTTTCCTTTCTATTTCAGTTAATCTAACGGATTTAATATAGTTTATCTCCTTTTCCTATGGAGCAGCCCTACAATCTCTCACTTTAAATACTACATACACATTTACAGAAATATCAAAGTCATTTTCATTTTTTAAAATATCCTCGATTTTATCGGATTTCGTTGACTCCATTTCCTATGATCATATATATCTTTGCGAAATGTTAAATATTTAATTCTCTGAAATATCCATCTTGTAGTGTCGTTAGTTTGCTGTTCAAATTTGGTATGTAACATTTCGAATATACGCTGTAAGACATTGTTCACTTCATCTCTATTTACTTAGAGGCTTTTAGTATTGTTCTAAAATAAATCCATACTCAACTTGCTCTTCCTCCGGAGTTGGTCTCTTCAAAAGTCGAATCGTTAAGTCTAATTGTACTGTTACTGAATCAAATTGCCGATTTTGTCTTCCTGATGAACTTCTGTAAATATGGTTCCATGTCATTGAAAAATGCATACAATCCTTCATTGTTATAACCGTACAATCTGCACTTGCTGAAGATTTACAGAATCAGTCTCTAAACCCTTTGGTGATAAGTCTGTTTAAATTATGTCTATTCATGAGTTTTAGTTCTTTTTTTATTGGGAGACGTACTAAAGGTACTAAAAGTGGTTTATTTTGATTTATTTTTAATTGGAAATATTTCAATACATGTTTCACAATTTTGATGCATTTAAATATAAATATTTTAATATATAGTTAACTATTTTGATTTATTTACGAGGAATTATTTTAATACACATTTAACTATTTTGCATGTGTTTTGGATAGACAGATAGAGAAAATGTCAATAGTGTTTGTATTTTGTCATGTAAAGATAGTAAGAATAAAACATATAGATGTTATCAGTGCACTGAAAAAAAATACAAACACAGACAATAAGCTTATTTATATTTATATCAATCAGGTTTATAATGTATATGTCCGTTATGATTAGGTTTTCACTCTAAATAGGTATATGTTGTGAGAACGTGTTCACTCTAAACATGTCCCCGTTATGAGCAGGTGTCACTGTATGCATGACTAGAAAGCATAATGATTCCTGAAAATAGATTGGTTTCAGTTTGTTTTCCTATATTTAAAAATAACACTTAACTCTCGTTTGCCAGATGATATGCTGGCCAAAGTTTTCTTCGCATAACCTGAAAGTGACTTGCTCTGTGTAAGAATTGTGTTCTATAATTTAATCGATTTACAACAAATGCTGCTGTAGTTTCCATAACTCTCGTTCGCAAGCAAACAGCTGCTCAAAGTTTTCTCCCCTATCCTAAACATTCTTCTACTTTGTGCAAGAATCATATACAATCCACTATGTGATAGTATTTTTTTTTCTCGGTTTTATTTTTAAGACAAATTTTGCTGCAGAGGATAGTAGGAGCAAAACTCTGTAGCGAAAATGGTATATGCTGTACACCATATTTTACATAAATTCTAGCTTCATGTGTGTTAATTTATCTGAATTCATCAGTGGCAAGCCAACTATGTGGGATATACCTGTCCGTACGTATTATATTTCATAATCTAATATTTTCGGATAAATAAGTGATAAAGTATACGCTATAGATATGTTTATATTAATGAATGTATGCATAAAGAAACTAGAATAGCAAGAAATCGCAAATGGTAAATTTGATAGCCTATGCAGATATAGGTCACATTAAAAGGCGAGGTGGTGCAACATCGATTGAAAAATATATGCTTGAATTCTATACAATTGTCAATATAGACGGTCCTATTAAGTTTAGAAATAAACTATGTATGACTCAAACAGTGTTGTAATTGAAAATTTGAATGAAAAATATTATTTAGTCATGAAAATTCTTTGTAACTTTACTTTCATTTCAGGCTGATGCAAATGGCGGTCTATTATTGATCGGACATCATCTGATGTAAAAGGCCCTATTAATTCAAGATGATATTGAATGGATCCCCGTTTAGAGTGGTTTGCTTATTATTTCCACAATGTGACCCAGTCTAGCTTCTAATGCACATATTGAGATGTGGCTTGAGGCTCTGTAACATAGTTTACGTTGATTTGTTGTGTTTCGTTTTTCTGTTTCATTTTGGTGACTTTTCATTACTATAATTGTAGTATTTTAACATTGGTATATATTCTAGTAGTGCAATTTCAAATATCATCGAATTCATTTTTGGTGTTTGTCCATTCGGGACATTTCGCCGTCTGATTGGTCTAGTAATTTTAAATTAGTGTTCGATTATTGGTGTTTGCTAATTCCCCCTCCCCCGACACCTCACAGGACAAGTCCAGCGAAGAGGCTTAACCGTCTAGTGATTAATAATCTCCACTTTTTATGTTCTGATATCCCGCTATAGGTGATTTAAACAAGCGCAAAGATACGAGTGATCCAATTACTGTATATCCTGGTTACTATCCTGGATCCACTCCCAGTAATTGGAATACCTAAGCGTTTCGATAAACTACTTGATATAAAATAAAATCATGGCAAATTTGTTCATTAAACTACAGCATTTCGTGGCTAAAGACACTCAGAAAAGTGTGAACACGAGAACAAACTCACGTTAAACTGTTCTTTAAACGTGAGTAATACATACACGATTTCTGATTTTGTTTTTCATAACTGATTTATCATTAACATCTTATGAAGTTATTCTTGTTGACACAACAGAGAACTCATAACATTAAACAGCATAATTATTATGTCTAAATATCATAAGTTATTTTCTGCGTCAACTCGATGAAGAAGCTGCTTGATTATATGTCACCAGATCCAGTACTGTACTTTTGCAAATGACTGAGGTTTTTAAAAGAGAAAACACCCAATATATTTCAAGGATTCTACCATTTTTACCGTTATCTTTAATTTTATATACTTTTTTTAAGAATTTTTACATCTTTATCTTTTATATTTTATTTTATAGGAATACAGGTATATTTTTATTTAGAAAGGTTTTTCTTCCTAAATATTTTAGCAATTTTTATTTTACCTGCACCACTTTTACTAACTGACCTTTACTCAGAATTATGCTGAACTACATACATACGTACATAACAGTTCTACATGGTAAAGAAACACAATTTAGTTTCAGAATTAGATAAGAAGAATATTTCATAATAATATTATATTTAATTTATGTAATTCTATATACATTTTAAACAATTTGTACATTTTTACATTTACCTTTTATTTTATGCGAATACATGTTGTTTTTTTTTTGTTGATTCTTTTATATTCCTTAAAATGTTATAAATATTTTACCACTTTTGCTACCTAACTTTAGCTTGGCAATATATCCGTACTCATCAACTTCATTCCACACTTAAAGTCAAAGTTTGGTTCTCAGTAGTGAAGAAACTGGTGTACATATAAGATATTTGACAGTTGTGATTTATTTAGTTAAATATAGCGAGTAGTTTCATGAAAATAAAACATGTATGATAGAATATAAAACAAACAAACAAACAACAACAACAACAACAAAAACAACAACAAAATGAGTTCGAGGGTGCACTCAAGTTGAGGTTGGTTGGTTGATTTTCAACTGCACGTTCAAGACATTAGTAACTATATCATGCCGATGAAATGGGAGCTAAGCGCCTCTCCCAAGGATACAGGCGAGTCATATGCTCTACCAACTGAGCTACCTCTGGTTGAGGTTGAGGAGTTTGATGAATATAGTGCCTGCTATTTTAACATAACTTTGATGAAAATATAACGAATCTTCAAATAAATATGCTTTTTTAAATTTTTTTTCTCTCAACTTCATGTCATAACTTCATTTATTATTATTAGTTCCATACAGAAGACGAGATCGAATGAAAACATAGCAATAAGTTCTCTAAAGAGAGCTGGCGCTACTTACCACACTCGGTGTTACAATTTCGAACCATACAAATCCAAATTATATAATTGTTCACATTTTTGTAGAAAAATTGACTTATTGCCAACCTCGACAAGAATTCCTATAAATTGTGCTATCTTGACAGAACACATGAAATATATAATGTAATTTGAAGGGATCTTCCCCTTTCCAATTCACAAACCCTATAAATCATTTTTTTTTCATTAATAGCAGGAATAATCTCTATGAAGAAATGCACCATATGTTGTTTCATATTTTCACAACTTAAATGCTTCTTTTTGAATATTTTCAACCTTCACGTTTTCCATTTTCGACGGATAGTGGTTCACTCTATGACAATAGAGATTTAAGGAATAAAGTCTGACTGGGTGAAATGGTTACAAAGTAGAAGTCTGGCTTCAACACATATCTTTCCACAAATTTTTTCTTTCGTAACATGTGTGTGTGTGTGTGTGTGGGGGGGGGGTAAGTGTATTGGTGTACATGTCAATAATTTTATGCATGTGGAAAAGTAACCGCAGATATTAATACACACTATCATGACTGGTATTTTCCTTTTTCTCAAAAAGATCAAGTTGATTTGCATAACAAGTAGGAGAAAATATTGGGGCACATTCAGTTGGACACTCATATTAAACAAAATCCTTTCTAAAGTTCAAACATTATCAGATTTGTGAAATGAAAAAATTATGTTCCCGAATCATTTCTTTTCACAATTACCGTTCAATAGTTACATTTCTTTTTCTTCTTTCTTTCTTTCTTTCTCGAGTGTTTTTAGGCGAATCCATTTAATCACCAAAGGGGGAAGATGCATCGTTTTCAGTTACTGCATATATTTTCTTATAAGTAACTAAATTGTATTGATAGCCTGATAGTTTAAAATAATTGTGTGTTTCTCGTCTAAATAGGATCTCACTGAGCCTTTCGTTTAATGCATTTTTAACTCACTTCTGTGAGGTAGTGGACAGTTCTTGTACTACCCTCGGCTGCGTCCGCACATATGAAAGCATATTCATATGTACTCTTCATGTTAAAAAAAAACTTTATTGCTAGATCCTTCGACAACAGGTTTGAGTGGGCTTGATAGCACCAACCCACGCAGAGGGGGCTAACACTGTACATGTATGTACATTATTTGTACATGTGTACATTCTAGGTTAAGATCTTTCGTTTAGGTCATTTTTTTGCATCCTGTATACATACTGTTATATCTGGAATAATGACACTTGGTGAGGGGATGCATTTTGACGAGCATTACTGATTCTTTCAAAAGTAGGTCATTGTGACCCACATTTCGCGCTTCGCTGACTGTGGTTACAATTTTTGTTTTAAGTTTATTTCTCCAGCTCTGTTCATGCTAGATTCATCAAACTGGAGGATTGTATGCAGCTCTAAGAAAAACACACTCTTATAACAAGAGGTCACTGTAACTTTCATTTCACATTTTACTGGTTTAGGTTAATTACTTTCGTTTAGCTCGTGACCACATATTTTGGCAGCCTGTATTTAGAATCATGAAACTTGGCGAAGAAATGCATCTTGACGAGTACTAAAACCCTTATCACAAAAATAGATCGCTGTGACCCATATTTTACGCTTAAGTTTATATGTCAAGCACTATTTATGCTAGAATCATCAAGCAGGACGATTGTATGCATCTTTATTATTACTAGAACCATACAACAAAAAGAAAGTCAAAGTCACCTAAGTTTCACATTTTACTGGCTTAGGTTAAGTATTTGCGTTTAGCATATGCCCACATAAGTTTTTTTTTTCATCCTTTATGATACACTTATATCTGGAATCATAAAACTTGGCGAGAAGATGCATCTTGATGATTACTACACCCTCATCGCAAAAGTAGATCACTGTGAACCATATATCACGGTTCACTGACTTTGGTTAATTTATGTGCTTTAACTGTTCATGATAGGATCATTTAACTAGATGATTGTATTGATCATTGCTAATACCACACCAGTAAAATAGCAAAGTTACATACACTAAAGAACTACAACAAAATTAACTTTTTGTTTGTGCTTCTGCAAATATTAAATGAAAAATGGCATGATGAATTAGAAGAGTCGCATAGATCTTTGCTTAATTTAAGGCATTTTTGGATTCGAGAAGGTAAGCCGAGAGGTAGTCAGTATGAATCATATGACCATTATAAGGAAGCAAATGCCGCCTTCCGGAGACAACAACAAAAATGTGTCTGAATATTTGGAACAGGAAAATTTTAATATTGTTGGATATGCCGAGATTTATCAAAATCTATTATGGGAATGCATTACCTCGAGACGGCCTTGAAACAGGCCACCTCCTGAAGAAATATATATTTGTCTCTGTGGGGGAATTAGACTTGCTTTGGTGCCCCACTTTAATGCATTTCTGAAGTCTGAATACATCCCAGAAAGGGCCAAGGAAGGTGGAGTAATAACCTTATTTAAGGGAGGTTTAAGATAGGTAGCAAAACTAAATGTGATCCCGATAATTACAGGACAATTACGCTCCTTCCAGTAATTTTTACAAGGTCTTTGAAACGATCTTGTTGATCAGAATCCAGTCTGAATTGAATGCTGCCTTAGTCTCCTCAAGTCCTGTATAAGGAGGGTTTCAGAAGGGGTTAGGATACAATATGACTTCTTTTTATTACATGAACTTGGATGATATACGGAAGAGAAAAGAAACAATTTATATGCTTCCTTTTTGGATAGAGAAAAGCTTTTGACAACGTTTGGTATGATGGTATATTCTTTAAGTTACATAATACTAGAATCAGTATAAGAAATGTGAAGATCATTGTTAAGATAGATATTATATATGCAGTATGGTAATTTACAGATATATGATATCCTAACTTTTTCTTGTGAAAACGGGAACACACTTGGGCAGTGGTTTATCCCTTTTAATGTAACTTGTCTTCATTAATGAGCTCCTGAATACGTTGATGTCTAACGTCAGTCTGTACTTCTTCAGTAGGCCATGTTCATGCACAACAGTGGAAGACGATATGCTTCTTTATTATCAACTAAAGCTGGCATGGACGATTTACTGAGTATTTGTTATAATTACTCATGTACATGGATGTTTAGATATAACTCTAAGTAAAGTAATATCGTTGTATTTAATGAGTTATCCTTGTATTTAACGAGTTATTTTCGGATTATACGAGAAGACACAGATCTTGGTCCCCGAAAATTCAGGACACCGATGCATATAAACCTTACGTTTAAATATCTCTCAATATGGAAAAGCAAACGAAAAGACCAAAGACGCAAAACAAAAACATTAAAGTTGCTTCATTAGCATTTTAAATCTGGCAGTAAACGATGATGGAATTAAACAGCTGTCCGGTAGAATATTGCACAATATTGTCGCAATACCACAGGCACTATATGGGTGCGAGACATGGTTTAATCTCACCACTCAAAATTTATTAGCGTTAGAGAGAGGTCACTGTTTTTGTTTAAAGCACATATATGATCTCTCTAGGTATTCAAGAGCCGATGTATCGTCAGATTTGCTAGGCATGAAACCTATGGAAGCATATGTTGATTAGAGAAAGCTGAATGTCGGGGACACGTGTGCAGACAGTCAAAAGATTATCTCGAAGCAAGGGGGGGTGGGGGTGCTAGGTTTGTTTAATTACCATTTCCCAAAATCTAAATACATGCAAAACATAGGTTTTATGGCGGAAATCTGTAGGCATTTGGTAAAATATAATTTAAAAGAATCCGTAGATCAGTATATGATGTACTAGAGCTCCCCAGAAACCTGGCGTGTACACACTTAATTAGAGGAAAACATCGATATGTTTTATGAAAGCTCATTCAAATCAAAACTGTTGCATCTTTTTGCAGGTTTTTCACGATTGATGCTAATGATTATTATTCTCTTCTATAATCTGGAAGTTAGCAGACAATTTGTATCTGATGCCTTTCTTGTAGATTTTAAAAACATAGACGAAATCTTATACCACCGATTTGCTAAGTACTCCATAGATATACCTGTATTACTTTCTGTTTCGTTTTTTTTATTTTTCCTGATTGACTCAGAATGATATTTTCATTCTTATTTACGTCTATGAATGTGTGTATTTATGTATATGTATAAATTGTATGTATATGAATGTGTGTATTTATGTGTCTGTATAAGTTGTATGTCTCTGATTGTGTGTATTTATGTGTCTGTATAAGTTGTATGTCTATGAATGTGTGTATTTATGTGTCTGTATAAATTGCATGTCTATGAATGTGTGTATTTATGTGTCTGTATAAGCTGTATGTCAGCCTTTTAAGCCTTGTCTTCTTTAATGTTTCTGTACAATCTTAAAAATTATTATCACTCCAAAAATACCTCGCACAGTCCGCTTTGTAAGCAATGTAAATCTGACCACACTAAAAAAAAGACAAACTCACTATCCATTGTATTGGTATGAATTGAATTATTGTTTTGCACATACAGCACTATGAAATTAATATGCCTATAAAAATGTCTTACAAGAGTCTAATGGTTAATCAAAAAGTATATACCCTATTATTCACTGTTTATCAAGATAAGTCTTCATTACTACAAACGTTTATAAGAAAATTGTTTATAAAGGTTCATATACAGATTGCCTAGTCAAGGAAACGTAGACTGAGTCACAGTTAAAATTTTGTATTCTCAAAAATGAGCTTTACATTATATCAAAAGTCACTTCGTCAAATGTTTTACTTGTCCTCTTGGTTTCATTGAAAAACATCATTTGTCGATTGGCTAATAATTCGTTTAAAATGCATGTTCCAGTCTCTTGTTCTGTTATCCTTCTATCTTCTAAATTGGATAATTTTGTTCTTCTAAAATTGCTAAACTATCTTTATAATGAACAGTTACCGACTTCAGTCTGAACTGAAGCCTGCAAATCGCGTACAGGCGATTTGCCATGACAGTATTCGCAAAAAAACTTCAACTAAGCAGGTGTCTGACTTGGTGACCTCACAAGCTGCATGACCCACTGATCTAGATAACGACCTCAGTATAGCCTCATTGACTGCCCAGTGCGCGAATAACGTTATAGGTCATATATATTAGTTGGAGTTACCTTGAATACCTGTGATTGGGAGTTACCTTGAATCACCTTGGACCTTGGATCACCTGGCTTGAATCTGAATCAATGACCTCGTTCATAAAATACATGAGCTTTGGGGTTGCTGACGTTATAGTCCACACCTCTCTGGCGTGACCTTCATGACCTGTTTTGAAACTGGCGCACTGGGCTGGGTGGAAAGCATATGACGCTATTGTTGCCAATGGTCAGTCTTTATTTAGGACCCCTTCCCTCGTGATCTGACCCTTCCTGATTGTCTAATGGAGTCAGGGGCCATGGTGGCTGATTGCTTAGCGTGCCAGACTCATTACCGAAAGGTTACAGGTTCGATTCATACTATTGGACCAACCCAGGTCGGTTGCTTTTGTTCGTCCTTGGGCAATTACTCCAACTACCTTGGCTCTAATTATCGCAAAACACCAAACCAAATCAACAATGTCTATGACTTGCGGACACCAATGCATGTACTTCCTTGAACCTATAATAGAGATGATTTCATTTGATTGTCCTAAATGCCGGACGTGACCTTGATCTAACGTAGTCTTGATGACTAGTCTTGTACACAAGTCCTGTTTTGTTTATAAAATGTATTGTACATAAGTTCTGTTTTGTCTAATTGTAATAGTTTTTATTTTAAAAATACATCACTGTTTCAAAGACATGGCTATTAAAATCATATCAATGAACCTCATGGACTAATGTTAGTCTGTTAAAAATATTACCAAATGTTTCTTAATCTTATTAGAGGACGCCAGATCGTTCTCTTTATCAGATACGGGAATTCTGGGGCTGTTTTTATATTTCTCGAAGGAAAAGAGCTTTTACTGGGCTGTCTTTCTTAGCTTGATACAAGAAAGATTTATCATAATAAACCAATGGTGTACGTTGCACGCACGGTGTATCAGTGTGCCAAACAATGTGTTTGACTATAATACAAGAATGGTATACCCGACACCTACGATGTACCGTATAGAACACTATGTACACGATAAGGATCTATTTTAACCGATGATAACATTTCCTCTTTTTGCTCTCAATCCATGCACATTTTAGAGGGGGGGGGGGGCGTGATGCGGAGTGAGGGGGGGGGGGGCTGCGGAATCGTGCAAAACATAAATTTTAAAACAAAATACGTCATCTAAAAAAAAAGAACAATAGTCTACTGCAAATATAATTGTCATCTCTGTTCCTTGGACATCCATCTTAAGTCAAACAGATTTTTTAGTGTCTACGCAAAAACATCTGACATTTTATTATTATAGGGGTCGACCCAAAATAGGTTTAAGGAAATTTTCATTGGTAACATTTGCATCTTAAATTAGGGGCGACACGTGAGCAAAATAGAGTATTCGAGTATATTGTATTTAGATATATCCAGTGATCAAATTGTTTTGGGCAAAGTACGTCAGACACTCTTGTGTGTTTAATTAGTATATATATCGGGCTGTATTTTATCGCATCTGCGAAATTCCAAGTGACCGCTAATCAATCATACCAAGTTATCCTTAAATAGTACGTTCTCCTTTAAGAGTACTGTTGGCAGAAGCCACAGTGGCCTACTTTTGAAGGTCAAGTGAGTACAGATACTTTTGTATATACAGTTATTAACTTTGTTGGGTGCGTTCACCTTTAAAATCATCATAGACAAAAACATCTCTAGCTAATGGCCATCGATCCACTTTGACGTAGATGTGGAACTATGTGGATCGACGATCCTTGGCTATCAAAGATAAGGCAGAAGGTACATGTAGTTAGAAGTGACATACATGTACTTTTCATGCTCCGTTGAATATTATCATTCTTTGCATTTAATGCAGCTCATTTTCCTTAGTCTAACACACTGATTTATACAAGGTCCTGAAATCTGATGTGTACATTCACTAAATCAGGTACGTTAGCATCCATGAAAAGTAAATTCTGGTTTCAAGGACCTACTTTCTTAGCTAAACTTGTTATGCTTATATGTTTAGATTATGTACTGTACCGATGAAGCAGGGGAGAGACATATCAATCTAGACAATTTCCGTTTAGTTCATATAAGTCTGAAAGAAGAGAAAATCTTTAATTTGGATTAATTTCATAGCACATTAAAAAACTATGTTTCACACAATAGTTCACTCGCATCCTCTTTTCGTACTTTTCTACCAATTTTATTATTGGTATTAATATAATCGGTCGTCGTTAGACGTACCGTTTAAAGGGAAAAGTCTTTAAATGAACGAAGAGTTATGTTCCCTGGCTTAGCAAACCAGAATTTATAATTTTAGGCGGAATAAAAAAAAAAAAAAATGTCTAAACACATACCTCGATCGATAGATTACCTATCAACTTCGGCATTATTGGAACAAGTATGATGCGATATCACTTATAGTATTAGGAATTCAAGTTTTCTCTGTCTTTTACACCCATAGTCCGTTTATAGGCTTTTATGACAGCATATAGCTGCTGTGCACCAGTCTAAATGTAATGTATATTTGGCAGGCACCCCAATCATTGAGTTACCAGGTTGTATATACTGGTCATTTCTAATTAGAGTTCACTAACGGGGCTACTTGAAAACATAACTATTTGTGCTTTCTTTGCTCAAAATGCGGGTCTTTGGAGGTGGGGAACGTGTCCACCAATGAAGTGGAATTGTATTTAAACAATGTCTGAATAAGGAGGTGGAATCGATTAGGTCAGATTACTCTGGGAAGCCGTTTTTCGATTAATTTCTTTTTTCACATATATTGAGCATTTTTTCACATATATAACAATGGATTTTAAATATGTGAAAGTGCTTGACTTTATTTCACATGTGAAAAAGAAATTTACATATGTAAAATAGTACTGAACATATGTGAAATAATCATCTAGGAAGAGGAATTAATGTTAAAACGGCTTATCACAGATTACTATTATTTTCCGAAGTATTATGTTGGTTTGTTGTTTGTTTTCTTAACGGTACTTTTAGCAGATTATCAGTTATATCATGCCGAGGAAATGGGAGCTAAGGGATACACCTAGGCAGCTGTCCTCTGCGGGTATTGAATCCACGACCCTTGGATGACAAGTCCGATACTCTACCAACTGAGTTACCGCAGCTTCATTTTCGAAGTATGAACTTTAAGATAAATGATTCTTGTACGCTATGAGGAAATGAAACTTCCACCAAATGGTCGTGCACATCAAACTTAGATGTGATGACCATACTTCCCTCTCCTCCCTCGCCAATTCCCGGTTTCACTACATACATATATAGTCGACTAGCGTTGGTACAACTGTTCATCAATCTACCTCTCTTATGTTGTAATATAGGGTTGAATGATACAATACTAGTCCATTTAGATTCAATCTGTGTGGGGGTTTTTTCTCCAGCAGTCGGGTTTATGAAAACATTTTTCAGCACGATGTTATACGTAAGAACAGCATGAAATAAAAAATATATAAATAGGAAAGGATTCTAAGAAACGAAAGAACCAAAATGGAGTCTCATTTCATACTACTGATATCAAATAGCATGTTCAGGGAGATTACAAAAATAGTTCCTCATTACAAAATAGACATGGATAGGAACTGCTTCTACATAAGAACTTGCTTCGAGATGGCAAGAAAAGAGGAAATATTTTGAAACAAGATAGGTCTGTATTTATTCCGAATCGGATTAATATCTACCTTGAATTAAGTATTTAGTTGCACGTATTTATTTTGTGCAGTACATATTATACAAATGAAACTTTTCACATTTAAACAACCATTACTGATCACGAGTGTTCATCCTGAATATTGTTGGTATATAAAGTGTCATGCCGGTGCATTAAGTTTGTATTGTTTGTATTTTCAATCTGTTACCTTTAATATTTAAAAGAGAATTACTTGTTCAAATGCCTAACACGTAACATATTGCGATGACTACTGGTCCATGTTTTTGAAGAAAAACGGTGTTTCCAACGGATTAACCAGAAACTGTGGAAACAAGTAAATGAATTCCTAAACTAGCGTATATGTTGACATCAGAAAATCAGTGGAAGAAGCATAATGCGTACATCAGAGAGTATAATGGACGTGGGAAAGTTTTTCTTTGACCTTTTACTCTCGTTAACAGTAATGTTATAAAGCTTCTAAAACAGCATATACCTTGTGTACATGAAAATAAGTCCCATGTCTATTACCTTAGATCATCTAACTACGTCATTTTAACAGCGAAGACAAAAAAGGCGATGAAGGTGGCATACTGTTTACTGTTGGCAAGTATAGTTTATTCACTAGGCAACTTTGAAGCATTATCGTGTATATAACCCTTTCAACAACAAGTGTCTTGGGAAAGGGTCTTCCATCTAAAGTAAACTAATATCTATTTAGTAACATCTGCTATGGTTTTTCTAATTTTTTCCTGATATTTTCTATATACACTACTATTTTATTTCTTTCAGTGAAAGTAAATTCCGCATTTGTCTTAATGATAATTTTTTGTGCGTCTCAGGTCTGTGTTTATCCCTTTCAGTACTGCAAACGGTTCTTTTTAAAAAAGTCAGATGTTTAAAAAATCTGGTATATTGTAACATTTTCTATGGTGTATTGATTTATATCAATTGTATGTCTTATATTTTATTTTAGATGTTTGACTTTTAATTTATATTATATGGTGTATGTATTGTATCAGAGTCTTTGTTTTTCCTATCATTAAAATAATTAATTGTAACAGTTTAATAATATCACGTTGTTCCTGTGACTTCGATATTTAACTCAGATCATTATACCTTGTTGGCTACTGTTATTGTATTAATAATATTACTGAGTGTTTATTAATCTCAGCCTTAGTATAATCTTTTTTAAGAGGTACAGTTTTAAGGGGAAAAGTTCGTTAAATGAAAGAAAGAGTCGCATATCATGACTTAACAAACCAGTATATATATATATAAATTTTATAAATGTATTGTTACTACTCTAGGGGTAATGTAACAGAATAAAAGACACAAACAAGCTTTCAAGATTAAAATGCAAATCTTTAATTTTCTAAAATATTAAAAGAATTAAAATAGTTCAACAAACAATCAAAGTGAAAGAATTAAAATAACTTACAGTATGGAATATCCTAAAAAGTCCTAAAATGTTTTAAAGTTCACTTCCTGGTGTTAATCCGAATTATCCGGATGAAGTATTCCGAATGAAAATAACCTGTACTGTGATGACGTTGACAAGTTCTTATTAAATCCAAAATAATCCTTGCAAGTCTGGAATCTCACAAGTTTTAGAATAATGTCCGATAATTCCACGGAGCTGTATAGTAATTCAGATGAATTACTAATTAAATAAATTCCACACTGAACTGAATAATTTCAATAACCTCTCTTCATTCAAGCAATTGCAAGGAATGACTTATCACTGGACTATCTGCTATTTATACACCACTAGTGCGCAGAATCAAATAAATCCACAACGCAGTTCCTGTCAGCATTAGAAGCCTTTAGAATGTATTTAATTCAAGTAAACACAATTTAATTCTCAAGAATGCTATTTTATACTGGAATTAACAGTCGACAAGTTGTTATTCATAATGAAACAAAAGTACACTGAATCTAGGTTATCTGCGCGAGACAAAATCAGGTGATATTTCCAGCGTGTGACCTCACAATGTTAATTTCCAAAGTACACAGCTAAAAGCTCCTTTCGCGCACAATTGATCATGTGACCACTTATTGATCGAGCAGTAGTCGTATGTATACTGATATGCTAACCTTTGTTTAGACAAAAAACAGAGATCATAAATTAGTAAATTAAATTATTATAAAAAAAATAAAGGAGGCTTGATTCCGTAGCACGTATATACAGAAGAATTTTAAATATGTGAAATTACATGACTTCATTTCACATATGAGTAAAGGAATCGTACGTGTGTAATATAATAATTAACATGCATGAAAGAATGTTTCAGAAATTGGAATCAGTGCTAAAGGACTCACGGTACTAACTCAGCTCCAAAAGCAAACCTATGGAAACATCATATTATTAAAAATTCAATAATTTGAATTTTCTTAATGCTCATGATCAAACCTATATTTATCAGTATATACATATCCTTGATGCAAGCTTCTCTGTAGAGAAAACCATGTGAGCCGCAACATTTTCTGGATCTACATGTGTTTGAAACGTGTTTTCAATTCCGCACCAAAGAATCAGGTGCTAATTTCAGTAATGAGTTTTTCAAACTCAAGTCTGTAAAAGGACTGAAATTCCATAAGTAAAAATGGTCTCTATTTTTTTCAGTTACAACTAAGATAAACTCTCAAAAGATTCTTTTCACTAACATTTTACTTTCATTATCAACCAATCCTGGCCAGACAAACCCATATATACCCTATTTTATGTTCACCCATTTCTAGACTGGTTCCCATTCTTCCATATCATTAGTACCGTGAGTCCTAAAAGGGTTTACCATAAATTACTGTTATTTTTCTGAGTTACGGTGTTGGTTGGTTGGATAGATTTTAACAACACTTTCAAGACATTATTGGTTATATCATGCCTTGGAAATAGAACTAAGGACACACAGAGGCAGCCGACCCTTGTTGATCTGGGCGGGTATCTAACCCATGACCATAGCGTTACGAGTATGACACTCTACCAACTGACCTACCGCGACCACTTTTTCGAGGACTGAACTTTTAGATAAATCATGGTGGTGTTTGGAAATGAAAAGGTACTTCCACTAAATGGACTTGCACAACAGACTTCGGTGTGTTGGCCACTCCTCCCCCCACCCACGTTCTTACCCCATCCAAAGAGTAAAGTTGCGTTAATCCGACTGTTCGCCCACTTACCTCTCTTATACGGCCAAGTAGGCCCGAATGGTCTAATACTAGTCTATTTCAATTCACTCTGTTTGTTCAGCAGTCGTGTTTATCAAAACATTCTTCATGGTGATGGTAAATGTTAGAATAGTAATATTATTTTGAAACGTTCAGTTGTTTCTTTTTGTTAATGTTGAAATCATGAAAAACTTAAAATAAATAAAAAAAGAAATAAGCCAAGAGCAAACGATTGTAAAACCCATATCACAGACAATTGAATTCTTTTATGCTAATAACATCAAATCAGATATTCTTTTTATTAAAAATAGTTTCTAATGAGCAAACATTACATCAATTAAACTGATTCAATAAAAGAATACTGTCTTTTATGGTGAGTTGGTGACTTTTTTATTGTTATATATGATCAACAGATTTATTAGGAAGCTCCCTGGAAATACTAATAATAATAATACATCAAATATAATCCACACTGAATATCGACCTATTTCGATGGTGTAAGTCGATGAAAATTTAGCAGATTTCAATTGTATTAATTTAATGTTTTATAACGCTCTGAAGGTCTCCTTTGCCGATCGTTAGTCGTGCTTACAAGAATTATAAAAAATAACAAAAATTTCGAAGCATTAAATTTGAACCATGGCAGTCAAAAGACATCTTATGTACTATTTATCCCCCTTGAAATAGGAACTTTTTTTCTCGTTGTAAAGAATGGTTGAAAATTAATGACAAATGTCTGCATATAAAATCTTTCATTTCAAGTAATCATTTCGGAAGGAATCTTGTATGGCCTCGTGATTTATATGTCCTCAGACCTTTGATTATATCCGTAACAGACACCTTTGAGTTCATAACGTTATCAGGAGTTGTACTGTTAGTATTCATGACACTTACATCTTGTATATCTTGATTAATTAGTATGGTGAAGGTACTGGAAAATCAACTTTTAGAATGATTGCCTTCTCCTTATTGTTTGTTATGGGTTTTAAGATACGAATAATTATTGCATATCTGACTAACTGATTGTTAGATTCAGTTTCATTCACCATTTTTTCTCGAAATTATATTTGACATACCGTATCGCATTATTAGCTTTGTTTCTAGCATGTCTATATATCTGAAGTGTCACTGCACTTTTGGCATATTTATATTTCACCCAAGTTCTTCTTTAAAATTTTACTTCATTATGAACAATTTTGGCTGTATTCCATCTTTCCATTGTTAATACATCCTCTTCGTGTAGACTACACATAACCTTCTATTTGATACGACCCTGCGTTTTGGAAACTTTTGGAGGAAGATACTCAGGTTAGGCTCAGATGTTGACTCTGGTATTCTGTAGTTTTTATTAGAATAATTTTAGAATCGCAGAACTTTCAGGATTTTATTTACACGCCTACAAAATTTCTTTAATGCAGATGGTACTTGTTTAAACTTTGTATTCAATATGACAACTGAGAGCGTCACCCCCCCCACCCCACCCACACACACCTGGTGAATAGTTAAGATACATGTAAGGATAACAATCTCGCAATTGTTATGAATTAGTTGATTCCATTTCATATGACAATTGAGACGAATGATAATATAAAGTCTACCAAAATATTGATATGGACTCGGACGAGCACGATTGTAGGTGGACTAGGGATATTTCAGCTACAAAATAATTTCATTGATAGTTTTACTTAATGGACGCAAATATATATCCATAAGCTGGGGATTGGGTATAATTTACATATTCGCATTGTCAAGTGATTCTCTTAATTTGATTCATATGCCAGACAAAAGGGAATATTTTCTTACATGGTATATTGGTCATTAGTCTGATTGATTTCTATGTTGAATTAAATATTTAGTTAGACGTATATGTTGTGTGCGGTATATGTCCTGCAAAGGAAAATCCTCCACATTTAAACAACGTTTTCTGATCACAATTTTCCTTCCTAAACATTTTAGATATGCATAGAATAAATACAGAGAGTGGCAAGAAAGTGTCGGACATCGTGTACAACTTTAAATTCGGAAAAACATATTCGAATTAGCCACTTTGATCTTCCTTTAGACCAACAAGTCGCTTTCAGCCATATTTTATTACCTATAACTGACCACGGCAGTAATGTAAGAAATTACTAAAAAGTAACACAGAAAATCTTTTTTCTATAGGGATTTGTACTCATTAAAGTCATTGGGAATATGGTATATGGACTGAATAACAAGTCATTATCCTTCAAATCAGAAGCTATACTATTCTTAACATTTTTCCATAGAAGTTAACTTTTTAAGGAGAAGTAACTGTTTAAATGCCTAAGAGGTAACATTGAGAGACGAGTACGGTACCATGGTTTAGAAACACCCGGTATTTTTAATTTTAGCCAAAACGGATTAACCAGAAACTGTGGAAACAAGTAAACAAACTCATAAACTAGAGTATATGTTTGATATCAGAATCAGTGGAAGGAGCATGATGGGTACACCAGAGAGTATAATGGACGTAGGTATACATTTTTGCGCTTTTTTATCTCATTACCAGTCCAGTTATAATGCTTCTAAAACAGCACATACCATGTGTACATGAAAATAAGACATGTGTCTATTATTGTCGATCCGTTAATTACGTCAGTTTAACAAATAATACAAAAGACAGTGATAATGGTGGCGTACTGTTTATTGTTGGCAGTACAGTTTATTCACGAGGCAACTTTGAAATATTAGCACGTAAATTTGCTTTGTAAACAACTCTGGTCTTTGGCAAGGGTCTTCAATCTAATTTAAACTATTATTAAAGATCTATTTGGTAACATTTGCTATGTTTTGTTTTACAGTTTTGCCTTATTTTCTATATGTAAATTAATATTTTAGTTGTTTAAGTCAAATTTAGTTCCGTAATTGTCATATAGATTAATTTCATTGTGCCTCAGATCTGTTCTTCGTTTATTTAATTATTTATTTATTGTCGAGTAGATTAACAACTCCGTACCCTTCTTTTTATAATTGTATGCCTCATATTCCTTTTTTGATGTTTTCATTTATGTTATGTGGTGGATGTATTATATCTGTCTTTGTTTTTCCTATAAAATCTTGTATATCATAACTTTTACTATGCTATAACGATTGAAATCAATTGCATGTCTCATATTCCTTTTTATGATGTTTTCATTCATATTCTGTGGTGGATGTATTATTATGTGTCTTTGTTTTTCCTATAGTTTTGTTTGATTTTGTGTTCTTTCACGACACAGCAACACAAGTAGGGTATTTAGTTCCAAGGCAATTGGATTAAAGTGCCTTGCCCAAGGACACACAATGGTAGTCGACAAAGCTTGATTCGTGCTAGAATTCGAACCCGCAACCTTTCGGTCGCAAGTCCGTCACGCTAACCACTGGTTTAAATTAACAAATTGTAGTAGTCTTTGAGAATACCTCATTGTCTTAATGACTGAACTATTTAATTCTGCACAACTGACCTTATGGGCTAATGGGCTTATGGGCTAATATTCGGAAATCTACGGAAGTCCATTTATGACGAATGGAAAAAATAAAACTCGTTTGAAAGATATATTTAAGCTCATTTAAACGAGTTTTGAAGTCGTTTGAGCTTCTATAGTTCTCGTTTGAACGACTTTAACGAGATTATAGCTCATTTGAACTAGCTCAAAAGTCCTTTTCGAGTTTAGAACTCGCCCAAAACGAGTTTTGTCATTCGTTAGAACGACTACACACGTCATTTGAACGTCTTTTGAAACAATTTCACAAAAAGAGAAACCCATTAGAACAACTTTTAATCAAGGTAAACGAGTTTAAAACTCTTTTAAACACGTTTGAACAATTTATAAATTAACTTGTTCAAATTACTTAGCACATGTTCATATTAGTCCAAAACTGCATTTTGAAACTCATTTGAACAAGTTTTGAATTCTTTGGAATAATTATTGAGATACCTTGCTCAAATACTTGAACACGTGTTCAAATTAGTCCAAAACTCGTTCTAATGGCCATTAAACGCGTTCAGATGAGTTATAAGCGTCCTAAATCAAGTTTATAATGTACTTCAAACGAGATTTAACCTCGTTAAAACGACTTCAAAACTTGTTAGAATATCGTTCAAAGGACCTTTAAATTCGTTCAAACGCGTTTTAAGACGGCATTCGTACAAGTACTAAGCTCGTTCAAACGCCTTCAAAGCTCGTTCAAGCTAGTTCTAAAGTCGTTCAAATTAGTTGGAGAACTGTCGTTTAAACTTGATTGAAAGAACTTTCATACGACTTGAAAACTCGCTTGAATGAATTCTAAACTCATTAAAAAAATTTGGGCGTATCATAAATTGACTTCCATAATATTCAGTTAAGGAGCATAAAGAAATCAATGTACTTACTGTTCTATTAGATGTTCTTCTTAGGGTGTACTTTGATCAGGTTTTCGGGCAGATCTGAGTAAATTGCAGGTTATCGGGCTGATCTAAGCAAATTACAGGTTTCTTTCAAAAGAATTCTAAACGTGTCCAAACGAGTTTCTAAATTAGTTCAAAACGACTTTATAAACTAGTTCATAAAACTATATAATCTCGTTCAAAACGAGACTGAAAGACGTTCAAACGAGTTCTAATGTCAATAAACCTAACTTTTAAACTTTTCAAAGGACTTAAAAACTCATTACAAACGATTTCTAAAGTCAGTCAAACGACTTTGAATTGGTTTGAACGAGTTAAAATCTCGTTCAATTGAGCTTAAAATGTAGTTCAAAACGAGTTTTTAAGTCGTTGAAACGACTTCAATACTCGTTGAAAACAAGTTGTAAACCTGTTATAGCGATGTTTAATTTTAGTTTTGATGGCCTAAATGGACGTCCGTTGAATTACATGCTGTTTGAACGGGTTCAATCGGGCTTTCAAATCATTTGAACTCAATCAATCGAGCTTTCAAGTCGTTTCAACGACTATGAAGCTTTTTCTGAACTACTTTTTAAACTCGCTTGAAGAACGCCTTTGAACGAGTGTTGAAGTCTATTGAATGACTTTAAATCTTGTTCGGACGACTTGTAAACGCTTTTAACGAGATAAACTTGTTTAAACGAAATTTGATCTTGTTTTAAACGAGTGTAGAATTCATTTGAACAAGTCTTTCAGTCGAATGAACAACTGTTAATTTGAGACTTTTTAAAAGACTTCAAAACTTGTCAAACGACTTCTGAACTTGATCACACGAGAATGAAGTTCGTTCAACAGAGATTAAAAACCTCTTTGAACAAGTTTTAAGAAATTTGTACCTCGTTCAAAACGAAATGAAAATGTCGTTCAGAGAGCAGATTTAAGATGTTCAAACGATGTTTAAATTTGTTCAAAAGAATTTTTAACCTCGTTCTAAGGAGTTCTAAAGTAATTCAAACTTCTACACACATCGTTTGAAGGTGTTCTAAAACTGTTCAATCGACTTGCAATTTTTTTATATCCCAAATAAACTTCAGTAGTCTTTATACGTAAATTGGAAGGGAAAAAGTTCTTGAAATGCATGACAGTTAATATTTAACTCAGAGTTATGTCATCTGTATAAAAACCTTTATTTATAATTTAAGATTCAACGGAATAACCAAAAATAAAGCTGCCTAAGCCAATACATTGCTCTATAAAGTGACTGTCGACTTCGGGAGAATTATAAATTCAGTGGGAGTATTATAAATTCAGGTAAGTTGTCTCTGATGTTTACCCCCATGGACTGTTTATTACGTTTTCCTGACAGAATATAGCTGTTGTACCCAGGGGGTGACTGACGAGACAATTTGCAAACTTGTAGCATTTGTGTTTTCTCTAACAGTTATACAAGGTTTCCTCTTAAATGGGGCGAGTGGGGGATGAGAGAGGAGGTCATCAGTGAAGCGGAGTAGTGATTGTTTTTGTTTTTTTTTCAAATACCTGAATGAGGAGGTGGAATATAAAGGGCTAGAATATTATGGAAAGTCGTTTTAGCAATAATTCTTTTTTTGACATATGTTGTATAATTTTTCAAAGATGTTAAAGAAAAAGTTAATGACCTTAATTTTTCGACATATGTGAAAAATTACCCCCCCCCCATCTCATTTCATACATAGAGTCAAGTCGTGTTAATCCGACTATTTATGCATATATCTTTTTTATACTGCGATGTAGGTCTGAATGATTTAATCCCGGTCATTTCAATTCACTCTTTGTTCTGCAGTCGTGTTTATCAATATATTTTTTGTCATGACGACGATAACTGTTAGAATAGCAAGATCAATTATAAAGAAATGAATAAATCATAATCATCAGTTAATTTATGTGTCATTCAGAAGAGCAAGAAAGTGAACGTTGTGGAGATATTTTTGTATGTTTGTAATTTTGAGTAAAGTTAAGTTGTCCTTTTTATATTTTAAATCAGCAAAAATTAGCATAAAAAAATATACAAATAGTAACAGATTTTAAAAATCCATAGTACCAACAAGTGAGTCGTTGTTCATACAAATCACGCCAACTAACATTTTTAGATATTCTGAAAAGATCTTTTTATATGAAAAACTTAGACATGGATAAGAACTACTTAAATAAAACAGCACTATCCTTTATGTCCTTGTACTACATAAAGTGACCCATTGGAATAGTTTTTAGCAAGCCCCATGGAAATAATGATAGTAGTAATAATAATACATCAAACATTATCCACACTGAACACACACACACACACACACACACACACACACACACACACACACACACACACACACACACATATATATATATATATATATATATATATATATATATATATATATATGTGGATGATGTAAGTTGATGAAAATTATATGTGCTTGATTTTTACAAAGAAATATTATTAATAGCTTGGATCATCATCAATGACTTGCAAAGCAAGAATACACAATGTCACGTGATAGGTTCTGATGATATGTTTTTACTGTGATGATCAGAGTAACTGCGCTGCTGCTGATGGAACAGTTTTAGCAAGCTGAACACACACACACTCACACACACACACACATATATATATATATATGCTGTAAGTTCATGCAAATTATATGTGCTTGACATTTACAAAGAAATATTATTAATAGCCTAGATCATAAAAGAATACACAATGTCCCGTAATAGGTTCTGATGATATGTTTTTACTGTGATGATCAGAGTAATGGCGCTGATGATGATGATGATAATAATGGTGGTGATTATTATTCCACATTTTAAAATCACTATATAAAATAGTTTCCTTGAATATTTCTTTTTAAACTTCAGCCGCCATGTATCATCGAGTCCCAGAATACTTCCCCGCTGTGTCTGAGCGGATATCCAACATACTGGATGTCATCGGCTACTCACAGGAAGACCGAGACAGGAAGGTTAGTTGTGCCACTGGGTGGGAGGTTTTCATGTGCATGTCTGGCTGTTTGGAAGGTACTTCGACACTTAGTTACATGGTTGGAAGTAGAGGGGAGGGATCTACAGGGACTGGACTAGAATCAGATCAGGACAATCTGATGACTAGTGATCTCGCGAAGATAGTCACTGATCAATTTGAATGTCAACGAATGAAAGTGAATTTCCTCATGGTGCAGGATCATGAGCTTACTCATCCTGGATATGTTAAACTACAGAGAGTCCGTATACTACCTGATAATACTCCTGTTCCATGCTTCCTTTATCCGACAAGTGAGGACGAAACTGTAGACGCATACGGTAGAGTTGTGTTGCGCAACAACTTTTTTCATACTCGAATTTTTCCTGGTTGCGTTGTCATTGGCCCTGCATTACACCGGATGTGGGATCTGAAGGTATTGTCAGTTGACTGGGTACTTGTTATAAAGTGCACACAATGGCCTAATGAAGCACATCAATGGTTCCAACGTCGCCGACTGCATGGATGGCCAAAGGCACATCATATACAAAATGCGGAGAAAGATGGTTGTTTTGCTGCAGGTGTTGGACACCCGCACAGCCGTGAGAAAGATTTGGAATGGAGATTATCTTTCTCTCTCACAGAAAGAAAGCTAACAAGGTCATTTGAGGACACGGTGATGAAAGTATATATATTGCTAAAGATGATTAAAAAAACATACATTGAGCCTTATCTTGATGACGCTTTTTCAAGCTACCATTGCAAAGTTTGTATGTTGTGGATGAGAGAAAAAACACCACCTGAGTTATGGCGCACTGAAAACCTTCTATACTGTCTCATAATATGCATTAAACAGTTGTACGAGTGGGCCACTATCGGATATTGTCCTGATTATTTTATTGTCACAAACAATATATATGATAGAAAAATAGTTGGACAAGCACAACTTATGTTAATTCAGAGACTGGGAGTTCTTTTATCAGAAGATTGCCGATTCTTGTTGGGATTAGAATGTTGTAATCTGGGACAGCTACTGTTTAACGCTTGCAGCAATTTAGACATTACAACAAACATAATCTCAACAAACATATGGCCAGATTGTTTTATGGAGAAATACCATGACTATACATTATGCATCGCCAATGCATTTTCTTGCAAGATGGATATGCTTCGTCACATTCCTCAGGAATACAACATTCTAACTTACTATATAAGAAACATAATACATGCTTTGCAACATGCACATCACACGTCACGAATATATCTACATTATATCCTAATGACTCTCTTATCACGACTTGGGTTTTATATGATTTCTGTATACAAAGAAAATGCACATTCTCTATCCCAGGAAGAAGTGGACTGTCTTGTGGCTTTCGCATCAAGGTGTCTGTCGCTTGGAGTTAACAGTGATGCCTCAACAGTAAGGCTGAAACTGTGTGGACTTGGAACCATGCTCGGAGACTATGATTTGACAGAGATTTGTCTACAACATATAAGTGATGATAAGATTAGAATTTTTTGGATGGGTGCATTAGATGCAGACGTACAGATGTATTCTCCTTGTTGTAATCGTTATTTACTTATCACGGAGAGATACAGCAATGAGCAGGTCCTGCTAAACCATATGTCCTTCAGCGTGGTTTACCTTCCGTCAGAGACCTCCATTACCCCCACTGCCTTGAGGATGGAGATGTTCAGATCAATTGGTGCACCCTTAGCGGTAAGGGATCAAAAGACACATTTCTGGTATGATTGGGCCGTTGTAGATTCTTTTATGTGTCTGTACTTCTTTCAATATCTGAATTTCTTCAGGCTGGGAAAAGAGAGACATCAGCAGGCTGCAATGGACAACATGATAAATGTGATCAGGACAGAGCCAGAGATCCCACACAGAGACACGGAACTAAATCTCCTTGGTTACTGCTTCATGCGAGAGGCCCAGCCCAGAAATGCTTTCATTTGCTTCTACAACTCTTTAAAAATTCGTCCACATCACAACGCTGCTAAGTTCTATCTGGCAATTCTGTTCCACAAGGTTCATGTTGCTAGAGGAAGACGAGAACATTGTTGAAATAAGCTGACTGACATTCAGCATATATATATCAAACAGTTGTGAGCAAAAAGGTCACCTTCTTTAAGCAACAATTATCAAGTTAATGAAATCGGTCTATTGACAATAATCATAGGACAAGTCTGATTTGTCCTTTATTAACAGATTTTTTTATATGAATGGGCCACTTAAAGCTTTCTGTATCGAAAACATGTACATAATATTGCTCTTGCAGGTAAGTACAAAATGACTTGTAAAATAACATATTTAAGGGATATATTTTAATGCTCTTCTGCATTAAAACATATCCTTACATGAGTAAGTGCAAATTTACTACTTTGTGATGAAGTCTATTGTATTTGCTACCCAGTAATCCTGGACATTTATTGGATCTGTTTTCTTCTTTCTTTTTTTTTTTCCTTCTATTTTTTGTTTATTTGGAGGTGGGGTGGGGAAGGGGTGGAGCATGAAGATATAAAGGATACATACACCTTCATCGTATCCTTGAAGTGACAGAGTGGATAGGCAATGATTAATAATAACATTATAAAGATAAATTATAACATGTATAAATGATCAAATAAAACGTTCTTTAAACCGGCACTACCCGTATTGTGTAAATGTCAGGAAAGCGATTCGAATGCTAATATTCTGATTCTTTGGCTATTTTATTGAAGATGTGGTAAGAAAACAAAAATATGACACATTTCCATCCAATAAACCTCGTAAATTGACGTCTGTGAACGTAATTTTATGCAGAAATGTCATCACATCTCATGATTATTTAAAAGCAAAATAAAGAAATACTGAATAAATAACCTTGCAGTTGTTAAATCTCTCAATCCTGATCTTGGAATGACTGACCTCCGAAAGGTCAATAAGTTTCATTGTATAAATACATTTAATTCTCGATGTTCACAGATTTGCATACATGTATGTCAGTGTAAGAGTTTGTATACAGTGGGTTTCAGAAAAGGAGAAAAGTAAATTGTATTAAATTAGTCCAAACAGATAAATGGAAGAATAGAGTGACAACATAAAATATAAAAAGAAACAAAGGATTCATAGCCTTTAAATGAGTAAATGACCAAAGTAATAATACATAATTCATTTCTTTATTGTTTTGCTACAAAATAATCTTTGAATCATGGTGTTTTGCAGACTCTAATTTTTTTCAATGAGGTATGTAATCATCATCTAGATTTTTACATGTCAATGTGTCTAGCTATAGGTATCGAAGAAAAGTAACAAAGAAAACATATTATATCTGTCCGAGGTGAAAGAGATAGTAGGTATCCTGAGCGATCGATAAGGATGAAATCCGATAGTTAATGCCATCGTTCTACCCCGAATTCATCTCTAAATGAAATGTGAAGCAAATCATTATTGTTATAGCATTCCTACACCAGTCAGTAACAATATTAAATGATTCAGAAAACAAAAAACACCAATAATACTAATACTAATAATAATAATATGGAGTAGCAGGAGTATGCTACCTATTCATGCTAATTTTTATTCATAAGTGCAGAGCACAAGTTATCATAAATATATTTTTAAACATTTCCTTTACAAGATTCGTTCCGTAGTTCTTGGTATTTTATATGATTTCAAAGAAGTTAAAGAGGATTTCTTTACAGTTCGTTAAATAATGATTACAGACCTAGAACGAAATGAGTATTGTACAAGAATCTGTTTAATTTTTTTATATCGTGTGTATGAATTTTCTTAAACCTCAGACATCTGACTATACAGATGATGATAATAATTATGATGATAATTAAAACTTGGATCTTATTATAGTACTTTCTTCTGCCTATTAATTTTGTAATAATTTTCAAAATCATATTTTTGTTATTCATTTCATTTTGGACATCCTTACTGATCCCTACTACAATTCCATTCACCCTACGACGTAAACAAAACCGTTTACTATCGAGCGCGGAGATATAAAAGCCAGAAAAAGGGTACATCATGCCTCACAGGTGTACTAAAGATGGTAATAGCGCATTCCGCGTACCAGGGTCGGACTGGCGGGCATGCGTCACCCCTCCCCTGACTTCCGTTTATATTAGATCTGAGAAGCCTATTGTCCACCACTCCCCCTCCCCCACCTCCACCCCCACAAGGAAATCTCCAGTTGACCCGGTAGGCCAGTCCAACAATGCCTCATGCCAATCTGTCTACCCAGATATTTTGTTACTTTTCCCTTTCCTTCATTTTCTCTCCATCGCTCCTCCTACTTCTTAACAAAAGTGTGGTTTTCGAGAAGTTACTGACGGAGATTCCGGGTGCAAAGCGGAACATTTCCTCAGTAAACGTTGTGTGCAATCGGGACAAGTTGATCATGAAATCTGGTATTTTTTCCGGTCCCAAAAAAACATTTTGTTTTACAAAGTGAATTCCTTTTACTTGTTAGCCGTTAAGAGCAACCAAATAATGCAAATCAAGCTTTATATTTCATTGGGCCCAAAAATGTGGGTTGTGTCTCATTAAAATATATTACAATATACGATAAGTGCCTTTTAAAGCGGTAAATATCCAGAATTCTCAAACACTAGAGAGGTTGATTCCATTTTAGGCGTGACAGTTCTGAATATTTGTCTCTCAAAAGTCAAGAATTGATTTATTATACTGAAATCTAAGTAAGGCAAGAAAATCCTGTATATTCTGTATGCATGAAATTTGGTCTTCTACACATTAGAAGAATCACTGACAGTTTTACAGCTTAAATTCCAACACTTGCCAAATTAACGCGCTCAACGTTAAACGGCAGAAACATTAGCTTTATGAGTATGTTAAAGTCATTAATTTAAATTTTATTTTAATTCAATTTTACAGTCAGTTCTTCCATCTGATTAAATTGTGTTTTTGACGGCTAAGATTTTCCCGTGTGTTGTCTTGCATGCTGGAGGAAACTGTAAGATCTGGGAAAAGTAAATAACCAATCTTCGATAGGCGGCCGCCTACCCTTACACGTGCTTGAACCCGCTAACGGGCTCAAAAATGCCGAGGTGCAAAGCGAGCGCGCGAGTTCTGAGCTAATGAGACCCCAGTACAGTTGTCTACGGGACGACTATATAACTGTTACTCTTCAAGGGCTGAATTAGAGTCGTGCGAGAGAGGCTTTCAATTTCGTCTCAGGTCATGTGGTGCAAAATAAACTTATGTGAAACACTTTTTTAAATGTGTGGTGTGATATTATATCTTAAATTTCAGTTTATTTCAGCAACTTAGTTATTTATTATATAAGAAATATAACCTCCTGTCTCAGGTTCTCTGTTTGATTTTGAGATTTTCGTCAGTGAAGAAAGACGTGGGTACTATGTTTCATACAATTGTAGAATTTAAATTTACAATACGTGAAAATACTCTGAAGCATTCATATCCAGTTTTCAAATGCATTTTTATGTAACAATAATTATAATTTGTTCGCTTAATATAATTGATATTTTCTGTTAATTATATAAAAATAGATAAAGATGCTTGTCGTTTTTAGTATTATACTATGATGTTGTCCGTCTGACTGTCCGACCTCGTATTCTCTAGAATCTACAGTTATCAAACTTAGTGGATGGTTTGCACTTGGTGTAAGGAAGAATTCTATGGATTTCAGGGTCAAAAGATCAAAGGCCAAGGTAACTGACTGAAAGAAGGAAAATAGTTTCCCACAATAACTTGAGTTCTCCTTTAACTAAGGTTACCAATCTTTGTGGATGGTGTGCACTTGAGGTAAGGAAGAATCTTCTCGATTTCGGGGTGAGAAAGTCAAAGGTCAAGGTAACTGTGATTGGAAGAAGAAATATGGTTTCCTCACAATAACATTACTTCTACATAAAATACCTGGACTATACTGTGCAGATTGCTTACATATGGAGTAAAAAAAATAACATTACTTCTACATACAATACCTGGACTAAACAGTGCAGATCGCTTACATATGTTGTAAAAAGAAGCTTATCAATGTTGAGGTGAAAAGGACAATGTCAAGGTCACTGTGAATGAAAAAAGAAAATTGGTTTATGCACAAGAATTTTTGTTATTTACATAGAGGACTATTAAACACATGTCGGGCGGATAATATGTAGTTCACGGTACTGGTTTATTGTGGAAGACACTTGTGAGTCTCGACAGAGTTCCTCTTGTGTGTGTGTGTGTGTCTGTGTGTGTGTGTGTGTGTGTGAATTACAGTCAAGCTTAAAATGTGTCGAAGGGTAAATGGAGCTGTCTCAAGCATACGTGTCCTTGTTGATGGAAATATGAAGTGTTTATTTGTTATTAATATAAATGAGTTTTACTTAGCATGAGCTATATTTATGATTTAAAAAGCATAAACCTCCATACCAGTCTTTGTTTTCAAACTTTGTCATTCTGTAATATAATCAATCTGATGAAAATCGAGATATAACAATAGATCTGACAGGCGATAAAGGTCGTTTTGCGGTCCACTTAGTTTTAGTAATCTATCTGATAAAGCGTTGCATTTCCTGTTAGGGAGAGTTATCGTCAGAAATGATATGTTTTGGATGAAGGAGTTCACTTTCATAAATGTGAAAGATGTAATCTGATTGGTGAATAGAAAGGTCGACAGAACACGACATTATATCGCTGTCCGTCAAATCTCCGTTATGTCTGAAATCTCGATTTTAATCATATACAATTATTTTAGTTAGAATTAAGAGCTTGTTGTCACGATTTACGAAATCAACTAGGTCATTACATTATCATCCTAATACGACAATTATAGGCTGGTTCCCTGTCATTGTCTACGTAACAGTTTATACTGTGTAAATAAGAACGACAGGGAACTAGTGTACGACCTATAAGCTAGGGACGGCAACTTTTTTTTTTTTTCTCTTTAATGATTTTCTATTTATGTAACAGGTTCTAGTTTGATTTTAAATGAAACTATTAAACATACAATCATGCTTACATTCTTCTTACAATTTTTTTTCTTTTAAATTTTTAACCTAATAAGATAATAGCATACTCTATTTTGATTACATGTTTTAACTGAAAATGTTTGTGAACATTAAATTTCAATGAAATGGTGAATTTTGTTTCATACAATACTTTAGATTGATTAAAGGATTGCAATCTATTTTGTGTATGCTTGTGTTTCTTGGTCTATCTGAATATTTGTCCGCCTAAAATATTAAATATCCTTCAAGACTGAATACGACTGATCATAAGATTACAACACGCTAAGCTTTATAAAGAAAACAATTCTCTTTATCGTCTCGTTTCTGTCTGTAGTTTGCAATAATAGTTATAATTATAGTTTTTCAGCTTTGATGACTTTGTTGTCGTCACCAAAAGGTTAAGAATTTGTGTTCAGATTACTGAAAGTCAATAAATTCTTCATATGTTGATGCATTTGGTACTATACAACACCGTTGTACAGTCATACAATGTAACATGTGCTTGCATCTTTGAACTGATGATCACAACCATGAAAAGTAAGTCACTGTGACCTATTGACTTATTTCTTGCCTGAAATGCATTTGCAAATGGCAAATCAGGGTGTGGTAGTAGTGGTGAGGGTTCAAGTTTTCTAATTGTTTTTATCTTTTACATTTAATGTTCATGTGAGAGTTTTGTTTCGACTAGATTACAACTGGTAGTGCTCCAATCCTAAAAAAGAAGATTAGGAAGTATCCTTTCCGACTTTACTTCAAATATTTAAGTGGTGGGGGGCTAGCTGAATTTTCTATCCAAACAGGATATATTTTTGTTCTGTCAGCTTAACGTTTTTTTTCTTAACAAATATGATGGATAGAATTAGTTCTTTTTCTAAAAATCAAAGCTAGATTATATTTTTCAAGCTATTTGCGGGCCAGATTTTTTTTCTTCTCCAAAACATATCCCAAAAGAAGCTCCCCTCCCATACCCACACACCGCAAAATAGATCTCCTGAATCCCACATCATCCTTGAACAAGTGAAGGTTATTTTACAGAATTCACGAATTCTTAAAGCTTTGAAAATAGAGTATACACTCTGTATGAACAGTCCTCGCTTCACTACAGTCGTTCATGCACAGTGTAATCAATTTTCTAGCTTCATGACGTCAAGAATCCTGTAAAATACGAAGTTCAATTCTTAATTGAATATTTGCTATATTTTCCTCAAAGTTAAGTTAAAATATCAGGCTGTATATTCATCAGACTCCTCAACATGAGTGTAGGGAACCACGGTAGCTTTGTGGACCCGTAGCACTCGTAATTCAAGGATCACGGTGTCGACACCTGCCTCGTTGTCGTCTTAGAGAAGGCATTTAGCTCCTATTTCCTATGCATGATATAATTAACAATGTGTTAAAAGTGCTGTTAAACTCAAATTTGTATTATTTGGATTCCATCATACTTGCTATATTTTCACTAAACTACTCCACATATTTATCAACGTTATTCAAGTAAATGAATCGCAACTTTCAAATCTCCTATATGAAAATCGGTCTCTTCTTTATTGAATACCTAAAACCGTGTTTGAGTGTGGACTGGACATGATGAGTTTGATGAATACGGTGCCCGGTAACTGATTCTAATTAAAAACTGGAGTATATGTTCAACCGGTCATTGTACCTGTACTCTCTTATATCACGGGTGGACTCGTTGGTCACATGCCAAAACAACTTGTCCACCGGAGATATCAGATTACACATAAAAAACATTTAGTAACGTATGCAATGCAACACATTGAGATAAATGCATATAATTATTTTAAAATGCAAAATTGATTTCATTTTGTGGAAATAACTGGTTACTAAGGCTTCTCCTTGACTCTGGCGCTATTTATGAAGACATTGATTCAAAATATTGATTAAACCTGTAATGAAGAACTCATCACAGAATACACTAACCAACAGAGACGTTTCGAATTCCGACATTGTTCAAAGAGAGAGAGATTCGTTGATCTATATGGCTAAACTTGATGCATAATACAATATGCTATTAGAGGATCTACCGTAGTACTCGCTTATAAGTCGGGTCCAACTGCATCATCGCCTAATTCGCCGGCTAGTCTGGGTCGATGTTGCTTGGTTAATTGATTGGTCCTAACAAACTGCATAGACCCAGATCTGCCGGCGCATTATATGATGACAGATTTGGGTCTGTGCAGTTTGCAGTTGATTCGACTTATAAGCGAGTACAAAAGTGTTTTATCTAATTGGACAAAAAATACAAATATGTATAAATGACCACATTTCCATACGAAAACGACATAAATATCATTGACTATATATATATATATATATATATATATATATATATATATATATATATATATATATATATATATATATGTGTGTGTGTGTGTGTGTGTGTGTGAAGATTTATGCATGTAGTATATAGGGTAAACTCTAGTAAGCCAGAAAAAGAAAGATGTAAGCGATATAGGTACACTTTTTCTTTCCTATCCAACTTATGACGATATTTTGTTTTCCGTATTACATTTTACTTTGTACAGCGTTGATACATTTACTGACTAAAGCAGCTTTTCCAATAATGTATGTTAATATCAGTTCCCTGACTGGTTCTGTTGAGAAAAATTTGTCATAATGGTATTAAGAAATATACTGCTCAATAGACCCCATTATTGATTTTGAAAATAGGTTTTCTTTGTCAGATAGAACTTCAATCAGACCTTGTAAATTCAAATAATTTGTTGTTTACTTCAGTATGTATGTATGTATGTAGTTTAATAGTACATCAGCACAATCATGGTTATATAATCCCCAGTAAATGTAAGGTAGTAAAAGTGGTAAAGGTAAAATATTGGTACAATCGTTAGGAAGATAACCCCGTCCGAAACAAATAAAAAATCATGTATTCTAGGAAGAATAAAGCTAAAATGTAAAATATTTCCAAAATCTATATACAGTTACCGATACTATTTATAATGAAATTAGGAAATATTTTTATTCTTAATAGACCCCACTTATTATAGAATTCTGAAAGTAAATTGTTTTTCTTTTCCATGCAGAATATAGTCTTGAATGTTTCAAAATTTTAAATAGAACTCAGACTCAAAATATTTTTTGTTTTTCTTACAATATGTATGAATGTACATAGTTTACGGCACATCATCACAATCCTTGCATTAGTACAGTGTAAAAGCCAGACAGAAAGGTTGTATAGGTATCAAAAATATTAAAATCTTTAATAAGATAAACCCCTCCGTATAAAAATAGACATGTATTCCCATAGATAAAAAGTGTAATGTAAAGATTAAAAAATCTTTAAAGTAAATAAAGTTAAAGATAAGGGTTAAAACTAGAATCCTTAATATACATAGTCTAATTTTTATATCAAGCGCCATTTTTTTAGAAAGTAGAATATTTTCTCTGGTGAGACATAATCAAAGATCTTCTTCATCGAGTTCACTTAAAAAAAGTTTGATGTTGAGTAATAGAAATTATACTGTACAGTGCTTCAGACTTTTATGTTGTGTCACGAGGAATAATTTTGGTGCGGTGTTAGCGCTAACATATTCATGAAAAACATTATAAAATCAAGGGTGCCTGTTCGAATCCTACCATCTGATCAGCCTGGGTCGGCTATCGTGATGTGTCCTTGGGTAAGGCACTTTACTGCAATTGCCTTGGCACTAAAATACGCTACTTGTGTAGCTGTGCCGTAAAACACCTAATCAATCAACGTATATCAAAGCTTAAGACCAGTTTTAACGTTATTTTGTTTTCAATTATGTCCACACTTTTCTGAGAAATTTGCCACATCTCCGCTGCAGTTTTATAAAAACCACGGCAATTCTAAAAAGTTCTCAAGTGTCTTCAGCCACAAAAAGCTGCTGTTTACGGCCAGATTTGTATCGACTTTTATAATTATTTTATAGCAAGCAATTTATCAAGAACGCTTAAGGATTCAGACGAGGTGGATCCATGATAGCAGTAAGGATATACGGAAGCTGAGTCATTCATATGTTTGTGCTTTTTTTTTTAAATTTTATTTTACATCCCATATAAAGGCATAAATGTAAACAAAAATTACTAACCAGCAAGACAATATAGTCTCGTCGCCGGAGATGTCTGGCGAGCTGTTGGGAAAGTTTCATACCGAAGGTGGGTTTTGGGTGGGTTTTGCAAATCAAAATTTAAAAAAATGATTGATCTTCTCCTGGTATATGCGAAAAGAAAAGAAACAGCAGCAACAGCAGGAAGATGAGGTGCAGGAATGGAAGATGGAGATAGATGAGGTCACTGTCTCCTGCATAAAGAGAAGACCCTGTGCAGAAGCAAGAACTATGGCGAGACCTAGTCGTCCTGGATAATGTCGTTAACATCTCACCGACTGAGGACAACAACAACAAACGGAACTTTTCAGGGCCATCAACATCTCTTAGAAAAGAAATACTATTCTATCATTTTTTGTTTTTATGTTTGTGTATGTCTTTGTTTTCCACAAAAACTTAAGCCCCTACCCCAGTGTAATAGTGTGTTTGTGGGTATAGGGTATGTATAAACACTATCTACCCCTTGTGTATGAGAAATCTCTCAGTCTCGATGATTATAGGTTTGTGTGAAGAAAAAAAAATAAGGAGGATAGTTTCTATTAGATCAGCGTGTTCCTTTACTTCCGCATCTCCACTTTGGAGGGATGTTTTCCTTCATTTCTATGCTCAAAGCGAACTTTGCCATTCATCGTGGATCATATGTAGGCTAGCCAGCACTGCCAAGTATGAAACTTGAGCACCACTATGAGCCTTTTGGACAGAGAACAACACCTCCTGGACCGAGTACAGAAGATGAAGTTTTACCCCAACTTGTGACACTTGAAGAGGGAGATTATTTGATTTGTTTCTTTTTGTGAAGACTATACTATAGAGCAGGCATGTACAACTTCCTTCAGAGCGCGTGCTGGATAACTAAATTTACATGTATGGTGTAAATTTAGCCAGATAAAGCCAAGTCGCAAGCCGTAGGTTGCACATGTCTTCTATATAATTTCACCCAACAACAGTATTTTATTTCTTTCTACTGTTTTTAAAAATTAATTAATAACTGACGACAAACTGACTTGCTACCTCGAAAATACGTTACAACTAATTAACGTGAATTTCCTGTAAAGCCAGATAGTACAGTTTTATTTGATCTGGTCCCCAAATAAGTATTGGAGGACTATAATAAACGTTAGTTCTTGTAGGTAGTATTTTGTTTTCTTAATTCGGCCCTAGGCTTCGCATATTTTGCTCTAAAGATGTCATGGCTGATACTTATTACTGTTTCATCTATGTATATATAAGTCTACCAATTAAAACATATTCAGAATAACAAACAAATATCTTACTGGAAAACCGATCGTTGAAATCTAATTCACTAAAGGATTAGGTTTCCCTTCTCTAAACCCAGTTAGACCAGATTAACTGTAAGCTACATAGCCTTTAGGCAGTTGAGCTGTAAGAAGCTTAATTGGCGACACATCTTTTCATTGTTCAACAAAGAAACTGTAAACAAGACCTAGTCACCTTTGAATGAAGCTTAGTCGGCAGCACCTGTATTGATTGTCCGACAAAGAATCAATCTGTAAACTTCACATAGTAACGTTTGCATTTTACTTCATTAAGGTGTTTATTTGACATTGATATAATGATATTTGGGATATCCTATGACCAAATGTCTAGTCGCTCCAAGTATGTCTCGGTCAAAAACGTTTGAACTGCTGGTCATGTCCGGCAAAATACATATATATATATATAATACTTACAACTCACCACCAGCTTTGATAATAAAAAGTGGCACACATTTTGACACTTATTTCATCTGTTGTAGATCAGCAAATGAAAGACAATCAAACAACTTCCATTTATGGAGGGTGTTTTACAGCCTGATAAATCAGCCTTTAAACGTATAATGGTATTGTTGGGTTACTAGAGATGGTATTTTGTTCTCCATCAGCTTTCTAGTAGCTGGCCACTCCTGACCAGGAAACGTATCTATATTTTATGTTTATCTGAGGTTTCGTCATTATGATTCATGTTATCGTTAGTCTGCTACTATTATTCCTATGTCTAAACTGTCAGATAAATGTAAGCTTTCCACATGGGATTTTTCTTTTATCATTACCCTACAAGCAATTATAGTTTTCCACAAAAATTGCGATTGGTTTGATTCTTTATATTTGCCATATTACTTTAGCTAAATGTAGCGAACAGAAACAACCGTCATTTGCCCTACAGCAAATGCCCTGTTCTTCCACTGATCAGTGGGAAAGCCTACTATAAGACCATTCAGTATGTCAAGTCTAATATGAAAGATACAAAAGACAAGCATTCGCCATTTGTGTTTCTTAAGGGTTAATCCAGAGGGGTATTAGCATTAACCATGATTGTTTAATCAGATAATGAGTAGCCGACACATGGGAATTAGTGTGGATTCTTACTGGCAGAAATCAGCCAACACTCAACCACAACTACTGAATTATATGGAAATATTTCGAACACCCTGCATAAGGAATAAGAGGAACGATTTAACGATCAAATATTTGTCACTAGAAAAAATATAAAATTCCATTATAATTTTTAACATGAATTTTTTTTTTTCTAATATTGTTTTGGTTGCTAGACAGGGCTTTCCCATTGGGAAAAATGGTTGTTTGACATTAATCTTTTTCGTTGTCCCAGGCTCCCGGGCAATTGAGTTTTCTACCCATGATTTATTATTTGTGCATATAGGTAGAAGAAAGGGAAATCTCTAGATTGTCCACTAGTACAATTCTGGACAACCTGGAGAAGACGTCAGACATATAATATGCCGGAACATATCATCCACCAAATAGCTGGAGATGATCTGGGGTGGATTTTGCATGTTATTCATTAAGATGAAAAAATGCCCTCCTCAACCAGATTGCACATTTCAAAAGGAATTTAATATCAAATTATGATTGAAAAATGTCTTGAAGATTAATAAAAGAGGCAAATTACATTTTGTGCAGGTTGATGTATGTAATTACAACAGTTCTTAGCCATACAAGAAAGTTTTGGGGGTTGGGGGTCCTTCACATTCATATATCACTTCACAATTCAATGAATGTGTTCTCACAATTACAATGTGTATGAGAAAAAAGTTGTAGAATTGTAAGCCCAGTTTCAATCCTCCCCCAATGCACACGGTTTTGAAAGTTTGTGAAATCTAAAGTACATAAAATCTTGACTATGAAATTTGAAGCATGAATATATTATATGATGATGGCGTGTTGCACATTTGAACTCGTTCAGTGTGACCTACTTGTTTATTATTGCTTATAAATAACTGTGTCCAGATTATACCATCCAACCTATCCCCACGATATATTCTGGAAGGAATTCCTCATGGATTTGTAATTTATACGTACTATTCATTGTCTCCATAACAGACACATTGGAGTTCATAATGGTATCTGGAGATGTATTATTACTAGACATGCCATCACAATCTTCTTTATCTTGGGTAATTAGTACGGTTAAGGTACTGGCAAATTAACTATTTAGAATGATTGCCTTCTCCTTAGTTTGGGTTTTAAGATGCGAATAATTATCGCATTGTTGACTAACTGTTGATTTTTGCTTTATTCTTAGAATGAACATATTTTCAAAAAGACTTATTATTAGATTTAATCTCATTCACTGTTTTCTTTCTCGAAATATATTTGACATAACGTATCGCATTATTAGCTTTGTTCCGAGTTTCTCTGTATATCTGAAGTGCCACTGCACTTTTGACATATTTCTATTTCCGCCAAGTTCTTCTTTAAAATTTTACTTCATCATAAAACAATCTTGATTGTATTCCATCTTTCCATGTTATGTTAGTACCTCCTATTCGCTTAGACTATGCACATCCTCCCATTTGATATGACCCAGCGTTTTTTAAACTTTTGGAGGAAGAAATCCAAGTTCAAGCTCAAATGTCAATTCTGATATTTTGTAACATTTATGAGAATAATTGTAGAATCATAAACTTTCAGGATTTTATTTACTGGCTAATTCAATTTCATTGATGCAGATTGGACCTGTCCAAACTTTGCGCTTCAATATCACAACAGACAGCGTCGTCCGCCATGTGATGAATGATTAAGATACATGTAGGGGTAATAACCTCGCAATTCCTACGAGTTAGTTGTTTACTTCATTCGACACTTGAGACGAACGATAATATAACGTCTACCGAAAGACTGATATGGACTCGTACGAGCAGTTGGACAAGGGATGTTTCAGCTGTCACATAACTGAAGAAAACAAATATGGGATTTGGGCGTAATTTATATATTCGTATAGTAATACATGATTCTGTTCCTTGCTTACATATGCCAGAAAATAAGAAATATTTGTATACATGGTGTACTGATCAATAGTCTGAGTGATGTCTACGTTTAATTAAATATATAGTTGTACGTATCTATCTATTATGTGCAGTATATGTCCAGCAAAGGAAACTCCTTCACATTTTAATATCTTTTTCTGATCACAATTGTCCTTCCAAAATATTGCAGATTTACATAGGATATATATAGCAGTGGGCAACTTCAAATTCGAAGAAACATATTTGAATTTGGGACTTTGGGGCTTGAACTTGAGTATTTGTTACACCAACAAGACGTTCTCAGCCAGTTTGTATTACCTTTAGATATAACTGGCCAAGGCAGAAATGTCAGAAAATATAAGAAAATAACGCAGAATATCTTGTTGCTATAGGGATTCGTACTCATTTAAGTCATCGAGAATATGGGACATGGTCTGCTCAATACGTTCTTATCCATAAAATTAGAAGCTATACTATTCTTAACATTTTGTCCATATAAGTTGACTTTTTTAAGAGGATTCTTTGTTAAAATGCATAACAAGTAACATTCAGCGAAGAGTACTGTCCCATGTTTTAGAAAAAAAAACCGGTGTTTCCATTTTTAGCTGAAACGGATTAACCCAATACTGTGGAAACAAGTAAACAAACCCATACATAAATGGCAGGAGCGTGATGGGTACATCATAGAGTATAATGGACGTGGGAAAGTTTTTCTTTGACCTTTTAATCTCATTACAAGTCCAGATATAAGGCTTCTAAAATAGCATATACCTTGTGTAGATGAAAAGAAGCCATGTGTCTATTATTAAAGATCATTTAACTATGTCAGTTTAACAGAGAAGACAAAAGAGGATGATAAAGGTGACATACTGTTTATTCTTGGCAGGTACTGTTTATTCACTAAGTAACTTTGAAACATTAGCATGTATATTTACTTTGTGTACAACGCTGGTGTTCGGGAATGGTCTTCTATCCAACCTAAACTTTTGTTAAAGCTCTATTTGGTAACATCTGCTATCGTTTTGTACATTTGTTCATGATTTGCTCTATAAAAAATACTATTTTACTTGTTTAAGTAAATTTAAGTTCATAATTGTCTTATTGATCAATTTCATCGTGCCTCAGATCTGTTCTTGATCTATGGTTTTGGTAGATTAACAATTGCATGTCCTTCTTTTTGTTAATATCCTGTTATTAATAAATCTTGTATATTATAATGTATGCTATGGTGTAACGATTGATATCACTTGTAGGCCTCATATTCCTTTTTTTCTTTTCTTTTCCTATAGTTACGTTTGATTTTTTGTTTTTTCACGGCATAACAACACAAGTAAAATATTTAGTTCTGAGGCAATTAGCGTGAAGTGTCCAGCCCAAGGACACACCACGATAATCAACAAGGCCTGGTCCGTTACCAGGATTCGGACCCGCACCCTTTCAGTGGCGATTCCTTCCTGCTAACCACTGGTTTAAATGAACAAAGTGTTATAGTCTTTAAGAATATCTCATTGTTTTAATGACTGAACTATTTAACTCTGAATACTGACCTTATGGGCTAATGGACTAATATACAGAAGTCTACGGAAGTCCATTTATGACAAACGGGAAAGAAAACAAAAACTCGTATGAAGGATATGTTGAAACTCAATTAAACTAGTTTTGAAGTCGTTTGAGCTTCTTTAGTTCTTGTTTGAATGACTTTTAACGACATTATAACTCGTCCAAAGCGAGGTTTTCATTCGTTAGAACGACTCTACCTGTCATTTGGACTTATTTTCAAACTCGTTTCCACAAGTAAAAAAAACGTTAGAACGACTTTTAATATCATTCAAAATAGTTTAAGGCTCCTTTGAACAAGTTTTGAAGTCGTTTGAACACTTTATAAATACACTTGCTCAAATTACTGTACCAAATTTTCAGCACATGTTCCGATTCGTTGAAAACTCCGTTTTTAACAAACTTGTTTGAACAACTTTGAAGTCGTTTGAATAATGTTTTAAGATGACTTGTCCAAATCATTTCAACATCTGTTCAGATTAGTCCAAAACTCGTTATAACAACCATTAAACGCGTTCAAATGAGTTATAAAGTCGTTAAAACAAGTTTATAATGCCCATCAAACGAGATTTAACTTCGTTCAAACGACCTCAAAACGTGTTATAATATAGCTCAATGGACTTGAAATTCGTTTAAACGCGTTTAAGGAAGTGTTCATACAAGTTATAAGATCGTTCAAACGCTTTGAAAGCTCGTTCAAACGAATTTGAAAATTGTCGTTCAAAACTCAATTGAAAATCTTTCATACGACCTGAAAACACACCTTGAATGAATTCTAATCTCGTTGAAGCGACCTTTAATTTTTGGGCGTATCATAAATTGACTTCCATAATATTCAGATAAGGAGCACAAAGAAATCAAAGTACTTACTGTTCTGTCAGATGTTCTTCTTAGGGTGTGTTTTCATTGGGTTATTGCACAGATCTGAACAAATTGCAGATTTCCTTAAAAATAATTCTAAACTCGTTCAAGCAAATTTTAAAACTAGTTTAAACGACTTGAAAACTAGTTCAAGATAACTGTAAACTCATTTAAACGAGATATAATCTCGTTCAAAATGAGATTAAAAGACGTTCAAACGAGTTCTAAACTCAATCAAATGACTTAAACACTCCTTTAAACGATGTTAAAACTCGTTCAATACGATTTATAAAGTGAATCAAACGACTTTGAATTGGTTTCGACGAGTTATGATCTCGTTCAATCGTTAAAGTCGTTGAAACGACTTTAATACTTTTTCAAACAAGTTGTAACCTCTTTGTAACGAGTCTTAATTGATTCTTATGTCCTAATTGCACGTCCGTAGAATTACAATTTGAATGAAATCGTTCAAATGAGTTTTCAAGTCGTTTGAACTCGTTCAGTCGAGCTTTGAAATCGTTTGAACGACTTTGAAGCTATTTCTGAACCACTTTTTAGACTGACTTGAACGAGTGCTGAAGTATTTTGAATAACTTTAAATCTCGTTTGGACGACTTTTTAAACTCTTTTAACTAGATAAAAATTTGTTTAAACGAGATTTGATCTCGTTTTCAAATGAGTGTGAAACTCATCTGAAAATATTTTGAAGTCAAATGAGGACCTTTAATTTGAGACTTTTTAAAAAGTCTTCAGAACTGGTGAAACGAGTTCTAAACTTAATCAAACGAGAATGAATCTCGTTCAGCTGCGATTTAAACATTTGAATGAGTTTTTACCGCGCTCAAAACGAATTAAAATATAGTACAAAGAGGAGATTAAGAGGTTCAAATGATTTCTGACTTTGTTCAAAAGAGTTATGATCTCGTTCAAAAGAGTTTTAAAAATTTGTTGAAAGGAATTTGAAAGTAATTTAAACTCATCTGAAACTCGTTCAAAGGACTTTTAATTATTTGTGCATACCCTAAATGTACTTCAGTTGTTTTTAGACATAAATTTGGAGGGAAAAAAGTTCTTGAAATGCATAAACAGTTAATATTTAACTCAGAGTTATGTCTCCTGTATAAAAAACCCTCATTTCTAATTTTAGATCCAACGGAATCAACAAAAACAAAGCTACCTAAGCAAATACATTGAGCTATAGAGTGCCTGTTGACTTCGGCGTCAACGGAAGAAGTATGATGCAGTACCACTGAGAGTATGATAAATTCATGTCAGTTTTCTCTGTAATTTATCCCCATATACCGTTTATAACATTTTTGTGAAAGAATATAGCTGCTGTAGAAAGGGGGTTACTAACGGGGCAATTTGTAAACTTGTATCATTTTATGTTTTCTTTAATAATAATGCAGGTTTTCATCAGAAATGGCATGGTGATGGGGGGGGGGGGGGATATGGAGAAGTCCATCAGTGGAGTAGTTGTGGCTTTTTTTAAATACCTGAATTAGGAGGTGGAATCTAAAGATATTGGAGTACTACGGCAAACCGTTTTAGCATTAATTCTTTTTTTAAACATGTTAAATAGTTTTCAGATATGTAAAAAAAAAAAAGTTTATATAAGTGAATGAGCTTGATTATTTTACATATGTACAAAATTATTTTATATATGTAAAATAGTTTTTAACATATGTGAAATAATCATTTAAGAATATGAATTATTGCTAAAACGGCTAGCCATAAATTACTTTGATTTTCTCTGAGGAATGATGAATTTGGTTCATTGGTTTTTAACGTGACTTTTAGCTCATTGGTTATATCATGCCTGGTAAATGGGAGTTAAGGACACACTCAGACAACCGACCCTGGCTGGCCTGGGCGGGAATCAAACTCGCGACCATAAGGTGTGAGTCTGACACTCCACTAGCTAAGATACCGCGTCTCCCTTTTCGAGGTATGAACTTTTAGATAAATAATTGGGGTACGTGAGGAGGAAAATAAATTCCCACCAATGGTCATGCACATCAAACTTACACCCCAATCCCCACCGCCCGGTCTCACTCCATACATAGTGTTGAACCGTTTTCATCCGACTATTTATCCATCTGCCTCTCTTATATTGCAATATAGGCATGAATGATTTAATCCAGGTCATTTCAATTCACTCTGTGTAATCTGCAGTCGTGTTTATCAAAATATTTATTCATGACGACTGTAGATGCTCGAATAGTAATATTAGTTTATAAAGAAATGAATAAATCATAAACATCGGTCAATTGTTGTGTCATTCAGAAGAACAACAGAGTGAAAAGTTGTGGAGATCTTGTTTGTGTGTTTGTGATTTTGTGAAAAATTTAGTTGCCTCTGTTTTTTATTATTTTCAATCAGTAAACGTTAGCATGAAATAAGAAATAAACAGATAGCAACAGACTGAAAAAAAATAAAGAGCACCAACAAAAGAGTCACTATACATACAAATGACGCCAACTAACATTTGTAGAGATTTTTAAAAGATCCTTCCTCATGAGAAACATATACATGAATAAGAACTACTTCAGAAAAAAATCTCTGTCCTTTATGTCCTTGTCCTAGATAAAATGACCCGTTGTCAATTTTTATATTTCCATATATGATCAACAGTTTTGTTTACCAAGCTCCATGGAAATAATAATAATAGTACATAATACATCAAATATTGTCCACACTGAATATATCGATCCATTTCTATGATGTAAGTTGATGAATAATATATGTGCTTGACTTCTGAAAAGAAAATATTAAAAATAGCTTAGATCATCAATGACACGCAAAACATGACTAATGTTCCCAATCGGTTCTGATGTTATATTTTACTGTGATGATCAGAGTAATGGCGCTGTTGTTGTTGCTGCTGCTGCTGATGATGATGATGGCGGCGATGATGATTTAAAGCTAGATAAATTATAAGGCTGCTCATTTTACCTTGAATATTTCTTTATAAAAATCAGCTGACATGTATAATCGAGTCCCAGAACACTACCACGCTGTGTTTGAGCAGCTATCCAACATACTGGATGTCATCGGCTACTCGCCGGAAGACTGAGACAGGAAGGTTCGTTGTGGCACTGGGCGGAAGGTTTTCAGGAGTATGGATACGTGTTTAAGGAAACTTTCCACGGGCAATATGTACATGCTTGTCAGTAGAGCGGAGGGGCAGGCCTGGAATACAATCAGATCAGGACATTCTGATACCGAATGATAACATAAAGACAGTCACTGACCTATCTGAATGTCATCCGGGGAAGTTGAATTACCTCATGGTACAGGATAATACTCCTGCTCCAATCTTCTTGTATCTGGAAAATGAATACGCAAGTGTAGACGCATATGGTAGAGTTGTGTTGTCCAACAACTTTGTTCAAACTCCTATTAAAGCTCTTTTGTATCAAAAACATAAACAAGATATTGCTTTTGAAACAAAATAGAACCAGAAGATTTGTAAAATACGATTTTTTCTGCAGACATTTGAATTCTGTTCGCGAGAAATAAATATAATTTCATGAATAAGTTCAAATATACTATTTTGTGACAAAGTTTGTTCGTATTTGGTACCCAGTCATGGAAATTTGTTAGTTTTGTTCGTGGGTGGGGGTCAACTTGGAGATGTGTAGGATACATGCACGTACTTCGTATCATCGAGGTTATTGAGAAGGTAGACAAAGATCAATAATAACAACATATATAAAGTTTAAAAATGAACTTCAAAGGTGCACTATCCGAATTTTTTATGTCAAGAAAGTGACTCAAATGATAATATTCAGATTTATTTTACTATTTATAAAGATCTTGTACGAAAACAATGACAAATGTACATTTCAAACATTATAAATTGTCAGGTGCTTCCTTTAACATGTGGAAAGTCCATCAACTTCAGTAAGGTAAAACTACAGCATTATGTAAGAAATACTGCATGGATAACCTTGCAATTTGATATATCTCACAATCATGGCATTGGAGTTACTGAACTCCGAACAGTCGATTAGTTTCATCGTATACGTTCATCAAATTCTCGATCTTCACAGACCTGCATATGTGTATGCCCGTGTGAGAGTGTGTGTACCGTGGGCTTTAGAGAGGGATAACAGTACATTATGTGAAATTAGTGCAAGGAAGATAATTGGAAGATAATAATGGCAAAAAATAATATAAAAATAAACGACAGCTTATTAGCTTTTACACGACTAAATAATAAAATAAAAATTCCTAATTTCCTTTCCGTAATTAATGGCTGCAAAATAATGTTTAAATCGTGGTGTTTCGCCGACTGTACTTTTTCATATTCTCATATTGGATTAATACTTGACTTTGGGATTTATGTGAATTTATTCGAAGATAATCTGGATTGCATCATTCAGGCATATCAGAACATTCAAGACTATTGACACATCAGGACATTCAAGGCTACGTGAATTCATTCGGAACATTCTATATTTAGGACTTGTGATTAGGACACTTAGGATTATTGGATTTTCTGGACTTTAATTCACGTTAGTTTAGGTGTCTTTTGAATTTTCACTTTAATTATCTAGAAATAAATTGCTTGTTGATTTTACTTACATTGTTGGTTTCACTTTCTTTCTGTTACATTATTTTAAGACCTAGAGTTGTAATAGTGTCTTTAGCAATTAATTTTAAAATAATGTTTTGATTATCCATTTCGCACTGGACATTCTTAGTCCACTATAATTGTATCTCGTTTAACCTAAGACGTAAGCAATGCATTTTGCTACCAAGCACGGAGATATAAAACCCAGAATGGTTTAAACTGTTCCAAAAATATACAAGCAAAAAGTCAAGTCGATATTTCGTTAATTACATGGAAAATTGGACCCAAACATCTGATTTAGCAAATGCACGGTGCCAGGGTCCAAATGAAGACCTAGTCCCCAATCCCCAATCTCTGAAACTCGCGTTTTAATCAGTCTTAAGAGCTAATGGAGGCCTTCAAGAACTGATCCCCCTCCTTGAAACCTCTCAGTGTCCCGGTATACTAGTCTGACCCTGACTCATACCGAACTGTCTACACAGGTTGTTTTTTTTTCTTCTGACTTTTCTCTTTCCTTTTCTCTCCATCACTCCACCTACTTCTCTACAAAACAGTGTAGAAAATTAGACGAAGTTACGACGGAGATTCCCGTTGCAAAGCGGGAAATTTCATCTATCGACATTATATGTAGCTGGAAGAAGTTCATGGTAAAATCAGGTTGTTTTCTCAGGGTCGCTATCCCTGGAACATGAGGAGCCATGGATGGCACTTTCCGTTCTGTCTAATGTTATTTTAATTACTATCGATATTAATTGATGTATGCCCTGATTTCTGTCATACGAATCCGGAGTGACAGTGTATTAGATGAAGGTTAATTACTGGGTCGCTATGTGGGTGTGTCTGCTACTCACGAATGCTTATATGTATGTGACTATGTTCCATTATTTTTGGGGCATATGCTCATGGCTGAGGGGGTATAGGGGTTGGTACGTGCAAGGCGAGTGTTGTCATAACCCGCGAACCCGGGTCCGAATCTCATCAGGGAACGAAATTAAAAAATCTCTAACCTGTATATAATTTCACTCCATATTACCACGCATCCTCATGTAGGACACAGGGATAGCACTTTCCGCGCTGTCTGGTGTATATGTGCACACCTCTCTCTCTCTCTCTCTCTCTCTCTCTCTCTCTCTCTCTCTCTCTCTCTCTCTCTCTCTCTCTCTCAGTGACTATGTTCCATCCTTTTTGGGGCATATGCTCATGGCTGAGGGGGTATAGGAGTTGGTGCGTGCAAGGCGATTTCTGTCGTAACCCGCAAACCCGGGTCCGAATCTCATTAGGGGACGAAATAAAAAAATTCTCTAACCTGTATATAATTTCACTCTATATTAAAACGCATCCTCATGTAAGACCCAGGGATAGCACTTTCCGCGCTGTCTGGTGTATATGTGCACCTCTCTCTCTCTCTCTCTCTCTCTCTCTATATATATATATATATATATATATATATGTGTGTGTGTGTGTGTGTGTGTGTGTGACAAATTTACATTATTTCTTCAGCTTAGTCAATTTCAGATAAGAAATGTAACCTCCTGTATCGTGTGCAGAGAGGTTGCCTGTTCGATTTTTCTTTACATTTTCGTCAGTGGAGAAAGACCAAATTAAGTGCACCTATGTAAACCAGGTGATATTTTGTGAATATTTTGTGACAACCAATTGGTATATAGATATATATAGTTGTGTGTACGTGCATGTGTGTGCGTGTGTGTAAACATTTCTTAGAGCGAAACCAGTACTAATAAAGTTCACATGTACGCTTGTTATATCTGATAAAATTATCCCCAGACGGTTATTTGTAACAACTTCCCTGTAGTGAATGAAAGGAACCAAATAAATGGACATTATGTTTCTTATAATTGTATGATTTACATTTATAATACGTGAAAATATTCTGAAGTGTTCAAACGCATTTGTAGGTGATATAGGTGATCATGTGATGACATATTATAATGAATATATTTACAGTTAATTATATAAATGTAATCAAAAATACTAGTATTTATTATACGCCCACCGTATGATGGAGCGTATTATATTATGATTGTGTCAGTCCGTTCAATTTAGCTGTCTGTTACCAATTTCGTCTCTGCACAATAATTCGAGTTGTCCACCATCTACAATTACCAAACTTTAGGGATCCCTTGCACTTAGAGAAAGGAAAAAAACTGCCGATTCCGGGTCGAGCTTTCCACCATATACAGTAGACGAAACTTGTTAGTGACTTGCACTTGGGATAAGAAAGAAGCATTTCGCTTTCAGTGTCATAATGTCAAAGGTCAAGGTCACTGTGACTGAAAGAAGGAAAATCTTTTCCGCAGTGTAACTTCATCATCTTAAGGTTACCAAACTTGTTTGACATAGGTATCAAAATGTCAAAGGTCAAGGTCATTGTGATTTAAAGAAAACAAATGGTTTGCGCACAATGCCTTTAGTTTTACATCACGTACCTGGACCAAACTTTGTTTATAGTTTACGCTTTGGATAAGGAAGAAGTCTTTCGATTTTGTGGTCAAAATGTCAAAGGTCAAGATCACTGTTACTGTAATAAGAAAAGTGATTTCTGCACACAATCTTCAGCTCTCTACATAGAGGAATATTAAACACAGTGCTAGCGTATATTGTGCCGTACACGGTATTCTTGTTTCACTTTCTATGTGGCTTATGAGAAACTTATGAGTCTCGTCAGTGTTCATGTTTGTTTTGTGTGAATTAAAATCTAGCTGAAAAATTTTTGAAAGTTAAATTAAGTCATCCCAAGCATAAGAATCTTTATTGATGAAAATACCAACTGTTTATTTGTTTTCAATATAAATGAGCTTTGCATAGCATGTGCTATATTCAGGATTTCGAAACCATTTTCCTTTATTCCATTGATTGTTTTCACATGTTGTCATTCTCTAAAATCATCAATCTGATTAAAATTGAGATCTGCTTATGATAAATAGATCTGACAGACGTCATTAAAGATTCTTATTATATACTCTATAAATAGTCCTTATTTTTTCCTTATATTCAAAATATAAATATTCAATATCCTGCAATAATGAATGTTTTCAATATGGTACACCTTCGATATTAAATACTTTCCTCGAAAGGAAAATAATTTCAGTATAAGGAATACAGGCCCCGCCCACTATAAGAACTAATTTTGCTGGTAAACAAACAAGGCGGCCTGTCAGATGTCGGAAGACGCTACCGGTGACTTTTTTGATGTGTTCAATCTTTCTCCCAAAGAAATTAAAGAACTGCTAAACCCGTTTGAAGAAAATATATGCGGCGGGGTGGGGATGGGTGGAGTTTGATGTGGAAAACGTGCAGAGATTCAGCGATGAACAACAGAAAGTAAACACAAGGAGGAGTCCTGAATATGTAATATCCAGCGTTGGTTACGGGTGATGAAAAGGGGACCCCGGAGAAGATACCTTCTCTTGAAATAAGCTCCTTACTGGCAGAGATGTTCAATGGAATAAGGAAATCTAACAAGCTGAGTGTACATTGCCTAAGGAAGACGATAAGCGTCCGCCATCATGCCAGTTACAGCTACCTCCGCGTTTATTCTCCTTTATTTCCAGGAGCGTACATAAATAATCTGACACTGAACTTGAACTACAAATGAATCTAAGTGACTTGTTCCCGGTTGCAGTTCTTTTCTTTTTTTTTGTATTGTCTCTGTATCTGTGATAATATCATCGAGAATTAGCATAGCGTTTCTGTCAGCGTTCCTGTCTCAATGATGTCGTAGCCAGTGCTATTTGGTATCACGGTACCAACTGTTTTTCCATAGACCGTAATGTTAACATTTGGTGAAATAAATATACCTTCTCTCCTACTTTAGCGTGCATGTCACACACTGTCATAGAGAGCAATGTTAGATTGTCAATTTGACAGTGATAAAACCAGATACTCCATTGCATTTAAGAGAGATAACTCTGCTGGAACTAGACAGGGGTAAGAGTTATCCAGTCACAACAGACACATTTTCAGTTATGTGTATTACATTTTTTAAAAATCATAAAAAATGCAAAACATGATCTACATATGAATTAACATAATCTCACATGTTGCTAAGAGACTCAACTTTTTTTAAGCCAGACAGAAACAACAACTCTTACATAATAACCAATCACAGCTAGTTTTGTTGTTTATTTCTGAATACAATTTTTCCTACACCTTAAGCTCCGCCCCCTGGGCTTGCGCAATTGGTGCCGTGTGAATTGTGATGGCCGGAGTTAAAATATTTGTGTAATGTTGTTACCATTAAGCATTTTATTTATCTTTTCTTGTTGTTGAAATGTGCTTTTTTTTAAATATCTTTTAATAACTATAAGCTTTGTTCCGTTTAAAGTTAGTATATTTCTGGGGGTATATAATAAAATGTTCTTGGTTTGATGCTGAAAAATATTGTGAACTCATTCTTGGTCAAATCGCACTCCCAAGGTCGCGCGATGCATACAAAAACTCGTTCACAATATTTTTCAGTATGAAACCAATAGCCTATAAATGTTCTCTCGATCTTTGGAATTCACGGTTCACTTAATTTTAGTAACCTATATGATAAAGCGTTGCATTTTGTGTTACGGCGAGTGATCGTTCGAATCGATATGTTTCGAATGACTTCACTTTCATAAATGTGAAAGCCGTAATGTGAATGATGAATCAAGAGGTCAGTAGAACACAACAATTTAGTATCCATTACCATCAGAGCTCCGTTATTTTGGAAACCTCGATATTAATCATTAAAATCATTTTAGTTAGAATTAAGAACACGATGTTATAATCTACGTCATCCTCTAGTTCATTATGTCATCATCTTGACCCAATCTTTATATACTGGTTCTCTATCATATGTCTGTGTAGCAGTTTATACTGTCTGACAAGAATTAAAGACAACCATTGTCTCGTCTTTGTCAGCATCTTGCAATAATAGGTATAAGTATAGCTTTTCAGCCGAATTGTTGACATCACCAAGAAGTTAAGAACATATGTTCAAATTAAATTCTAAATATGTTGCTGCATATCTGGTACAATGCAACACCGTTTAACAGTCATACAATTTAATATGTACTTGCATCTATGAATTAATAATCTCAGCCATGGAAAAAAAGCCACTATAACCTACTGCTCGTCTGACCTACGTTTGCAAATGGAAATCGGGGTGTGGTAGTGGACGGGGGCAGTGAATAAAGTGAGTTGGTGTTGGGGGGTAAAGTTTTCTAATTGATTTTATCTTTTACATGTAAGGTCGCGTGAGAGTTTTGTTCAGATTACATTATCAAGTAGCCACGCAATGATAACTTTTTTATCTGGTGGGGTCAGCGACGACGGGTAATGAATTTGTGGTTATGTTAAAGTATAAAAACCTGCAATGTTAATGGAATTGTTTTAGAAAGCACAAATTATATTTAATTTCTGTTAAGAATATATACTCGTGAAACTATTAGTCATTTTAGTTCAGCTTATTTACCTTAATACTGCCAAAAAACAATTTGTCCACTAGATTAATTTTCAATACGAATTCAATAATCCATACATATCCGTTGTCGTCAAATGTTATACGTTGTCGATAAGAACGAGCGTCATGACATATGACGTTATACATTTTACATGATGACGTTATCTAACATATACCTCCGCGTCATGGGTGAAATTATAAGTGACAACTGAAAGGTATAAAAATAAAATAAATTCAGATCTAAAAGAAGCCAGCACAATACTAGGTGCTGACGTCTTGGAGGACCCAAGTATAACCACTGTGGGAGATGGGAGCCAGTAGATCTTCCCACTAGGGGGAGGTACTCAGCAAATGCGGCCTGGATCCTACTCACTCACATGTTAGAAAGGCCAGCCTCACAAAATTGAACAATAACATAACAATAGTATTACCTAACATAATACAGAGAGACAAGAACACTAGAATATAACATCTAACAACAAGGGAAAATTCGCAGTAGCTAACATAAATTTATAATGCATGTATGAACAAAATGGAAAACACATAAACACGGGGGGGGGGGGGGGTATGTGACTCATAGTAAGATATGACGACGAGTGATACCAATGCTAGATGGCTAATGCATAGTAAGTAGTACGGGTCACATCAGAGTATCTGAAGAATGAGGCATAACCAAATCAACATTACGAAACAAAAAACAAAGGCGAAACAATATGAAAGACTGACAACTGCGAATTCTTTTCCCCCCCAATATACACTACAGACACACATACCATAAAACGAGCTTTTTTATAGTTTTCTTTTTACATACACATGTAAACCAGTTCTCTCTCTCAGAAAAGAGAACAGCAAAATTGTATAATGGCTTTGGACCATCAGATATACGGAGACAGGGGAAGCACAGAGTATAGTCCCCGAGACAGAGAGAATTGAAATATCACACCACTAGGTGTCGCGGTTGTAAGTGGCGCCAACTCACCTCTCTGTCACAGACTTAAAATGATGCACCACCAGTCTCCAATTGATAATCTCATCACAGAGATTATATAAATATATACTTTGGATTTTTATTTCGGTTTGTCTCTTACATAAAAGTAAATACTAACTATATCAAGATTTGAACAATTACAGCCAGTCCAAACAAGAATACAGGCATACGACAAAACATATATAGCAAATACACATATAGCACACACTGGACTTATACAGATCCCTGGCAAGGATCACTAAAACTACCATAATTTAACATGGCAAGGAAACCAGCCGCAATGTAATAGCTGAGGAGGGAGTACAAGCCATAGTGTAAAGTTCATTTGGCCAAGGGCGGAACGAATGGGAACTTGGAGACGGGATCTGAATCAAGTACGCCCATCTCAAATGTATATCAAGAGGAACCCTAGTCTAAAACAATAAAAATAAAAAGGTTTTCTTTAAAATTCTATTTGATTTTTTATAAGAAACTCACAACAACAGACCTTTGTGGGTACATACAGATATAAAAACCTTTTTAATCTTTCGGCACAAAAGGCGAACACCTCAAAGGCCTCTTAGCTCAACATAGCTAGAGGTCCAAGAGGGGGTCCACACACAAAACAAAATTAAATACATTTAAATTGTTCTAGGTGTATTGAAATATTTTTACTCAAATAAATCCAAATAAACATTTCTATATTTGACATGCCAATACGAAAACAAATGGAGAGAAAATTACAACCATCTTTAATGGGTCTCCCAACTAGAAAAGAACTAAAGTGTTTAAATAGATTGAATAGTCATAATTATCACTAAAACTCTTAGAATAAATTCTGTAAATGTTTAATCAGTACAGATTTCACGCTGATCATAAATACGGACTGTCAAAATGCAATTTAATAGGTTACCATTGGTCTAAACAATATTAGGTAAAATAGAGACAAAAAATTTATATAAAAAAATGACGGTGATATATCAGTAAAGGGGGAGATATTATGGCTATTCCAGTGGAAAAGGAGAGAAACTATATTAAATCCGTTAGAGTAACTAGAAAAGGAAGCGAAAGACTAATAATTATAAGGTATCACTATGTTGGACTAAACTATTTTGCAAATTGCTGGCATCACTGGTAAACAAGCATCAAAAAAATAAACAATAATGTTTTGTTGTTATAAAAATCCTTGATGTGTATTTCAACACTCTAGAAAAATTATCAGAACATAAAAGATAATATTACAATGGAGATACTTCGATAGATATTGTATCATTGTACATGCGAAAAGCGAAATTGACCCCCAACTGAATATACATATTCGATAATGGTATAGTATTTACCTCAAATCAATCCGAAGAGATATAAACCAAAAGCTTACAGAGAAACAGATTATATTCAAGTATGTTATGACACTGTGGGTTAGACTGCGAAACTAGAGTATGGAGATTCAAAACCAAACAATCCAACACCTGTTGTGTTTACAGAAGAAGAGGAAAGGTTAGAACTGTATAAGAAAAATAAAAGATCAAAACTTGTCTGACAATAACTATTTAACAGAATCCAATTTTAATTTTAAATATCTCAGATATATACATTTCATAACTTACCCGGCTATGACATCAACTGTTCCTAGAGATATTGGAGTAAAGTATACGGATGAAGAGGTAAACGTCATACCGAACAACGCCGAGTAATATATTTCATACAGCAAGGATTTATAGTTTATAGGTTCATGAAAGAAGGAAAGGGAATAACTTAAATGGACGATCAAGTGTCTTGATCACTTTAGATTTATGGTGCAGTCAATATAACAACGAGAACAAATAATTAAAGGATACCAAATATAGAAACACTGACACATTTTAGAAACTGAAATCTAAATATTTCAGGAAAGACATGTATCCATATGAATGCATGGATAGCTGTGAACAGGTTTAACGAAATAGCTAAACATCCAATAGAAAAGGTTTATTCATCACTTAACGATTCAAATATATCAAATGATGATTATAAATAGGTTATTATGCTATGGAGGATACTTTGATGGAATTTAGGAATGCCTGTTTTATAAGTTACAAACTAGACCTTGCTTATTATCATAGTGTACCAGGACAAGTGGATGGTGCAATTTTAAAGATATCAGGTGAAGAACCTAAACTTTTAACAGACTATAGCATGATCTTGAGAACTGTGAGTAGTATAAGAGGTGGAATTTTAAGATTCCTCTAGATTTGCATAAATATTTCCAGGACTAGGTTGGCTCTTGAGAAATGAATTCCAGATGAAAATTAGTTGCAAAATAAGTTTATAAATGATTACAGGAATACAAAACAAATAGTACTACGACTATCATGTACATTGAAAAACAAGACAAAATGTTCATTCAAAACAAAAACTTAAGGATTTATATTCATCTGGAGTTAAAACTGAGAAAAATACACAGTTATATTTTTTGATCAACAAAGATTTATACACCTACATAGAACTGAATAAAAATTTGGTACAAAGAAAAGATGACTTCAACTTGAAGAACGACACTATATTCTTTAAACAATTGAAGAATGTTAGGAATAGAATGACATATACAATATTACAAATAAAAAAATTTTTTTTAAATGTCACAAAGAACTATCATATGCCTGGCTTAGTGCTGATTAGTTTGAAAAACAAAAAAATCGAATTAATTGGATAAATCGGCACTTTTGAAGAAAATGGAGCTGATTTCACCAACAGTATTATTTATAGATTCCTTTATATTTGCACATTCAAGCGACTCGAATGATTGAACATATATTGATTTCTGTGAGTGTAATTTTATGCAAAAAAAAAAAAAAAAAAAAAAAAAAAAAAGCCAACACACCCCAGGATTATCCAAGGCGGAACAAGTGAAAAGTCGCATGATCTAGTGACCTCTTTTAACATGTGGTAAGTGCATTGATTACAGGATGGTAAAAGAAATACAGCTTTATTCAGGAGATACCGAATGAATAAACTGTCACTCATGACTTTGGAATGAATGACCTCCGAACAGTAAATCAGTTTCATCATATACATGCATCTAATTCTCAGTGTTCACATACCCCATACATGTATATCCGCGTAAGAATTTATATACATTGGGTGTCAGAAACAGTTAAAAGTAACTTGTGTGAAATTATTACAAAGAAGATAACTGGAAGAAAATAGTGACAAAATACAATATAACATGCAACAAAATCGTATTAGCCCTTAAAAGAGCAAATTAAAAAAGTATTCATTCATAGTTTCGTTGCCTTAAGGGATTGCTTCAAAATAATATTTAAATGGGAGTGCTTCGCGGAATTTAATTTATTTCAATGAGATAAGATTATTTTAATTGAATTTTTGTTTTAACATACGAATGTGAATAGCTACAGGTGTCGAAGAAAAGAAAAAAAAAAACACATTCCAGTGATCTAGAGTTACTTAATCTTTCCCAGGTGAAAGTACCTGGAGGACCCCCCAGAGCCGCCACCCACGCACTCACTGAAAATCTCCCAGTGTCCCATTGGTTTTAGGCGATAAATATGCAGAATTCTCAACCATTAGAGAGGTTCATTCCATCTCAGGAGTGACAGTTCTTGATATTTATCGAAGGAAAGGAAAAAAAAAAAACATTCCAGTGATCTAGAGTTACTTAATCTACGTAGGGGTTTTCAACTATTGATAACGGTAATGTCCACGGGAAGTGAATGTAATTTTTTCTACCCAGAAGTCATCACTAGATGCAATGTTAAGCAAAGCATTATAGTTATAAATTAGCACATCAGTCAACAACAATAATATTACATAATTGAGATGACAAAATCAACATCAAGAGTTGCAAGTTTAATAATAATAATAATAATAATATCATCCAGGGGTGAGGCTAGGAGGTGGAGAGAAGGATGCTGACCACTCATGCAAAATTTTACCGGAATGAAGAGCATTAGTAATCATAAACATATTGTTCAAAATTCTGCTTACCAGATTTTTTTCTGTGGATTTTTATTTCAAAGAAGTTAAAGAGGATTTATTTACATGAAGCTGATGAAATAAAGATTAAAGACGTCAAACAAAACGAAACTTTTGCAAACATCGCTTTCAGTTAATTTTGATATCGTGTGTATGGACTTGAATCTCAGACATATGGCTATACAGATGATGATGAAAACTTGAATATAATTCATGTACATTCTTCTGTCTGTATATTAATCAATAATTGTTCAAAATCATCTTTTTATTTTATCCATTTCATACTGGAAATTTGTAATGCTCCATAATTGTACACCTTTCTACCTAAGACGTAAACAAAACCTTTTGTTACCGAGCGCGGAGAAATAAAACCCAGAAAAAGCGTACATTATGCTTGAAACGAGTATTAAAAAATGTTAATATAGTACCGTTTCTGTGTTTCAAGTCATTCTGCATTATTGTGATATTGTTTTTAAATGTTAAAAAAATATACAAATATTCCGCCAGCAAGAGAACTCACGCTCGTGTAAGGTCTTATGTGTACCTGGAGGGCACCCAAGACCCGCCACCCACTCACTCACTGAAAATCTCGCAGTGTCCCATTGGTTTTAGGCGATAAATATGCAGAATTCTCAACCACTAGAGAGGTTCATTCCATCTCAGGGGTGACAGTTCTTGATATTTACCTCTCAAACAGGCTATAATCGATTTGTTATACTGAAATCTAAGTAAGTCGCACAAATCTGGTATATGCTACATGCATGTTAGCATGTCATTTAGTGTGCGAAACATCAGAAGAATCAATGACAATTTTACAACTCTGATTCCAACGCATGTAAAAGTAACGGGTTCAGCCATAAAACGGTAGAAACGTCACCCCACATATTGGCGTCATTAGCATGTTCAGCTTCATGTTATGTCGACTTCACAGTCATTTCAAATTGCGCTTTGAGGGCCAAGATGCTGGTGTGTGGTGTCTTGCATGTTGAAGGACACTGGAAGATCGGGAGAGGGGTAAACCACGAATCTTGGATGGCAACCGCATTCCCTTGTATGTGTTTGAACCCGGTATCAGACTTAGGAATGCAGAGATGTAAAGCGAGAGTGTGAGGTCTGCTCTAAATATGATTTGGTTGTAAGCTGTGGCCAGAGGGTAATGATACTATTGTCTATAGGGTGACTATATGATTGGCACATTTCAGGGCCTGAATCACAGTCATGGGAGAGAGGCATCCAAATTTTTCTCAGGTCTAGTGATTCAAAATAAGCTTATGTGAGAAGAGTTATTAAATGTGAGATATAATATTTTATCTTCATCATTACTTTATTTCTTCAGCTTAGTTATTTCTTATATAAGAAATCATACATCATGTCTCGTGTGGTTAAAAAAGTTCCCTGAGTTTGAGATTTTAGTCGGTGGAGAAAGATCAAATTCAGTTAACTTATGTATTCAGGCGATATTTTGTGAAAATCAATTATTTTTTTATATATAAGATGTAAACATTCCTCAGAGTGAAACCAGTACTAAGGTTCATATGTACGAGTGTTTTATCTGATTAAAATATCTCGATACGGTTAGTTTTAACAAGGTTTCTATTAACAACACGAAAATAACCGAATAGTTGGACATTATCTTTCATACAATGTATAGCTTAAATGTACATTACGTGAAAATATTCTGAAGCATCCATTTGTATCCATTGTTTAAATGCATTTGTATGTGATAATAATTTGCTGACGTATTTTAATGGATAGTTTTAGTTAAGTATGTAAAAATGATCAAATATATTTGTGTGTGGGGGGGGGGGGGTATACGCCAGTATAAGGCGGAGTGTATGTTATGGTGTTGTCAATCCAATTGTCGGTCTCTTATCAATTTCGTTTTTGCACAGTAAATCGAGTTCTCCACCAACTGCAGTTACCAAACTCTGTGGACGACTTGCACTTGGAATAAGGAAGAACCCTGTCGATTTCGGGGTCAAAGGTCAAAGTCACAGTGACTAAAAAGAATGAAAATGGTCTCCGCACACTTACTTGAGTTCTCCATGATCTACGGTTACCAAATTTTGTTGATGGCTTGCGCTTGGAGTAAGAAAGAACCATATTGATTCGTGATCAAAAGGTCAAGGTCAAGGTCACTGCAGTTGAACTAATATGATTTCAGCACAATAACATTAGTTCTACATCATACACCTGGACCAAACTTTGTGGACGGCTTACACTTTGGGTAAGACAAAGCCTATCGAGTATGGGGTAAAAGGTTAAAGGTCAAGGTCACCGTGACTCAAAGAAGAACACTGATTTCTGCACACACAACATTAAGTTATCTACATAGAGGACTATTAAATACAGGGCGGGCGTATAATGTGCTCTTCACGGTGCTCTTGTTTCACTTTCCATGTGATTGCTTGAAGAAGAAGCCTAGTGAGATTTAATGAGGGGCTTTTTTGTATGAATTAAAAATCAAGCTTAAATCTGTTTAAGTGAAAACTGAGCCGTCTCATGCATACGAGTCCTTATTGATGGAAATATCAACAGTTTATTTTTAATAATATAAATGAGCTTTATTAAGGATGAACTATATTTACGGTTTCAGAACCATTTTCCTCTATTCCATTCTTTGTTTTCAACGTTTTTCCTTTTCAAAACTCATGAATCTGAATAAAATCAAGATCGATTTGTAATAAATAGATCTTACAGGCACTGATAAAGTTTTATCTTGTTCCGACCTTTGAAATTCCCGGTCCACTTATTTTTAGTAACCTCTCTGATAAAGGGTTGCATTTCGTGTTGGGGCAAGTTATCCTTTTAAACATAATGTTCCAAACGAAGGATTTAATTTTCATAAATGCGAAAGCTGTAATGTGATTGGAGAATCGAAAGGTCAACAAAACATGATCTTTTATCGGTCTCCTTGAGATCTCCGTTATATCGGAGATCACGATTTTAATCAGATTGCTAAAATAAATTTAATTGGAACTAAGATTATGATGGCATGAATAACGTCATCATCTGGTTCATTACGTTATCAATCTGATAGGACCTTTATCGACTGCTTTCAAGTCTATGACATTTATGCTTGGGACGGCTCACTTCTCTTTATCAAATGCATATATTGTATAATTTTGTTTCTGAATATTGCAAGTGTGACTTCACCATTATTTCCATGAATTAAGATTTTCATTTCAATTTTGATATAAAATTTATTTTTATCACAGGTTTAGTTTGACTTTAAATATAATTTTAAAACAAACATTCAATCATGCTTACATTCTACATTCATAAAATGTGTATGGTTATTTTTCAGACAATGTCTTCAATTGATTAAAAGAAATCAGTATTACAATTTATTTTGTGTGTCTGTGTGTCTTTGTCTATCTGATTATTTGCCCACCACGCTGTCAAAGCCTATGAACCTTTTTTGTTGTTATATCTTAATCCATCCTGAAACATATTTCCATCGATACTTACCAATCTATCTCTCCATGAACAAAACTACTTTTTCATCTATGTTCATATGTCCATGTACATGTGTTACTCTTTGTGAAATTGTAGGGATATCTATAATGTGCTTATAATGGGCACAAACACACACATAAGGCTGGTGAAAATTAAACATCCTTCAAGAATGAATATACAAAAAAAAAATCGCTTATTGCCTCTTCTTCATCAGCAGCTTGCAATAATGGATATAAGTATAGCTTTCAATTTTTGCTGCATTGAGCTAAATATTTGGAACATTTATACAACACCGTTGTACAGTCATGAAACTTAACAGCGACATATTTCATGTCCGATTTGATATTTGCAAATATCAAATCGGGGTGTTGTAGTGCTGGCGGGTGTAAGCTTTGTAATTGTCTTTATCTTTACATTTAAGTTTCGTGTGAGAGATTTGTTCAGATTACATTAGCAAATAGCCACACATTGACATCTTTTCTTTTCCGGTGTGGACAGGACATGAATATTGTACTTGTGTTCAAGTATAAAAACCTACAATTTTAATGGAATTGTTTTAGAAATCTCAAATTGTACTTATTTTTTGGGGTGGAAACTGAATTCGTGAAACTATTATTCACATAATATAAATATGATACTTCAAAAATAATTCGTCCGCACGAATATTTCTTTTTCGATACAAATTGAATAACCCATACATATACAAGTAGTATACGTCGTCATCAAGGGGCATACGTCTTCAATAGTGATGAGGTCGTACGTTTTACATTATAAAGTCATCTAACTTGCTCATCATATTCGTGCGCGTCGGCTTTTCATTTGAATACACATTAAATTGAAAGATTAAAATAATTTGCACCGAAGATGGTATCGATTTGAAAAATATAGATTTTAGAAACCTATGGAGTAACAATGCCATATGCAAATTGCGAATATAAATAAGTACATCATTGATGTTTCCCCAGGAATACTTTTGGACAGAATCGATGATGGTCACAAAAACTAACAAAGGATATTTCTAAAATAACAACATAATTAGATAAATATGCTGCTTGTGTGTATTGACATATTCTCATATACTGTGTATAATGTTTGTATCCGATCTGTATGCACCTGCTATATGAAGTTTTACATTTCAGTGAGTTACAGTTCACAATAGATATAAACACTAGTTCGTCTTCTTCAAAAGTCCCCCCCCCCCAAGATGTAAAAAATCTCTACAAAATAATGATGTCATGAATGTATTGGTAAAACTACTATATCTACATTTTTACCTTATTTATATCTATCCATCTATCTACATACCAACCTTCCTACCTATCTAACTACAGCTCTTCTCCCACCCCCACCCTCTCTCTCTCTCTCTCTTTCTCTCTCTCATATATATATATATATATATATATATATATATATATATATATATATATATATATATATATATATATATATATATGTAAGGATTAGTGAAAAGTTTCTTCAGAACTATGAAGAAGTACAGTAAAGAAGAATTTGTTACAAAATTGTAACAGATTAATTCGCAAAATCTCTTTAGCTTTGAGGATGTTAAGGCTTCATGGATCCGATTTAGAGATGTGTTTACAACAGTTCTCGATGAGATTGCTCCAATTAAAAAAGTTAGATTAACATAAAGATTAGAACCATGTATAACTACTGATATTTGGTTATTAGGCGAAAAGTAAGAAAGAATCAGAGAATTATAAATAACCTGTACTGTTTACCACTGAAGAAAAAAACAACAAAACAAAACAACAATCAAACAAAACAAAATCCCTCTATGATCTGCTGTAATACAGTGTAATTTTGACTATTCCTGTTCTTCGTGATACGCCGGTGTAACGTGGAATATTGACCCTCGTAGAAAACCTACACGGGAGTAACTATTCTACGGAGAATACTGACTTCTTACTCGTAGAGAACTTACCCAACTCGTAGAATTTTGACCCCATTGGGGTTACTTTTTATACACTTGGTACTTTGTTTTACTGCGTGAATGTTATTACTTTTCAACATATATCCAAACCGTAATCAGTCCATCAAAAGAAGTAAGAAATTTTAACATATATATATATATATATATATATATATATATATATATATATATATATATATATATATATATATGTCAAAATATACATGCAAATGTATAAATAGTCTTTAATTATGAGAAGTCATTTCTAGATATTAGCTTTTTTAAGTTTGGTTATTAATATAAAACATATATTTTCATATGGACAATTATGTTCTGAATGATCAGTATTAACAATATCTTAATATCACAAATTACAATTTATAAACACTAATAGATATATTAATTAATGACAATAAATGAATGAATATTATACAAAAGAAGATTCCGTAATGCTGGAATTAAATATTTTTTGAAAATTTACACGAGGACTTTTCATGGTCAATAAAAAACATAAAAGAGAGTAGAACTAACAATTATTGTTGAAGACAATTAAACTTTCATATGTCAATATGAAAATCACAAAATGAAATTCTGAAGAAAAAAAAACACATTCTACAAATCTACAACTCTCAAAGCCGAGATTATATATATATATATATATATATATATATATATATATATATATATATATACATATATATATATATATATATATATATATATATATCTTTAGATTAAACATGGATCAATAAATTCCAAAAGTAAAGTTTCAAAACGTGTTTGCTCTTCCTCGCGCACTTCTCCTTTTCCGCTTCTTATTATATGTACATACAAATTATACTCACGAGGAACTTTCTGCATCAATATTAAATGAGATAAAATATGTTACAAATAATAATGAGAAGATTATATTGTTTTGACGAAATGCATTATTGAATCTTTAACATAATTTCTATATTTATTTTTTATAAATTTTGCATCAAATAAATCGTATCCAGTATTGTAAGCTTAAAACGTCTCTGCACCGTCTTTGTCCTCTCTTTTTGTGTCTTTGCCCGTCTTTGCCGTGTCTTGGCCCGTCTTTGCCCCATCTTTGCATGTCTTTGCGCGTCTTTGCTGTGTTTGGTTGGGTCCAATTCGCCCCAGGGTCTATTCATTCCGGGTTTTTCGTCTCTAAATTTGTTAAAATTCTTTTACCTGAATATATATTTTTATTTTCTTTTGTTTCCGAATAGTAATTATACCTTCATCGATTAACTAGAAAGAGACTTAGTTGGTGTGTTAATAAAAGGCATCCGTTGAGAGGACATTATACCGAATCAAGCGTGCTATTGACCGTATCGACATAACCGATCGCACTCTCTCATCAAAAGACTTTGTAAGTTGGTACATTGACGAAAGTAACATCGAATTTTAAACATTTGAAAGAATATTTGTCAATAGTGTCATTCCTTAAGTTTGAAACCAGGTATATTAGGTTTGCACTACCTTTACTGTACATGCAAATGAGCCGACATAACTGGCATATGTTTTCTGTTTATTAATATGCTTTTTTAATTTTCAGGTCATGTAATAATGTGTTTTTGTTTTCTTTTTAAATATGCATAAAATAGCGTTTTTCATAGAATTAATATAATTGATTTTCTTTCTTTAATATATAATTATTGTATTTTATTTTCGCAAGTATACAAAACAAATTTAAGAAAATCATCAGGAATTATACATTCAGTACCCTAACTAACGTATTTCAGACATTTAATTTATTTAGTGGTAGATAGGTATTTTCTTTGTTAATTTCCATTACTATAAAATCAGTTCCAACTTCTAGGATAAACTTCAACACTTGTGTAAATAATTTTAAATATTTCTGCAATATACTTATGTCGGCTCTGACACTCTTTATATTTTGATAAAATAATACACTCATACTTACTCCAATTAACAATAATTATTTCTGAAGAGTAAACTGGATGCATATAGACAAAATGGCCGCTTTGACATGACGCCGTAGGTTTTCATTTGACAACACTATACGGTCAAACGGGAATGTAACATTACGTTATATCCTATCCAATATTTAGTGAGCTACTATCCAACACCCACTTTGTGAGTACTATCCAACACCAGTTCTTTTTAGTACTATCCAACACCCATTTTTTGATTACTATCGAACACAGCACTTTTGATTACTATCGAACACAGCACTTTTTGAGTACTATCCAACACCCATTTTTTTAGCACTATCCAACACACCACTTTTTGATTACTATCCAACACACCTCTTTTTGATCATTATCCAACACCAATATTTTGATTACTATTCAGTACCCACCCACTGAAAGTAAAAAAGCTCAATTACCTGGACATGTAAAAGAAGAACTTTACTGTTTTCTTTTCAGGCCATTGGTCCACGTACAAAATTATAAAATGTAGAAACAATATAATTGGGGTGGACACACATTGGTATTTTCTAAGTCCACAGTATGGTGGTAAGTCATATAATCACATACATATGATAGAATATGCATAATTACACAAGTATTTTTCCTTAGCTTGAAGGCAAAATATATCAACTGTGCTGTTTTTTTCTGATTACTTCATCCGATTTATTACAAAGTAAATTGCAAAATATTTCATAAGATGGGTATTCGTAATAGTACTTTGGAAAAAACTTAAATCTTAATTCTGAGTATTTGGGCATTTTAATAAAAAATGGAATTTATCTTCAATTTCCCCGCTGTTACATAAATAATATACTCTACATGCCCTATCGACATTGTTTTGTCTACCAGTAACCACATGAATAGGAAGTTCTCCTAATCTAAAGAGAGTTTATAACCATCTTATTGCGTTATTTTCAACAACATATAAGTATTTTTCACATTTTTTAAGACTTTTATAATTCCTATAATTCTTTAAAGGGGTTGATCCTTTTACTTCTTCCTGCCATTCTTGCAAGTTACAATCCATTAACCGTTGTCTAAATTGCACAAGAAATAAATCAACATCGCCAATATCCCTTGTGATCCACAAAAAACCAAACCCATATTTACAAAGTAGCTGTCTAATATAAGTTGCCCAATTTATTCTGTCCCTATCATCCAGTGCCTTTAACATCATGTAAAATTTCCTGGAATATCTATATCTAAGCTTATGCAACAATTTACACCAATATAATAGTCAGTATACATATTATAAAGTCCACATTCACCAAGAGCTCCCATGTTTGAAGATTGTCTTCCAAGAGACAAATAAAATGTACATAACTGTTGATGGAATATTTCTACAGATTTGCTATTATTGTATCCCCAAATCTCTGATGAATAGAGGAGAATGGGCCTAATACGAAGATCAAATAATTTGAACAGAATATTTGGTTATGGAGATCCGAGTTTTCTTATTAATTTCTTGACTGGAAGTAAAGCCCTATTAGCTTGTATAACCAGTCTTTCAATTGCTTTTGACCAATTCAATCTGCTGGAAAAAACATTACTCCTAAATAATTTTAATAAGTTAAAATTGTGATATTCTCATTAAGATAAGTCTACTTTTCAGACTTCTTAAGTCTACCACAGTTTCTAAAAACAATGCTATTTGTCTTATCCATGTTTACAGTAAGACCCCATTTTACACAAAAGAGATCCAGTGTTCTTTGTAATTCTAAAACAGTATCAGCAAAAATACACAAGTCATCAGAATAAAGTAACTGAATCATATTTGTCAAAAAAGATTCCAGTTTCACCATTTTCAATCAATATTGGTAATACATCATTTAAAAACAAGGAGAAAAAGAGAGGACTTAATACAGAACCTTGTCTCACTCCAAGCTTACAGTGAAAATATTCACATACCTGAATATATATATATATATATATATATATATATATATATATATATATATATATATATATATATATATATATATTAAAATAGCCAGCATCATGCCACGCACACCATTTTGTAATAATATATACCACAGCCTCTCTCTACCCACTGAATCAGGCGCCTTTTTACAATGTTAAAAATCGACATATATGCAATAAAATCTTCCTCTTTTTTTTCGAAAGATATTTCTGTACTACAGATTGCAATATAAACATATTATCTACTGTCGAATATCCAGCCCTTAATCCCGCCTGTTCTTCAGATATCTTATCATAGCAGGTGGCCCAAGTATTAAGTCTTTCATTTAAAATTGTAGTAAATAATTTAATCCAAGTATCTAGTCAAGTTATTCGTCTATAATTGTTTACATCACAGGAGTTGCCTTTCTTAACAAGGGATATAATAAAACCCTTTCTCCATCTATCAGGAAAGGTAGCATTGTATAAAATAGCTTTAAAGAGAGGTGTTAAATAATGTACTATGATATCTTTTTTACGCTTTAAAATTCTCCAGGAATCCCGTCTTCATCAGGTGATTTTCTACTTTTAAGCAAAATTGAATGCTTTCAATACTTTATTCTGAGATATTTTTGAGTTGAGAATCTGATTTGTATTATCGTCATTGCATACGTCACAGATATTATTGTCATGATTTTCCATAATATTTCTAATAAATACCACAACATTTGGGTCTAATTCGCCTTTAGATGGATTCAGTACACTTTTAAAATACTCGAACCATTCCAGATTTGATATATTTTTTCGCATTTCAAGTGAGGTACTCTTAGATATAAAATTTGCAAGATCCCAAAAATATTTTGCAGCTCTAGAATTAAAATCACCAATCAGTAACCATTATATGTCATTTTTCTGTGTCGGTTAAATGTCAATCATATTGATTTCTAATACATCAATGCCATTAGAGGACATGTCATCGTATACAGGTGAACATGATGAGGGTATATAGATAAAACCTAGCATGACATGCTAAACCTCAAATAATTGCCCTTTCAGTAAGATAAAAATACTGTCCCTATGCTCAGTGTAAACATGTTTCACGTGATTGAAACATATATTTTGCACGAGCACTGCAACACCACCACGGTCATCAGTAGCTCTTTGGTTTACTACACACGTATAATTCAGGAAAAAAAGGTTGTGATTATAGATACATCACATTTGTATACTTCATACCTGGACATCTAACACAATTGAATAGAGTTTTCTTAAAACAAAATATAAAAAACCGTTGAAAATGTTTTTTCAAACATTTAAGAACAATTACCGTTTGGTGAACTGATGAAAGAAAACCGCAACAGGTATAACTATATCAACCGTTGTCCTGCCTATAGCTTATTATGTAGTAGGTTTAAAAGGGTGTGGTGCAGAAACAAGAAGTAATGCTCCATCTGGAAGCAAAGATGATTCGCTCATTAACAAATTAAAAATGCCTAAATAAATATTGGGAATTATTTGTTTGAGCCGGGCAAAAAAGCAGCACCAGCTTTACTCCGTTTTACTGGTAGTGTGACAATCTGACTTGGAAAACAACTGAATAGGTTGTTTCTTTCTTATCTGAACATTTTTTTTTACCTTTTTTTATCAATATTGGCTTTGCTATCTGTATATTTAAATTGGATGTATGTCAAGCAGAATTCGCGAAACTCGTCAACTTAGGTAAATTCAAAGTTCAAAAGACTATTTCAAAAAGTAAACTATTGCAGCTTCTCAACCATTAGTATCAATATAACTATTTACTGCATGAGAAACATTATTGTTTGCTTTTTTAAATTCGTGATTATCATGTCATCGTGTTGGAGGTACGAAGTGCGGACACAGAGTTTCCAGCAGCATATACTGTACAACCGTAGGAACGGTAGAGTCTGTGCGAAGATAATGTCATCATCCTTCTTATCTTGATACTTTTTACTTTATTTTGATTCCGTTTTTACCCTGTACAGTTTCTTGTCCTACTATTACAAGTAGTAGTAATATGTGGCGAGTGAGAGTCAAATGGGAATTAACATTACGCCGTAGATTTACATTAAATGGCGATTGGGGGTCAAAAGGAAATTTAACATTGAGGCTTTATGGCTACACTGTTAGAAGTGGTTGACCTCAATAATATGGCCTACACATGGATCTAACAGGCAATGAACATTACGCCGTAGATTTACATTAGGGGTTGGGGTGGGGGATGGTCTGGGGTCATCCGGAAATGTAATGTTAAAATTGCCATGAGATTTTCCGTATGACACCAGATTTTTACAATTTTATTTTACAAAATGGATGCTTTAACATTTACACAAACATAAAACATAAACAGCAGAATACACATATAGTGGCAATGATATTTAGTAGTATCTCTCTTTTCGAAGAGATTTGGGTGGCCCTGAAAAGTTCCATTGGGTGTTGTCCTGGATCGTTGATGCTTATCGATATCCAGGACAACTGCACCTCCAGGGCTGGGTTCTACACCAAGGACACATCTGGTTCAAGTACTTAGCAGTACGGCGCCCGGAGAGATTGAGCCTACAATCAGGCTCGTCGCCTCCTTCTCTCAATCCTCTTTCTGCTAATCCGAAATCCATTCCTTTTATCCCTCTGCCTATTTTTCTCTTGGATCCTCGTGGTTATATTTTTGACGGTGGTTCGAAAACAGTCAAATTTGTGGTATAAAGAGTATAAAGGTTTTTTCAAAACCGAACAGAAATAGCATTAATTCAGGCAATTTTGACAGCATTCTGGTACAGCTTCTCTAGGGGGATTCGGCCTTGGTGGGTGGCTCCAGTTAGTTCAAGGTACCAGCCCTCAGCGACTATTAAGTCGCTTTGAGTATAGGCTCACCTCCATCCTATCGGTTTCTTCTCCTAGTCTGCTGTACGCCTCCAACCGCTGCGCCTTGCTAAATTGTGTTTATTCCCCGGTGGAGGTTCATGGCGGGTAGACTGGTTACAGTAATGCCTATCACTTCTACCCCTGGACTTTCAAGTTGGCTTTGCCTTTGTCTTTGTCTTTGTGACTTCGATGGGGGATTAGGTTGGTCGCCAAACTGCGCCGTGTTGGTTCGCGTATTTTCAGATGGTCCCCTGACTTCCTTTGTAGTAGTAGAGTGATCCTCTCTGCACGAGCCACACGTGATAACCGCAGGCAGCCCCCTACTCTCCTTATCTCTTACAGCTGTGTCATGTTGTTTTTCTGTGCCGTGCTGATTTGCGTACAGATGGTCCCCTGATTTCCGATAGTAGTAGTAGTAGTAAAGTAGTCCTCTCTGCACAATCTGCACGTGCTGTTCGTGACAGACGCAGTCAACCCCTACAGCGGCTCCGGCTCCGATGTTGCTTCTCCGTATGCTGTCTTCTGAATGAGATGGCAAGATTGAATGAATGAATGGATTTTAAATTAGAGACTTTTTTCGACCATGCACGTCTAATACCACGAATGTGTGCGAAGCACACACTCAGGGACAGTGGTGTACTGGTCAAATTCTGCCCAGTTAACTAAATCGGGCTGTCCCGGTGAGCCGCCGCAAACAAAAACCGTTTTTACCGGTGTTTTACTGGTGTGAGCAAAACCCCGGGCCTTTCCCGACAGATAAGTCCAGGGCCGAGTTGCTTACTCAGTACACTCCTGCTCAGGGATTTAATAACGGCAAGACTGTTAGTTACGTTGGACTTATAACGCGCGCTGCCATTAGGTCATTTACGTTGACAAGACTGGTTGATGATCGATTTTTTAATTTTCGACGTATATCGGCCATTCGGCCATTCACGTCGCTACCCCGAATGCGTGCACAGCACGCTCATTACACCTGCACATAGGAATGGAGCCACTATGTACAGGGTTGATGGTGTGCGCACGGCGCACTAATTAATTAATGTCTGGAGAGGAACGGCCTGCACGGACTGGGCAAGGGAGACGCGTTGCCGAAAAGAAGTACTGTTACGCCATAGACATACATGATCAAATTCTGCCCAGTTAACTAAATCGGGCTGTCCCTAATAACCAATTGTGTGTTAGCCACATATTGTAACTGAGATCCTGTATTCCAGTTTCAAATTTTCCTACTATATTTCCATTTTAAAAAATATGTATTCATAGTATTCTTTTAGTTTTCCGAAAACATTTCTCAAACCCGGGTCTGAGTAACCCATTATAATTTTTTTGATCTTAATTGGTAATATCGAGTGATCATTTTAAACAGGTGGAAATTGGGTCGCATTTGCGTATTATGAGTTGTTATCGAAATGGGTTTTCAAAGCCAGAATGAAAACCAAAGGCATAAGAGGCAGTTCTTTAGCCCTTAAAATGACTGAGGTGACACCTCAGTTGGCGGAATCAGGAATGGCTTCATTTTTTCAGGCGGGTGGAATTTCGTCTTTTGCGGGCCTTAGCGCTGTCTGGATTGATGATGTCTGCTATTATGAAGAGGTAGAACGGGGGCCAAGATAGGTCTTGAAAATTTAAAGATGTCAAGCACCTCGTTTAGCATCAGTATCACTAATGGTAGCGGATACTTGCTGTACTTTTGTCCCATCTTTCTGATGTTTTCCGATGATTTTTGAGCGCTGTCTCTCATGTTCGTCGGTAGCTGGCCATCGCACTTTAGCTTCTTTCTGCTATAAGTAACATTTGGACATCACATATGTGGCGCCCAGCCGTTTCCCCACTTCCATCATCCATCATCTTGTCTATATCCAAAATCAGTAAACTGGTCTAAGAGATATTGCTCCGCTTTCTTTGACTCATCATCAAACATTTGTCGTGTTGTTTCTGACTAGGATGATCGACTTGCCAGCCATAACACTGTTCTATAGTCAGGTTTGTAATTCTTTCAGCCAAGTGACGAGCAAATCAGGAGGCTAAATGTTGTCCTTGTTCTGGCCATCTTGACGTCATGACTGTATTTGTGTCTTCTTCACTTGTGGTCTGTGACTGCTGCTGTTGTTCTGCACAGAATACATCCGAGCCGCCTATCTCAATAACTTCCATCTTGTTTTTAATTGTCTTTGATCAAATCTATTAAACTATTGATTTCCAGAGTATTGTCAAATTCTGCGTACAAGATGACGTTCACTGTGTTCGCCGGAGGAAGTGCAAACTGATGTTGCACACGCAGTTGGCTCGATTTTATTGGGTGGAAATGTCCTTCATCGCTGCCTTGGTCTAGAGTGAAAACAAATCCCTGCAAAGCATATTCTCATACATACTCGTCATACCAAATGCCGTGTCTACTGTTGGTTCCTAATTATCCTTTGGCTTCAAACAGAGTCAAGTAAGATCTCAAGTAATTTTTCTGGGCAAAGTGTAGGCTCAAAGGGTCTGGTACAAAACATCTGGCTATCTTATATATATCTTGAATACGTTGAAAAGTTGGAACTCGAAAGGATTTTGATCGATAGTTGAGTCCCGCATTGCTTACGATGCCGATGAGTAAAAGGTTTGGTAGTTGACCTTGCAAAACATGATCTTCGATTTTGGATCGTAGTCCAGAAGTAATGGTGAAAGGTATGATTTCAGCTCGCCGTAGAGGATACTTGGCTGTCGTTCTGCTCAAAGTATGGCTTCTTCGATGTTCGTTTTGTAGTCGTTAGCATAACAATCAAAATGCAACACTGTACTACTTCAATTCAATCTCAGACGTACATCGACTCCATTCAACAAATACTTGTCTTGCAACAACATTGCCAAATGCAAACGATCCATCATTTCTAAACCACGTCTTTGTTTGATTTTCTTTCGGCGCTCGTTAAATCCAACAAAGTGAGGATCGTCAGCTTCTGTCAACTCTGTGTCGTTGAAGTCATCCAGAGTGTCAGGTTCCAGACTACTCAAGCATCCAGATGTGTGTTCTTGGCTTCTTTTCTGTACGTCAAGAGATTTTCCAGGCACGCTCGGTAAGGATAGGTGTCCATGCTGTTACTCACCAGTTTGTTATTGAAGTATAAATCCTCTTCGCTGAACAACGAATTCATGAACATGTTGACTGGAGCTACTCTGGCATTATCCAATGGACTGCTGTTGTTCGTTTTGAGAACTTTGACTTTCAGGTACAAATAACTATTATTCGGTTTCTCCTTTGATTTCAAATTCGATAGGTGCTAAGGTAGTCAAAGACGACACATGATGAAATTCTACTCGGAAATCTCGCATGGCAAACATATCGAGTTCTGATTTGGAACATTCGCAAGAATCTCGGTGCATCATTTTTCTTTTTTAGTTTTTAATACAAACATAAAATTCTGCTGTTCTTCTTTTCTTATTTTTTTTCTGATCGTGTCTGTGAGGTCTGAAGGGTTTTCGACGTCTCTTTCTGCCTCGTCATTACTTGGGTGTCGAGGACGAATTAATCGCCAGTATCGTGAGACGAATTTATATGAGTGTCTCGGTGCCCTACGAGTTATTTTCCAGTTTGAATCAACACATTTTGTGTGTTTTCATATAGGCTTCTTAAGGACTTTGTTTGTCGATTAGGTCGTTTTGAAGAAATTCTTTTCCTTACGTCAAAGTTGCATCTTTTAAAGCATGCAATGCCCGAGTGACCATCGTTTTTAAGATTGGTGATACCGCGCGAAAAGCTGATTTCAACAAATCTCCTCAACTATGTCCTAGTTGTCGAGGGACTCCTCGGTACACAGGATACATCTGTTACAATTTGACTGTAGAATCGTTTTCGAAAATGTAGTTTCACCGTGACTTTTCCTTTGGAGAATAGAATATTTTGTCCAAGACCTCCTTTTATACCAATACTGACACTGTCAAATTACGATTTACTGAATGGAAGAGTATGAATATGTACAAATTCTCGGTTAACGTAGTACGTGTTTTTTTCTCCTTCACCGTAAGAAGCTATGACATAATCCACTTTGAAAGGAATGACTCTCAGCAACTCAGCGGCTGTGTTTCGCCACAAAATTGTACTCGACGACACCAGAATACACAAAAATCAAATGTAGTTCTTCGTTCAGTACGATAGAGAAGAGAAAATACTTGTTGAATTGGTCGTTGTTGTGAATGTCTTTCATGGGAACGAGAGAGGTGTATTCGCCAAGAATATGAAACAAACCGGGAGAAAAGTAATAACCAACGTGTCGACGTCGGAAACTTCTATTTTAAGACGATGAAAAATGACATGCTATTCGGTTAGTACACTTCGGCGAGCTTTATCCAGTGCTTTCCCAAACTGATTGCTGAAAATAGCTCAAATCGTATCGACGAGATGTCGAGCATTAAAGTACTATCCGGTAGGAATCATCACGGCATAGACCTTTGATATATATATAAAAACGTCCACCAAAAAGACCCTTCTGTATGGTACTGAATTAAATTTAAGAAGGTGTGTGCAATTAGCCAGTATTGAAAAAAGCGATATGACCATTGCACAGATGCAGTTTAAGCATTTGGTGAATGTACTACAATCAATAAAAGTGAGTTTGTCTTGTAATGTTTGACAGAGTTTCATAAAAAAACTGCAGTTGAACAAACACTACTTTGACTATACTTATCGTTTCCGAATAACTATATTTACCTACTGGAAAGAAACCTTGCAATGTTTTGTTGGTTTTCTTTTCTTTTGTTTAAATTACATATAACAGCGTGGGCTAATGCCATTTACAATTTTATTAGTCACAGTAACGCTATCTCGAAAGCTAAATATATTATATACATGTATTTGCTCCTGTTAACTGTTATTTATATGTGGTATAATGTCTTATTGTCCAAATCTGAATGATATAACTAGTCGTGATGAATACATAGTATATAGCTATTGTACTCTCTCTTTACAGACGAATTCCAATTCGCTTCAGCACATCTATATGTTTTAAACCTTTTCTGCGTACCACTGATGGATTTTTACCAAAAGTTTGCTGAGAATCGATTACAACCCGAGGAGATTTGCCGATTCTTTAAGTTTATCAAGGTATTGCCGAAAAAGAAAAATTGTCGTTTCTCTTAAAAGCCGTGACGTTTAACAAGGACACGGCTGAACAGCGACGAATATTCTAATACGGAAAATCCGCATGTGCTTGGTTTATTTTATGAAAGGGCTTTCATTGGTACATCAATTATTTAATAATGTGATAATTTTTAGTCAATCTCTACTTCTGGTATCGATTTTATATTTTACTCTATCAAAGCTAGATAAGTGTAGCTTTCTTTCTATTAAATTAAAGGAACCAAAATGTATCCATTTTAAAATTTGAGAATATTTTTATATTCAACTTAGATTTATGACATCGATTTTGTTATTTTCTTATAAGGGAAAGGGGAAAAGTCCACATTGTAACATGAAAATGCATGTACTTTATTTGATTTATCCTTTTATCAGAGTTATTGCGGATGACAGAATCTTGTGAGGCAAAATATCACAAGCATAATTTCTACCCATTTATTAGAACTCTGAAGTGTAAATTATCTTATCAACACCTTATCTCCGATTAAATGGTATTTACATTTTATGGAGACATAAAAAACATATCAGAGATGCGTGCATTTGCATGCAGTTAAACGAATGAAGGCTTGAAAAGTAATGCTTCATAGTAAAAACTAGAACAATTTTACAATTACATTATTAAATGCATAAAACAGACATATACATAATGGTTTTGCGACTAATATGTTTCGTTGTTCCGTAAATTCTGTTTATGCATCTGATATAATTGTTTTTACTTTAGAGGTTACCGGCTAGGTTCATTCAAAGTCTCAGTATAGTGAAGTTTATTATATAAAGCCAATTGGCCATGGCAAACACATAATGAACATTATAATATACATTGGATTGGATGGTGGCACAGAAAGCTATAAATTGGGTGAAATGCATAAGCATCATTATTGTTCTAGATCGGGATGATTCTATAGAGAGGGGACTTTAAGTGCAAACTGCATTTAGTCAAAAAATTCTTTTAATATTTCATTTTTCTTTACATACCATCAGCTATTCCTAATTTTATTTATCAGAAATGTAATTATTAAACAATATAATTTGTGTTAAAAATTATAATATCTAATTGCATTGTATCATCAAATCGTGGAAAGGTACTGCGAGTTGAGAGTCGTACAAGGTTGGATATTTCTTTTCATAATATATTGTATGACTTGTTTAAAATTTTGACTTAATGCCAATATGTATATATAAGGAGAAGTAAAAATCGAACGCTGTCAGATACTGGTAAGTGTTGCCTTTCCTGAAGATTTTGTCTGTGGTCAATGTTAACATGACATTTATTTCTGCTTGTGCAGGTGAAACAGCAACTCATAGCATATCAGGGTAGAACCTGAGAAGGCCCCAGGAAGAACCACCAAACATGGTAAGCTACTGGCAAGCTTTCTCACATACCCACATTGGTTGAGCCGAGACTCAAACTCACACAGACATAGGTGAGATGTGTGAGCAATCTTTAAAGGCAAGCACCTTTGACCACTCGGGCACCCAGGGCCCCGCGTAGAAACTGTTGACATGTACCATATGTACTCACTTACAAGTCTAGTCCAACTGCAAACAACACAGACCATGATCTATCATTGCATAATGTGTGAAGGAATTTCTTTTACATGATATACGAAGCCAAAAATTTATACGTCCAACTATTTCAACGTACAATCGTGATCATTTTACCATGTCTCAAAATGTTTACTTGTGTCTGGCATATGTAAGAAAGGAAGAGAATTATGTGATGATACAAATATGTAAAGTTCACCCCAAACCCAACTTACATATGGACTATAGATGCAATTATGTGGTAACTGATATATCCCTAGTCGAACTTACGATCACACTCATCCACGTCCACATCAGTATTTTGGTAGACGTTATATTATCATTCATCGCAAGTCTGGTATAAAGGGAATCAACTAACTCAACAAAATTTCCAGATTTTTACCCCTACTTTTATATTAATCATTCACCAGATGACGATTGATGCTCTCTATTGTGATAATGCAATTTTCAATGACTTGCATCATTGAAATATGTCCATATTTAGTGTACGCTATATCTAATGTATCATTATTATTATTATTATTATTATTATTATTAGTAGTAGTAGTAGTAGTAGTAGTTGTAGTGTTAGTAGTAGTAGTAGTAGTTGTAGATTTAGTAGTAGTTGTAGTGTTAGTAGTAGTAGTAGTAGTAGTAGAAACATCAGTAGTAGTAGTATTTACAGGGCGCTTCCTGAGAGAACTATTGATCATGTATGACTGGCATTTAGCATATTTATTGCAAATTCTGTTGGCGACATGTACGATAGATCAAAGTATGTGTTATTTCATTTTTAGGTATTCCGTTGGTTCGAAAACGAGAAATACCGGTTTGTTACATATATGCGAAAAATGATTTAACATATGTGAGAAAATGAATAACCGCTGAAACCGCTTGCCACAGCCCCTTTTTGATTCTACCTCCACGTTCAGACTATTTCAACACAAGTCTACTTCAATGATGGATTCTTCGCCTAACCATCAACCACGACAAGGATTCGCATTATTAGCAAACAAAGCAATTAGTAATCTCTAATTAAAAATAGCTATTATATACAACCTGGTAAACCAGTGATTGGTAAAAATGAGCTTTACACACCCACCCACCCACAATCACTACCACGCCCGAGCCTACCTGATACCGTACATTATCCTGACTACCCAGTTTGCATTGTATTTAGACCTTGCATACAGCTGCTAAATGCCGTCAAGAAAGCCTAAGTAACGGGCCAAGGGGGTAGAGGACAGATAAAAAGTACCTGAATTTATAATTCTCTCATCGATATTGCACCACACTTCTTTCATTAATGCCGGTGTCGACAGGTACTCTTTCGACGGTATCACGGTACAAATTATTTTTTCATAGACCTTAATGCTAACGTTTGGTGAAATAAATATACTTTCTATCCTACTTCAGCATGCGTGTTACACACTGTTGTAGAGAGCAATTTTAGGTTGTCAATTTGACAAGGACAGATCCAGGTACTCCATTGCATTTAAGAGAAATAACTCTGCTGGAGCCAGACAGGGTAAGAGTTATCCAGACACAACAAATACATTTTGAATGACGTATTTCGGAGTTTTAAAAAATCATAAAAAATACAAACTATGATGTAGATTTGAATTAACATAATCTCACATGTTGCCAACAATGTCTGTATCAATTTTTATACCTTTAAAATATTGCGCGGAGAAATTATTAAATCAGTTGTACTTACATTTTGATCAAGATTGAGGGCTAATGTGATATTTCACACTAAATCTTCTCTTTATTTTCATAAACAAGCACTGAAAATGTGAGTTTTGTTTCTTGAAATGTCCTCTTTGGTGTAAGGGAGATAAGTGAATGAAACGCATAAGGTGTGGTATTTTTATTTCCTTTAATATATTATCCGTGTAATATAAATTAGTTCATGAAAACATGTATTAACTTGCATGCAATTAAATTATCCAAAACAAATTATTGATAAAGTGAGATTCTAACAATCAGGCTTCTATATGTAGAGGAGACCTTGAGAGGGGTTTAATATTGTTCTCTGTGATGAGGAAGCTGCCTCATATCAGATAGTTTATGTTCTCTAGAATGCCGGTGTGTGGAGTGCAGCCTTCCGTAACATGCCAATATAATCCAGTTATATTCTGAATTCTTGTGATGGGATCCAAAGTTTGAAGGACAGTGTGTACTTGAACGGAAGGAATAGGCAATATGTGACTAATGTGGTTAACCACTCAGCAATTTTGGCGTCATATGAGGAAATTCCAAACAAAACAGTTGAACAGAAATAAATCGGATTAATTGAAAGTCAACAGAGGATTATAAATGGGGTTATGCAAGAGTCAATGGAAAATGCTGACTCAAAGAAATTTGCTCTTGTCTAATGGTATTCCTGCTACTTCTACAAAAGGAAATGCAAAAGAACTTATCTTTATAAACTGCATGAAGAATTTCAATAGAAAAATGTGAACAAAAAGGGTCAATTATTGAATGTCAATAAAAAGAAAAGTGGGAAAGAAGACCATATCCATACTAAATTACCTAAAATTACTCATATCAACATGTCCTATATGATATAAAGTGATCTACAACATCTGAATAACCTTCTTTGAGCCCTATAGTGTTCTCTATCCTGGTTTATGGCATGTTTTACAAGAACCAAAACGTTACTGTTTATACATCAGTTATAATGATATGCAGGTGAAATAGTTAATATTGAGCCCAAATCATCCACATTGTGTTTACATAACTTTTTTTGTTCCATATAAGCCAATATCGGAGCTGACTCCACTGATATAAGGCCATCTAGCCATACAACTCTCTGTCTGCCATAGCTATATTTATTAAAAGCCCCCTCCCAGCCAACATGTGTTATTTTCTGAAGCTTTCATACATCTTATTGTTAAAAGCCCGTCAATGCCCAGTGCCCAGTGTACATGAAACTAGTACAGTTTATAAATGGCGCCCACGTGTTTGCGTCTCTATGGATAGACTGCTGTTCCCTATCGATATTACGGTACTAATCATTTTTCCATAGACCTCAATGCTAACGTTTGGTGAAAAAAATATACTTTCTATCCTACTTCAGCATGTGTGTCACACACTGTCATAGTTGAGCACTGTTAGATTGTCAATTTGACAAGGACAGAACCAGGTACTCCATTGCATTTAAGAAAGATAACTCTGCTGGAACTAGACGGGGTAAGAGTTATCCGGTCACAACAAATATATTTTCAATGACGTGTATCAGATTTAAAAAAAATACAAAATATGATGTAGATGTGAATTAACATAATCTCGCATGTTGCCAAGAGACTCAACTTTTTTAAAGCTTGACAGAAACTAAAACACTTACATAATGCACCAATCACAGCTAGTTTTGTTGTTTATTTCTGAATATAATGTTTCCTACACATTAGGCTCCGTACTCTGGGCTTGTGAAATTGGAACAGATCATCCTATGTGTTACTTTGTTTTTGGTTATTCCATTAGTTCTAAAATTAGAAATGAGGCTTTGTTAAGCAAAGGGACATAACTCTCTCTCTCTCTCTTTGATATTACCTTTCATTCATTTAAGGAACCTTTTCCCTTAACAAATTACTTCTGACTGTATTAGGACTAAGATTAAGAAGCACTCAGTAATATTATTAACAGAGCACCATTAGCCCGTAAGGTGTATTGATCCAAGTTAAATAGCAAAGTCATTGTAACAACTAAATACTCTCAAACTGTTACAATTAGGTATTTAAACAAGATACTTATACAATGCATGTATGACATAATATAAAATAGTCAAACATCTAGAAAGAAATCTAATGCATAGACTAATATACACAATAGCAAATTTTATCATATACAATAGTTTTAAGCAACTGGCTATTGCTAAAGAAAAGTGGTATGCAGTAGTTAATCTACTCAAGAAAGTTAAACAAAGATCTGAGATGCACAATACAATTGATCATTATGATAAATACGGATTTTAATTTTACTGAAAGAACTAAGAAAAGCATTTTTATATAAAATATCAGGAAAAAATGTACAAACCATAGCAGATCTTACCAAATAGATCCTTATACAATAGTTCATGTTGGATGGCAGACCCTTCCCAAAGACCAACGTTGTTTATAAAGAAACATATACATGGTAGAGTGTTGCCAAGTGAATAATCTGTACTTGCCACAGACAAACAGTATGCAACCTGTATCACCCTCTTTTGTCTTCTCTGTTAAACTAACATTGAAAAACGGTTTACAATAATAACGCAGGGCTTCTGTTCATGTACATTATGCTCTCTCATGTTTCCATCATGCTCCTTCCACATATTCTAATGTCAGCATGTACTTTAGTATAGGATTTTGGTTCTGGTTAATCCTTTTTGTCTAAACGTAGAACTTCTGATTTTTATAAACCTTGGGACATTACTCTTCGCTGAATGTTACTTGTTAGGCACATACACAAGTTTTTTTAAAATATATATCATTTGAAGGATTAGGACTTGTTGAGCAGCCCATGTTCCGTATTCTCGATGCCTTTAAATAGTACGAATCCCAACAGAAAAAAAGTTTATCTGCGTTACTTTTTTATAAATATTTTCTGAATTTATTACCGTTGCTAGTTATAACCGAAGGTAATAGAATGTAATTGAGACGAACGTATTCGTCTAAAAAACTCAGGTTCAAGTTCAAAATCCCAAATTCAAATATGTTTCTTTGAATTTAAAGTTACACACGATCGTGTGTCAAGCAAAATTTCGCCCGCAGCTATATTTATTATATTTTCATGTCGCCCCACATGTATGGGCAACAGACTCAATAAAGGTTTGTCTTCTGGCCAGCTTTTTGTTCATTTGAAAGTGCATTGATGCGTGAAATAAAGGTAATAGTATTTAATAACAACATATTGAACCATACAAATCAGGTCATTTACATTAAGTGTTTTTAAAATTGTAGCGTGCTAGTGTATGGATTATAGCATTGTAGCAAAATGCATGATGACTGTAAGATTTGTTATTGTTAGTAGAAGCAGCATCAGTTAGCGACACAAGATGTTGTATTACATGCTAGCAATACAAAGCTGTGATTAATTGCAAGCAACAAAGAATTACATACATGTGCTGTTCTAACTGAAAATTACTACTAAATATTAATATAAATGTATATAGCTGAAGACTGCAAGTACACGAGGTTGCAGTATATATCAAACAATGAACTAGCAATAAAGATTAAAATGTTCATACTTGTCTCATTATGTCTTATATGCACGTTTAATATGGTTAATATGGTTACTGCAGCTAGCAACCAGTATTGAGGATGGAGTTAACATATTACAGAAAAAAAGATACATATGCTAGGCATGGGTGTTCAATGCATGTTTATTTATTCATTTGGTATCTAGTATAAGCTAGAGATGTAGACAAAGGAAAGAACGTGGTTCGGGTTCAATGTTTAATTGGTACTGGTGCACAGTAGCAGCATTAGATATCAAGGCTCTGGTGGACAAGTTCCTGGTTTGGGTGCAGGGTTGCATCAATACTTGTTGGTTCACTGCTTCACATGTTTAACCTTTTTAGGTGCACATATTTGCTCACAGAAACAATATCAGGTTCCATTATGTGAATTTAGCACACAAATGTGAACTATTTATAGGAATTTAATAGTCATTGAATTTATAATGGTACATTATAGGCGTACTGAATATAAATAGTTGTCAAATGACGATCTCTTCAGATTCGATTTCTTTTCGAGAAATAAAATTGAATCCAAAACAAGTTTATTAAAAATTTAAGAAAAGGAAAAATAAAATCGGCTAGGATGCAACCGTTGACCTCTTTATATTATTACCATTAACCAAACAGAACATAGATCCTCCAACCCTCGGGCAAGAGGAATAGTAAACACTAAACAGTCATTACAGAGCATGACATTAACATGTAAACAGAGGGACTCGAAGCACGAGACAAACTTTAAAATTACAAATTTAAACCAGAGCCATTTATAGCAGATATATGTCCTTATTTGCACCAAAATGGCAAGGAATATAATGTTAAATATACATGAGACCATACACAAATAAGACGTAGGTAGACAAGCCGTGTAATAAAAATGTGCAATCGGTTAACAATATATCTCTTATCTGCAGAAAACACATCGTAGCGGGCAATACACAACAACTGCTCCACAATTAAGGAACATTCAAATACACGTTGTCTGCCAAGAATCTACTTACTAATCAATAAAAGTTGTGCTTATTAAATATGCTTATAACATATGATGGCATTGATAATGATTTAAAATACAACACTATATGGATAAAAGTACATGTTACGATAGTGCAGTGAATGAGAAATGCCATGCTGTAAACATGCTAAGGATAAGACAGTGAAACTACAAATAATGCAGAAGAATTAAACATACATAACTATGATTGCCTACAATATCAGGAAGAACAATCGTGATCAGAAAAAATTTGTTTAAATATGAAGGAGTTTCCTTTGCATATGTACTGCACAAAATATGATACGTCACCCTAAATATTGAGTTCAACGTAGAAATGAGTCACACACGGAATCAATAAACTCTGTCACAAGATATTTCCTTATTTTTGGCATAAGTAAGCAAGGAAGACAGTCACGCAACGATACTAATATGTAAATCACATCCAATCCCAAACTTGCAGATTCTTCTCCATTATAGAGATATGCAGTTATGTTGTACCTCTAATAACCATAGTCCAACATAGTGCTAGTCCGTACTATTTTTTCTCGTTAGTCTCTACATTATGCTTCGTATCAATTATCGTATGAAAGCAAAGGACTAACTCATAAAAATTGCAATTTTTTAAATCCCTACTTGTATTTTAATAATTCATCAGGTGGCGGACGACGATCTAATATTTGATATTGAAGTGCAAAGTTTGGACCAGTCCGATTTACAATCAGTCATCCATCTGCATCTCTGAAATTTAGTAAATCTAGAAACAAATCATGAAGGTTCTGTGATTTTAAAAGTATTCTGATAAAAGTTACAAAATATTAAAACTATCAATATTTGAGATTGAACTTGAGTTCTTGCTCTAAAATTTCAAAAATACAGGGTAATATCAACATTTTAAAATCCTTTGCACTCTTACTTGCATCTTAATGATTCTTCAGGTGGCGGGCGACGCTGTAATTTTGGCTAAGTTTGGACCAGTCCATTACACGATTAGCTGACATACTTCATCACTGAAGTTGGTAAATAAAATCGTACAGGTTATGTGATTCCAAAATTATTCCGATAACAGCTACAGAATATCAAAATCATCAACATTTGACCCCGAACTTGAGTTTTTTTCTTTGTTTGTTTTTTTCTCCAAATGTTTCAAACACACATGGTCATATGAAATAGAAGGCAGTGCGTAGTCTAAACCGATATTAGGTAGCAATCTACAATCGGAAAAAATAAACATGATTACTGAATAAACAGACTGATTTGAAATGGACAAGTATTAAGTCATTCAGGCCTATCTCGCATTATAAGAGAGGTAGATGGTTAAACAGTCGGATCAAAGCGACTCGACTATATGTATTGGGTGAGACCGGGGGTGGGGGAGGCGTAGTTATTCACCGAAGTTTGATCTGCATGGTCATTTGGTTGGAGTGCTTTTTCCACACATACCACAATGATTTATCTAGAAGTTTATATCTTTAAGAGAGAGTCATGGTAGATAAGTTGGTAGAATGTCTGACTACTAACATTAGGGTCGTGGTTGTGCCCTTAGATCCCATTTCCTCGGTATGTTATATCTAATCATGTGCTCAAAGCAAAAATAATGTCCAACGAAACAAGCCGTTTTAACATTAATTCATGTTCCTAAATGATTATTTCACATATGTTAAATACTTTTTTACATATATAAAAGTCCTTTTAGCATATGTGAAGTTAAGTCAAGCTTTTTCACTTACTTAAGATTAATGTTTCCACATTTATGAAAAATTATTTAACTTATGTGAAAGAAAGGAATTAATGCCCCTTTCCATTCCACGTCCTCATTCAGACTATATTTTTCAATACAACCCTACTTCATTGATGCACTATTCTCCCACCCCAACCCGACTACACCAACATTATTAGCAAAGCAAGCACAAATGCGAAAGTTTACAAGTAGCCCCATGAATGCAGTATAATTACTAAGTATTACTTGTATATATAACTTGCTAGAGCAATGCTTGGCAATCTACATTCCCCCCATCCCCATATTTTACATTGGCATGACTTCCAAGTCTACATTACATTTAGAAATTGTCTACAGCAGTTAAATGCTGTCATAAAAATAAACTAAAGGGGTAAAAGAAAAAGAACAAACTTACCTGAATTTATAATACTCTCAGTGATACCGCATCATTCTTCTTACACTGATGCCGAAGTCGGTGTTATTTATATTTCCTGAGGTAAATGAGCACTTCCTTGTTCTACCGTCTTTCCCATATTGATTTAGAAAAGTTTATCATAATAGCAGAATAGTGTACCAGTCACGTATGATGTAAATAGAATGATGTGCCCGATAATATTGGACTGTCTTTCGCCCCTTGATGCAAGACTTATCTTATAATACGAGCACAGTATACCCGTCTATCACGAAGTTAAAAAAAGCAGTGTACACGACAAGAATCTGCTTTTATCGATGATATAATTTCTTCCGCCTTCAGAGCATGCGTAGTGGGGAGGCAGACGGATCGGCGGAAACTTAGAAAGCATCAGTTTTAAAGCAAAATGCATGCTCTTAAAGAAAAGTAACAATAATTTGCTTAAAATAGATTGATCTTATTCCTCCATGGACATCTTTATAGGGTCGGTTCAAAATAGATTTGTGTAAATTTTCGTTTGAGGACGCTATTAATGTTAACAGCTAAAATTAGCGGTGGCACTTGAAGGAGTACTGTTTCATAAATTTTCATAAATTTTTATTTCAATTTGTTTGTTCTGTCTGATTCAAAATGCCGAAACATCCTAAAATTAAGAATTTCCTGTTGGTTCGTTCTTAGTGCAGATCTTCAAATTTGTATCCAATTAAAAGCGTAAAAGAAGAGAAAACTCTTTCATTGTGATTTATTACATGTTTGATTCAATTGTGATTCATGACCACAAGTATAACGTTTGTGATCACTCGGGACGAGTGATTTTCGAAAGCGTGAGTAATGTAATAAACCTAGGGTATGTGCTATTTGTATTTACGTCTCCGTTTATAGCTTTGTTAGATTTTAGTGACTATTTGTTGATTATGGACAGTCGGTTTTGGGAAGATATTTCTCAACTCGAGTAATCAGACAATTTCTATGAATATACGTCATAATGTACAGGATTAGTTTTATAAAATGGACCCTCCCTAATTTATTAACATAGAGAATTCTCTGGATATATTCAGGTATACGTGTTTAGTAATTTGAGATAGGAAAAATTCTTTGCATTGGGAGTTTGGGTCGTGTTTTGTATTGCATGGCGTGAAGTACTAATATTCGGCTTGGAAAGACTTACTAAGGAATCATACAAATGCGAAACAAGAAAAATTATGCAAGTATGAAATTGGAGTTTCGTGATGCGTGGTCATTAAGTGACTTGAGAAAGCTTATTTGTAGTATTCACGCGTTTAAGAACCTTTCAGTTGACAACGACTGTTGTCTTGAGGTCCTTGGAAACAGGGGAAAACAATGGATTTCAAGCCACGCTCACACAGGTGTTTGATTCGCTCGGTATGAAACACCATCCGTAGCAGACACACCAGTATATCGACTCAGTAATTAATTATCATCTAAGTATATACCTTGATTTATGTCGTAGGAATCCGGAGTGACTGTGTATTTGGATGGGAATTAATTACTGGGTCGACATGCGTGTGTGTCTGCTACGCACGAATGCAACTGATACAGACTAAATAAATAAACTGGCAGACAGAAAGCACTGAAATTTCAACCGTACCACCACCGCGCCAAATCAGGAACATGTAAAGTAGTATTAATGTCTGTTTTAAGAAACATGACTAATCACTTTATTGATACCTAATTGAAAACGTTGATTTTAAAAAGTCACTGCGAGATGAGAGGCGTGGAGTTTGAAAATATCATCTGAATGAGATATACATGTGAATTAGAAGGGGATCATTTTTATGAAGTATAGTTATTTTGGTTCCCTGAAAAGAAAACGTGCATTGAGTGGGGCCGCACTTCCATGCTATCCCGCTGCTGACCGAGTAAAATTGTTATCCAACATCCCATCGCCCCAAATCCAGCCATTGCGGTTAATCTGACAATTGTAGAAAATGAATTGCTGTTAAATAAATTTTGTACTATAACTGGAAAACCAATTATCATATGACACTTACAAACGTTTGTTTCTTCAAATACGTGATGTTATCATAGCACAGTCACAAGTTTACATCTATCTCTCTCTCTCTCTCTCTCTCTCATGGATGAATAAAAACTTCATCTGTGTTCAGCTTCGAAACTTTATTCTAAAGTTTTTAATGAAAAGGTATCCTTTTCTCTTTGGAAATCCTGATAACTCGTACGAAAGTGTGAAAATAGGCAAAGAAACAGCAAACTAATATTGCTCCTTGGCTCATTTCTTTCATTGTGCAACTTGTTCGTTGGTCATAATTTCTGAATGTTTGAGAAATGCGAAAAAGATACTTTTATTTACAGTTACATTAAGTTTTAACTTATATACTTCAAAATAAAAAGACTCCTGTCTTGGAATGAGCAAAACCTATATATCATATGTCGTTGGTCTTCAAGCATATGAACTGTTACGCAGAAAATATATGCAGGGAAAAATATATCTGGAGTTACTGTGACCATGGTCTATAACATACTAACCCTTAAATCAATAAACTGGAACCTTGAACTAAGGAAAAAAACTTAGAAAGTTTTGTTCCAATCTTCCCACTATTTAGAACAATTGAAACGCGAAACAAAATCTGTTTTAGTGATAGTAACCATGACATTTAAACTACTGATACGCAAAACAAAATCTTGTACATTGGACCATGGTCAAAACGTACCGAATTCCGTTCTTACTTTTTTTACCAAAGCAAACCAGATGACCGCTGATCATCTTAGCGCAATACATCCGAAAGTTATATATTATATGAAGCAAATGATAATTAAGGATTCTGCAGAACAATGTATGTAGCCTGCGCATCGTGCTTTGATCTAACCCCATTGATTATGTCTTTCCAACACGTCCATAAAACAAAAGTTTAGTAGCAAATCTTAAGGTACCGTAGCCTTCACCGCCGGAAGAGTGACTCCTATATCTTACCATGACCTACTTTTCCTTGTGATGGGTAGTACTCTCTTGGAAGAATATACCCATAAAATGTTATACAATAGTGTCAAAGAAACTCGGCTAAATGCAAAAACGTAATGCAGTCGCTGGCGCATGAAAAACATGTCAACATGACCTGCTTTTGCTTGAGGTGAATAGAAACTTTGACGATAAATATATTCATCATGATCCCTGACTGTACGTAAAAGGTGTCAGAGAAAATGAGTTCAAATCAAAAACTTAACGTAATCGCTGAAGGTTAACCGAGGTCGCCGTTACCTACTTTTGGTGAGTCGTACCCTCCAAAATAAATATACGCTTCAAAGTTTCATGACTGTACATACAACGGTTGCAGAGATATGTATGCATGTAAGCATTGTACTATGTATGTTCGTATGTATGTATGAATGGATGGATGGATGTAGCGTTTTACGGCACCTCAGCACAATAGTGGCTATAATGATGTCGACTAAAGGAAAAGTTAGACAAATGTTAAAATCGATTGCACTAAAATTTTGGAAGATAAACCATTCCAAAAAAATGCAAATATGAAGTGTAAAAAGATAAAATATGAAACGAAATTATGTTAAAATTCTGTAAAATGTATATCAAATGAAAGACAAAGGTAACAAATGTAAAATCCTTAAAACATGTGTTCAAAATTGTGTTATATAAACCGCATTCCGTAAAAACGTCGAAGATTTGTTCAGGTGGTGCATCATCATACGGTTTCTTCAATCAGTTCACATCAAAATAATTCTGTCTCTCAGGATGGTAATCAACACACTTGACAAGAATGTGTTCCACTAGTAGTGAACCCTGGCATGGTATGCAGTCTGGTCGAGGGATATTGATTGGTAACTACGTTGAACAAAGTACATAGTTCAGAGAGAGAGAGAGAGAGAGAGAGAGAGAGAGAGAGAGAGAGAGCATACATATACTTAGGGGATGACATATCTCAGCTGGGACTGAAGTAGTAATACTTTTCAATCGTCATTGATGTAACAAGTCAAAAATTAGAATATGCTATGTAAACTTTGACTTAAATAGGGTGGATGGGTGAAATTGCTGATCCTACCAAAGTAGCATACAAGAAGACAGAAACGTGGGAATATTGGGCATGTACAAAAAAGGCATAAATGTAAGACCTAAATTGATAATAACTACATAACAGGTAAATTTTCTGAGACTGATTAGAATACATACAGTCTCTAGTTACTCAAGCTCAGAAAAGTCCATGCGCTCAAAGGTTTTGAAAGAGTCCAGCTCGCTAACAATGTTTGCAGTTTTTGATATGTTGCACAATTGAACACTGCATTTGTTAAAATGCATCAGGTACCAGAGTCACATACTGTACACGTGCACAAGTGGTATATTTCGTTTTTGGTGATGGCCATAGCCATCGTTGCTGACCCTGATCGTTAAATTTTTCTTTCATTTATTTATACGAGTTTGAATGATTAACATTTGTCTTGGTCTTGTTGGGCGATGAAACGAACGTTGGTATATTAAGATGAATCCCTAACAAACCGATGGGGTTTCTAAGTTACATCAACCACTAAATTGAAAAGTATGCAACGAAATTATTTTCCTTTAAATGTACATTTATTATGAATTGAGAGCATGAAGCTTGAATGGAACTAAGATCGTTAACCTGGCATACAAGGGACATAAAAAGAAACCTATAACATTCCTTCAAATTCGTCAAAGAGAAGTTACGTTTATTTATTTATCTATTTATTTATTACCTTATTTATTTATTGTATTACCTACGTAACCATGTGAGAAAAAAAAAAAACAAAAAAAACAAAACAAAAAAACAGATGGAGTCGGTGACGTGATTAGTTTAAGTTCAAAACGGTGACAGTGAGGAGTCGTTAACGATAATAATCTATGTCGAAAACTGCTACGGCGTCCGTGGCGTTGTCTACCTTAATAATATATGATACAACTGCGATTGGACGGTGGCGTCATTAACACTAATGATCTATGTTGAAATTTCATCTTAAAGTTCTTGCAGTCGCAGTAAAACGGATCACAGGTGAGACTCCGTGTTCCGCTGAACCCTTTAAATTTATCGATATATAGTTTTATTGGTTATATTTGATGGCATATCGGCATCTTGTCTACCAACTCCAAATAGCCCCTACCTTATAATGCTCTACCATCAGAAGAAATTTAGCTCTTTTCGAATGAAATGGCTATATAACAAATGTTACACATGCATACGTACAGACACACACAGACTAGAAAGCTATCGAAATTTGTCAGATGCTTCACGAAATAGATCATTCGTGGTACGACGAAATAACATCGAAAAATAACATGATTGAATTCTCTCTATCAAATGCATCGAATGCCTTTCTTTAGGATTTACTTTCAGTTTGAAATTTTTAGGACGAAATTCATTTTCTTTTTTAAGTTTCCGTTATGGCGGCCAAATAATTATTTAAAAGTGGAATAACATTCTTTCCAAAATTGAGATACCTTAGTGCCAGGTGTTACTTTTGATAAAACGGACCAGTTATTCCCGAAAAGAAGTTGTAAGAAGTTTGTTTTGTTAATTTTTTACAGGCGATCATATTTATTGGCATATGAACATCTTTTTCACGGAGAAAAAGAACAGATTTGTTACACAAAAGGCTTTTATTCATCTTGGTTAATTCTGGAGAAGAAAAAGAATTTATAGAAAAATCCAGCTGTATATCTAAAGTTTTGTAAAAAGATTATGTGATTCTTTGTACAAATTCAAAGAATGTTATGATGCAAACAATGCTCCTGTTAAATTTGAGGATATGATATTTATGAAACGAACTGAATAAAAGGTATATGCTATGAGCTGCGTGCAATATGTGGTATCTTGCATTACTGAACGAGTTTCATAAATGTTATTTCAAATTAACACGAGCTTAAACTTGCATGTATCACACTAGGGTAGAACTTTGTGTTACTAAATGACTTTGCGAAGCGTTACGTCACTGTGATGAGAAAGCCTTATAATATGTGTTATATGTTTTATAATATGACGTCATGAAGCTAACAAAATGTGCTCTCACATTATATTTATGATTTAGAAAGAAAATTAAATCAATGAAATATAAAAAAAAAGAAAGTACATATATTTACTATGCATTCTTTATTACGTCATGGATATCATTATATTTCTAGGCAAAGCTTATTACAGTCTTTTGATCTAAATAATAGATATCTTTTTTTTCACTACCCGACAGCTCGTTGCTGTCACATTAAAGTCAAATTCCTTAAGGAAAAGTCCTGCTATGGTGATGGCTTTAAGGCAACGGAGCACCCTATGTGACAGCTTGTTCTCCCAGCACACTCCTGATCCTGTTTATAGTTTTTAGGACCTTTTACAGTGTGAAATAAAGGAACGAGAAGTTTATTAATGGCCGTAAGAAAAGATACAAAACTACTCACTTCCTGAATGAACTACCAAGGACGAATTCTTTATGAGTCAAAGCAGTGACGTATTATTAAATAATAATGACAGAATGACTAATATAACACACGTTCCATTCCATTAATAATAATAATACATCAGTATGCTTGTTATAGCTTAATTCCTTCTGCGTCAAAGAGATAACATATTGTTCAAAAGTTTAAAGTTCTTAATTAACCTGCTGTAGATACAGTGAACACTAGACGCTTATTGTTGTGAGATATTGCAAATATAAATAAAGACATACTTCAAAACATTTTAAAACTTGCTCCTTGTCTTACTTGGATAGATATATAAAGAGAGAAATTACTACGACAGCACACACATAAGTTTTCGACTGAAATTTTCATTCATGAAATTTTATTCATCACATGTATGTTCCGAAAGAAAACAACAACAACAACAAAGACATTTACAACAATCTCAACAAAATCAACAACTACAACAATAAGTATCACTACTACTACTACCACAAAAACTAAAATAATAGAATGTCATAGTTCCCTCGGAATTTTACTCAAATGCACCCATCCATCCACCCCACCTCACTCGTTGCTAAATAGATCTAAACCGAACGTTAGCAATATACTAGATCTACCATACGATTCAACGATTTCCATCCAAGGAGAAAACAAAAGGTTTTTTAGTGTTGAACCGTTCCATTACTTTCATTGATTAGAATATTTCTTTTCCTTCATGGGAGAAGTCACGCCATCTGAATCTGAAAACGCAAACTTAGCAGCTGATCTTCTTAACCAGGTCAAGATTGCACTTGCCGGACGCTGGGTAATCTAAGTTTCTTTTCAGGCTGTTGTGTCCATTTTACTGAATGAGCTCTAATGATTTTCCTTACTTGAAAAGTGATTCATTCGACACCTGCTGGGGAGGTAGTCGAAACTACTGAAATATAACCAACCTATCTGGGTGAAAAGAATAAACCAACCTCTAAGCCAGTCGGTAATTATCCCAGATTGTCTTAATTACATTCCCAAGAAGCGACATGAAAATGTGTCATTTGAATAATATGACTGGGAATTAAGTGACGTAACGTTTATATGATAGAATAATTTTTAAAGGTTAGCTCGAAATATAAAAGCATATCGGCAATGGTGTATGGGCAAGTTCAAAACTATCGTGGGCAATGGACAATTTTAACATAGGATTTTCCGAGGTGATCAATACTATCCCCCACATGTAAACATACAGTTTAATATTAATTCCCGTTATGCCAAACAACAATTCAACACTATAGCCTCAATTGAAGTCAAGGACTTCTAAGAATGCTACAAAATGCCCTCAATGTTAAACCTATGGACAATTGTAACATAGGATTTCCCACTGTGCCCCAAGTGGATCCCGCATGTTAACCTATGAGCTAATGTTTATTCCTGTAACGCTCTCAAGAGGCTCATTTAACTATCGATATATATATATATATATATATATATATATATATATATATATATATATATATATATATATATATATATATATATATATATATATACACTGCTCTAGCATCTTTTTATATTCTTTTCTATTTCGTATTTTATTTTAGTGCTGTATCCTTCCACAAGTGGGTTGGTGGAAACAATTATACTGCGTTGGTCAGTAAAATACGTCCGTGCGTTCATACTTTTCGATTTTTTTTTAATTAGATGCAATGCATTTCAGTGGCCATGCATCTCCTACTAATAAATCACGTTACATAACGTCGGTGTTGGTTGTTTCGTGTCGTGAATTTTTTAAAATGGGGATTTTGTGTTTGTTAGGGTGGAATTTGAATACTTATACCTCTTTGATTCAATTTAATATAGAAACAAGTAGGTTGGAAATTTCATACCCACCTGCTAAAATACCATGTAATAAATAATCTGTCTACCTACCTACCTACCTACTTACCTATCTATCTATCCATTCATCTATCTATCTATCCACTTTTCTATCTATCTATCTATCTCCTATGCCCGTCAATACCCATACAATTTTCAGACCTAAATATCCATTTTACTGTTTTCTTTGCATTCTATGAATGTATCTATCCATGCATGCTTTGATTAATCCCTTGATCTGTACACATCTGTTACATCAATCTTTTTGTCATCTGCCCATCTCTCTCCACCAACTTCCTCACTTCAACTGAGGCAGATACATCGCCGGTTTAACACCTTATTCTACACAAGAAATCTCAGATCGTTCATATAAAGCAATTTCAAAATTTCAGGGCCAAACTCCATAATCATAGTCTTCAATCTCGTCGTATCATCATGGTTAGATTATTATTATTATTATTATTATTATTATAGTTTATGGTTATTATTTAACAGTTTAGGAGCAGCTGTTGCCATAGTGATTCTTGTCCTTGAAGACAAATGTGAAGTAAGATTTCGCGCCCAGTTCGAATTAAGAAATAGACATATACGCATTTAAAAAAAATTAACGAAAGCATGATGTTGATATTGAAAAAAAAAGATGACAGTCGGACAGACGGACATCGTGAATGCAATTCATCGTTTGCATTTGTTCACAAGCAATGAAAAAAACTTTGCACTAAAGATAAAAATTAAATAAAAAGCTTCACCATCTTGGCTTTCCTAAAATAAATGTATTAGTTCGTTAAAGATTAATCACTTCAAGGAAATATGCCGTGCATTCGTATTTGGGCATGGATTTCCTGTCAATATCAGAAGATGTGGTTTTACTGCAAAACTTGCATTAAAGGTCACCCGGTATTAAGTAATCACTTGTCTTAAGCAGCCACTTTCTGTGCATCCTGCACATCAAATTAGTAGACAACAAAAAACTACTTTTAAACAGACACCTGTACAAGGAGGTCACTTTTTTCAACCAGAGGTGGTAGCTTAGCACGTGTGTGTATTTGAAAATTGTTTACATGTGTACTATGAGAAACAAGAGATCATGAATGAGTGTTGACCACAAAATCAAAAAAAGGCAGCAAGTAACAAAGAAATTATTTGAATGTGTTTGCATGTAGCTGCACCGCTGGACACCTGGATTCTACGATTATTATCTGGTACCAGTCACCCCACACTACTCTGCCTTATTGAACAAGGGGGATTGCAAGGGTTGGGGGGGGGGGGGTTACAAACAATGTTACCAAGTCATTTTGTAACACTACACTATCTGGTACCATAAAATAAATAATTGTGCGCGCCCAATTTCGTAGCTTGCGCATGCTAATTACTAACGCGCCGGTGACATAGGTAAGTCGCAGACGGAAAATAATAACTCACGCACGCAAGTTAAATGTCACGCTGGAGTTAATAACTTGCGTGCCAGATTTGAGCAATTTAAATAATATTATTCAACAACATACCCAGGAAACTAAGACAAGGTCATCTAAGCCAGATCCGATACTGACTTCTCACTCAACGGTAACAAATGAGAGTAGCGTTATTCAATTTAAATCTATGATTTCGGACCATTTCGCTACCTACGACCTTTTTGAAATTGATTTTAAAATTGAAAAATCTCAAAGTTGATTGATCTGGTTTTATTTCTGAGCCGATTTGAGTACTTTCGATGACGAAATATATAATTTGAATAGATAGTGTTTTTTTTTTTTTTTTTTTTTTACAGGAAATTATCTAAGACAACACTACTGAGTCTTTTGCAAGAATGTTGTTGGATATGTCTTTAACATATATTCATCATAAAAGTGTCACATTTAAATTAAACGAGAAACCATGGTATGATAGAAATTTGGTTGCCAACCTATAAAGCATAAATTAGTTACCTGTTATAAAAATGGTTCATCGTATGACACCTGACTTTCACAATGAATTGGTTCTACCAGCCGTTTCTCGAAACGTAGGCGTTAGATATAAACTGCTAAATAGCTCTAATTTAAAGTGCCTTTCAATTGTCTATAATACACAAGCAACAATTAAAGTATGGAACGACCTATCACAAGGTGTAAAGAATTCCAAATCTATTTCTTTTTTTAAGAAACAAATTGATAGAAATGAGCAAGTGCCTTCATACTACTTCACTGACGGAAGGAAACTATGTCTTTCACGCCAGTTAGAAATAAATGTTCTGCCCTAAAGATTATTTTATATTTTAATTCTAAATGTATGAGACTGTCCAGCAGCAAATGAAACAGTTTACATTATCATTTAGGATGTAGACTATATAACACTCCAGTACGACCTTTCATAAATTCCTAGCAGTCACCATCAGTTCCAAACGACCTGCACACCCTTTTATTTGGAAATAAAATTAAAATTATAGCATTAACAATGATATTTGTAGTCAAGTTCATTTGTACAATAAAAGGTGCAATCACTTTTTAATATACTGTACGGCTAGCATGCATATACGAACATACGTATTTTTGTCCTTTCTACCTCTTAATCACAATACCTTTTAACTGTAAATATCGTCTTTGTTTCATATATCTCTTGAAAATACCGACTTCATATATGTTACATTATTTTTCATTTCAATGCCTTTTATAGTGTGTGTTTTGTTTATTTTGTTGGAAGGACTTAACTTAGCTGGTGGAATTTGAGTCCAATCCTTTTGTCTTGTGCAATACTGGCGATCAAATATGTTTAAAATCAATAACTCGCGCCTGGGAATTAATACAAAATTGGGCGCGGGAATTAATAACTTAACAGATTAGTAAATCGCGCGGAAAATATTAACTGGCACACGGAAATAAAATAGCTTCCGCACGGAAAATATATATGTTGCACGACAGCTATATTTTCAGATATACGTTATCATGACACATGGTTAAAGTATGCATTCAATACCATGGAAGTTAGGCTCTAAAGAAATCAATATACACATTGAGCATCAAAAACTTCAAAATAATATTACGTTCGTTGTCAGATGCTGCTGCTGAGCATCAAAGAATATAAAATATCATACAATAGTGACACACACACACACCTATATATATATATATATGAACAGAACAACCATCAGAACGATACCATATCAGAAGGACTACTGATTTATAGTCAAATATTGCTTATAACTAATTCTGATTATTCTAAACTCGTATTTTGTCTTGACTATGAGTCATTCTTTAGCTCCTTTTTTGTTTTAAAAAAAAAATATTTTACAAGCTGGCACCGCATTACGAAAAAGCAATACATCATAACATGTTTGAGATTTTTCAGAAGCTTGTTTTTCCTTTTACTTTATTGCATTGGAATACTCATGTAACAAATTTCAGACTATTTACCAGGGATGCATTCATTCCACTGTCCGAATTATACTTACCAGTCAATACTAATTGATGCAGCCATGTAAACTGATTGACGTCAAGTCGGACCCTTGTCTAAATCGGTTATTGTTTTGTAAACTGGCTAGGTCATGTGTAAAAAGTTGGGATTGCTGAACGTGGTGTGATGGGGCAGTTAGTCATGTTTCCTCATGCATATTGTATGTATATAACGACCCTGGTGTACGGGCTCTCAGTATTTTCGTCTTTTTGTAAATCCGAGAACTACTGGTGATTATTTGTTTGAGGTTTAATTTTGCTAGTACCTGTAGATTGATGGCTTGCTATATTGTTACTGCAAATACTGTACAATGTAGAGCAGCACTTTCTACTAAAGAACTTTGGGTTCTTCTGCAAGCGAGTAATTGGGATTAACTAGTGTGTAAAAGTTCTCCTGCGCAGTTCCCAATTTGGCTTCCCTATTTTGCACAGTGGAAGGCTTATCTGAGAAGTGCTGTCAAATGTTTCAAAGGAGTTGCTAATTTGGTAGTATTTCTTTGACTTTTCCGGTATAATCAAAAGTGAAAGAAAATCTATAAATACGGCTGTACTAATATAACCGCCAAAATGAACTTCTGCTCCCACAATTATATAACTAATCGACATTTATACTATAAATTCGGATAACAATAATGATTTCCTTATTTTGGTTTGGTTTGGTTACTTTTAACGGCACATTTTAAAACATTATTGAAGATATCGTGCCGAGGAAATGGAAGCTAAGTGCCTTCCGCAAGGACACGATGAGGCACCCGAACATGGCTGGCCTGGGGTGGTATTGAACTCACTACCATTGGATTAAGAGTCCAACGCTCTACTAACTGAGCTACCGCGGCTTCCTCCTAATTTTACTTTTTTTTTTTTTGTTAAACGTATTGTAATCTACATATAAATAAAATTACATAAACTGGACAGACTAGTCAGAATGGGTACGCACAAGGCTTGATGATAAAATAATCAGTCGGCGCATCAACAAAGCAAGCAGTATACAAGTGGAAGCCCTGACAATGTGAGATAAGAAGATTATATCAATCCACTTGATATATCTACTGTATGGGTTATTAACAGTTTATCATCTCCTCTGTCGAGTTAGCCGGAACCAGGACGTTATGAGGTGCAAACTCGTGCAGATGAATATGATATGACCACTGTTATCGTCACCGTATCATATCTTCTGTCGAGTTAGTCAGTACCAGGACGTTATGACGCACAAATCCGGGCAGATACAGATGATATGATAATAATTTAGTCAGAATCGTGATCTACTTGAAGGACAATATGTGGGCAGAAGACATGCAGCAAACGTTGCCTAATGTTTCAAGTTTATTTTAATTTACATATCTTTCTATTACGGTTATTTTTCTTCATACACCAATTCACATAAATGAATCATTTTGTTTTCCAAATTAGGTATATTTTTGGAACTTTAGTGGTAAATAATCAGATTGTATTACTGTCCTTTCATTTCTCGTGCTTATATAACTGCTGTATACATTACATTTAAAGCTCTAAATTATCATTGCCACTATTTTTACTGCATTTCAGCAGGATGATAATTCTCTCTTATCACACACACACACACACACACATACACACACACACACATAGATAGATAGATAGATAGATAGATAGATAGATAGATAGATAGATAGATAGATAGATAGACAGATAGATAATTTTCAGACTCAGATAAACGTAAAGTGCTCATATTGTACAGATGAAGCTCAAGCAGTTATATTCAGCATACACAGTCTGATAAGCACATTATCTAAGCTGGTAAACTTTATCAGCCTGGATCCCGTTAATCTAAATTGTTCGCGTATTTACTTTATTTTTTCTGTTCACAATTAAGTAAATATTTATAAACCAGTCTGTTACCAATGTCAGCATGTCGCTTGAGGCTTTTCTGGGGGAAAATGACAATCGCGCAACGGATTCAAGGAGATAACATTTTAGAATCGCTAGCAAATAGAATTTCAGAACTGGACTATATTATCGAAAAAGAAAACAAATTTTTATGCGTAGTGATGGTAACACAATCATTTTTTTTTTATACACATTAGGAAAAATGGCAGCACAAGAAGGAAAACTAAAGGCGATATGAGACTGCTGAGGGAGTGGCTGATAAGAATCAGAGACAGTAGAATCGTATAGTGTATTCCAGCTCATGAGCTGGACAGACACTTGGCAACATAGTTCTTGTCTGTCAGAAAAACAAACAGAGAGAGTACGAACCTGACACTGCGAAATATATCCTGTGTAGTATCAGTTGGTACTTGCTGGAGAAGAAGTATCCTTTCTACATACAACCCATGAGTTCGAACACTCCAGAGGTGTACTCACCGCAAAAAGGAAAGCTTTAAATTAACAAGGGCTGGGCAATAAAAAGAAGAGAGCAGATCCTGTCACAGATAACTAAATAACTCTCCTGTACATGAAGGGTCTTCTTGGCAGAGATATATTTATCGGAGTAAAACTGCGCCATCCACCCTCCCTCACTCGCAACCAACTCATGTCCTCAGTGTCACTAGAGAGAGGTACTAAAAGGGTAAAAGTGTGGCGAAATATATAATTATCGAATCCCTAGTTTTATTGCAGGAATTTTATTGTAGAGATATTTTTTCGTAAAAGTTACCTTTTAAAATTAAATACGGTGTACACACACAGACACAGACACAGACACACAGACACACAGACACACACACACACACACATATATATATATATATATATATATATATATATATATATATATATATATATATATATATATATATATATACAAACACCGTACATGTGTCAACATGTGGTTTCTAAACTAAACAGCTTCTTATGATGTCTAGCTGGTCCTAAATGAAAATTGTGCCATCTGATGTTTAGTATGGCCGCCACAGTGACCATCTTGAAAATCTTGTTATTGCTACTCCTGAATGGAAAATCACATTGACATGGAGTATTCACGATAAAACATATTATGATATCAAGTTGGTCATAAATGAAAATGAGCCCAATCTGATATCGAATATGGCCGCCACAGCTTGTTATCGCTATTTCTCCTGAATGGATGGTCATATTTACATGGTGATTTTAGTAAAAGACTTCTTATGAAGTCTAGTTGGTCTCAAATACAAATGGTACTGATCTTATGTCCAATATGGCCACCACAACGGCCATCTTGAAAATGTTGTTATCACTACTCTTCCTGAACGGATGGTCGTATCAACATGTGGTTCTTACTAGACAACTTCTTATGATGTCTGGTTGGTCCTTATGGTGCCATTCAGATATTCAATATGCCTGACATCTTGAATATCTTGTTATCACTTTTTCATTTGAATGAATGGTCATATCAGCATGGGGTTTTCATTAAAAAACTTCTTATGATGTCTAGTTGGTCATAAATTAAAATGGTGTCGATTTGACTTATAATATGACTACCACAATAGCCGTATTGAAAATTGTGTTTATCACTACTTCTCCTAGATGGCTGGTCATATCGACATTGTGCTTTCACCAAAAGACTTCTTATGATGTATATTTGGTACCAAATAGAAATGGTGCCAATCTGATATCGATTACGGCCGCCATGGCGTCCGTCTTGAAAATCTTGTTATTGTTGCTCCGCTAAAATGGAAAGTAGTATCGACATGGGATTTCAACCAGAAGACTTCTTATGATGCCTTGTTCGTCTTTCATGAAGATGGTGCCAATGTGACATCCAATATGTCCACCACCTCAGCTATTTGAAACTCTTGCTATCGGCGAAGAATATCAGAGATGGTTTCAACACTCCACGGTTAAAAGGAAGAAATGGTCTTATGTTGAAATCCTGGAAATTCTTTCCAGTCAGTAGAGCGTCCGTCCCTTTGAGGGACTCTTTTTATTTATTATTTCACAAAATCGCGAAGCACTTATACATTTAATGTGGCTAAACAATACCATACATTTCTTGCTTTGTGGACGCCAGGAACTCGTAAACTTGTTATGGGTTGACCTAGAATTGAAAGCAACATCTGACAAGATACTGTAAAGAATGTCGAATACAATCAAAGGGAAATATAGACAAGGACTGAAGTCATGAGTGATGTACGAAGATTTGCAGCAAAAAATGTCTGGTAAACATGGTAAATTGTTTTTGTTTTTTTAAATAGTACACAGTGTAACTTGATTACTGTTTGTCTGATGAGCACGTGAGTGTGTAGGCAAAATAAATAAAATAATTTGTAATTGTATTAAATAAATAAAAATAGGTCAATTGATAAATAATTGATTTAAGATGTACTAGAATATGAAAATTTATATTAAACACTTAAATCTAAATAAAAACGAAAGAAAATGATGATTTTAAAGAATAAGCAAATAAATAAGCATACATTTTTTGGTTATTTAACACTGCTTTGCATAAATTTCTTTTAATGTGACACCTACTGTTCAGTTTCCCTTGATAAGAAATATGACGACGCAGACTAGTGAAAATGATGGTTCCTGATGCACCCTTTTTATTGGAATTTACAGAAAAGGCATGAAGAATACAGGTTTCAGCTGGCATATAAAAGTTGCCATGGGAAAAATACTATTGGCAGTTTGGCTACGGTGATGAGCGAATAAGATGGATTACAGAGATGGCTTGTCAATCATACTGCAAGGAAGACAACCGTTACAAGACTTGTTGATCGCTTCATTCCCCACCGAATGCAATTAAGCAGCTGACAGGACACACACACACACACACACACACACACACACACACACACACATATATATATATATATATATATATATATATATATATATATATATATATTCAATCTATCATCAGCTATAGCAGTGTAAATATCGAGAAACAGCAAGCAATGTCGAATATTGTTTCCATTGTAGCAGTTCTTACTTTTATTGGTGAACGTCAGAATCATAAAGATTCTGATGAACAGTTAGCCTTGGCCTCTCAAGAGATTGAGCATGCTCTGCATACAGTTAATGGGTTTCAAAGGTCAGGCAGTATTATCAATCCTCCATTAATCAGTAGTCCGGGTGGCACATTGCAACTATTAACTAAAACGTTTGCAAAAACTTTAAAACTAGACACAATAGTTTCAATCTGTACGTTCAACGCTCCTATTTCTATCTCAATAAATTGAAAACAGTAGTTCACAAAATAAATTGCACTTAACTTGTTTGCAGAAATCTATTTGACATTTGTTGATTATTTATGTCTCTTTTGTAAGAACATAGCATACAGAAAAAGAAATACACTGTGCAAAAGCATGAATTTTTTAAAGTTTAAATGTGATCCGACATTGTTTAACTTCAGCTCTTCATAGTTATTGATGAAAGTGTGACATAGAATGGATAATAAATCTAAAGATGTTAACCTGTAATTGTAATTTTCTGTATACTCTTGTAAAGGACTCTAATTATCTCATATCTTTTGTAAAATATATGATAAAAAGGTTAATACGAGATGTTGGCCTTATTATCCACTGAATCAGCCATCGACCAATATTGGACATCGGGCTAAAGAACATCGGTCCGATATTGCGTTTCAATCTGATTCAGTGGATGATAAGGTCAACGTCATGTATTAACCTCTACTTACAATCATCACTTTATTAATATTGTCTTAGGGTGATAATTCACTTTTACATATATCACTTTATTAGTATTGTCCTCACTCAAACATTTAACAGCAACATGGTGATTATTCTCCCCTAGAATCACCACTTTAATAGTATTGCCCTCATTCAAAAATATAACAGCAACAGGATGATAATTCTCTCCCACAATCATCACTTTATTATCCTTATCCTCACTCAAGCATTTAACAACAACAGGATGATAATGCGCTCTTGGAATGTTGCCATATACCTTATTTTATTCAAATTTTTACTTTCTCTGTCTCTAAATTTTAAATGCAGGATTAAATGGTGAGATAAAAAATGATATAAAAATAAATTGTCCTTGCTTTAAAACCCTAGTATGAAAATAATCTATCCCAGAGTTAAAAGAATGTAAACGAAAGAACAATTTTCACCAAAAACTTAAAACAAATATTTTTATATGACCTTTACACCAAGGTGATAGGGGTGAGTGAGTGCATTGCTGATTGATGTATCTTTATTCAGTAATAAACGATTCAAGGAATAAATAGAAGCAATCAAGAAGTTTAGGATATAGATGTAAATGATAACTTTCACAAAACCCTTAATCCAAATCTTCTGGTACTGTGACCTAGACGCCAAGGTTATAGTCATGGATGTGTCACATAATAAATTGTCTTTTTTCTAGTTTTCAACATCCACAGTGCCAAAAGAACACTTTGAGGGTTTTAGGTAAATATAAACAAATTACAAATTTTGAACAGAATTTTGGAACCAAGATTCGGAGACTGTGACCTTGACCCCAAGTTCAAAAATTAAGGGTCACGAAAGACATTTTTTTTTCTGCACTTTAATGGCATGTTCAGATTATCATAACATCAATGAAGGGATGTACTAGTTAAGTAAATTAAGAGCTTTAACTAAAGCCTTAACATAAATATTCTAAGAATGTGATCTTGACCTAAAGGTTGGGTGAGAGAAATACTAAATAAGATGTATCATAGGCAAACATCAAGGCCGTCGGGCGTATGGGTTTAAGTGGAACAATTTCTTTCCCTAACTAGGAACAAAATACAAGTGAGGTTTTATATTTATTACATAAAGCTTATGTTATGCTTTCCCAATTCTTTCTCGATAAAATGTGGATGAAATATTTTGAAACAATTAAATTGATGAAAGTTAGATTCAATTTATAGAAGCATATCAGGATGCGGACATAAGTAATGAAAGTTCCATTCTGGGTCTGTGCAATCCAAATAAGGATTAAAGATTCGTATTGAACAGCAGATCAACCATGTACGATCAAATGGGAATGTAATGAACTAAAAGAAAGAATGTTACATAGAACCGTTAAAAAGTGGCTGTTTAAGACAGGTGAATTGCTGAATAAAGGTGCCTGTCATTATTTAATTAGAGAACAAAAATTAATTCAAAGTGGGCCTTGTCAATTGTTTCTCTCAACTTAAAAAAGGATAATTTTGTATCAATGTAAATAGGTAATAGTTGAACAAGTTTATCGATAGTTATTATATTAACTGAAATTTGCTTCATTAGATACAATTTTATAACAATGTAATGACCAGGACGGTTGACTTTTAATTGTGTTTTATGCCTATATGTATGCTTAAGGTATATATTAATGACAGTAAAATCATATGCTAGAATGTTTGACAGAAATGTATCGTCATGAATAGAAGTTACATTTTTAATATAACATAAATTCAGTAGTTTTTGACCAAATTGTGTATATTGCATACAATAAGGATAACTGTTCTGTGCTGAGGTATGTTTCTGATTATGGAGGAAAAAGCTGCCTGATGAAAATGGAGGTATTCCCTCCCGTCTGCTGAGGTTGTCTTAGTCACCCCTGCTTCCTGACTGCTTTTGTTATCCTTGTAAGTCATCAGAGGGAACGTTCTGGCTAATGCACTGGTTCATCTGATTACCATGTCGCGTCGGTGTGAAGTTTATATACCCCCTAGCAGCCATTGCAGCTGGCACAGCCTCTTTTAAGGCCATATGACATCAACACAGCCAGATGGTAGTTGTCAAAAATATCACAGACCAAAGGCTTGCGGTCGGTGCACTTGGTTTCAATGATATTATCAGTTAATGCAGCTGAGATTCGACTGTCATTAGTGATTTTAAAAAAAATCTGAAAAAAATAGAAATATTCGTTTTTGGGGACGGGGGTAAAGAAGAAGTGGCTGAACAACTGCCATGGTATTGTATCGGTTCCTAATTGTTTCCGAATCCGCTGGGGTATCATGTTGGTGATATAACCTGATTTCTTGTGGGGTCATTATACCATTCACTGGGTTGACACATGGAGTATCTGTTTTCCAGTTATAGTTGTCAATAGTGAAACTGAATGTGAGGGTGGAACAAGTTAAATTGGATGAATTCAATAAAATTGTATTTGATTATATTATCCTATCAATTGCTGGGATGAATATGTTCTTAAATGAAGTTACTTGATCGAACATATTTGATTGTATTGATTGTTCCATTATTTGAAGCATTATTATCACCCGGAAGAGAAAGTAATGAACTCTCTGTTTTGTCTGTAATACAGGTGGGTTTATCTGGAGTAATATCCAGACTACCTAGGATTTGAACTAGTAGTTCATTTACAAATACTTGCTCATCATTGATGGATGAATCAATCAATCAGGTTTTGGTAGAATTTCGCTGGAAATTTATTTAGATCTTCCTTCCTATTGCACTTCTTATGGCAATGGCGGCAGTACACTTTTTTTTTCAAATATGGACGATATTTGAGTGTAGATTCAATGATTGGCGGTGTTTATAATGAATTCAACAGATGGCACACTTATAGGCCAGCTTTTGGTGGTGTAAACTTACTTGTGTGATGCTATTGTTATGACAAAGAGTTGTGTCATAATAAAACGTGCTTGGTTATGTCAAGAGTATGGTTTCTCCAAGAGAAAAAAACATTCCAGCAAAAAAAAACAAAAAAAACCCAGGCCTATACATCTAGGTTATCATACAGGGAAAAAAATAAACAGCAAAATATATATATGTGAACCCAGGACTTCCATTTAAACATCGATGTAGATTATTATATGAATTGTAGAGTATGTTATTAGTGTATCCAAATATATGCTCTATGTTTATGCTCAATGTTGTTACTAAAACTTCTGGGTAAGGCAAAATAACTTATATTATCTGATAGTGAACATCGTTTGTTTAGGTAATGATGTCACTGGTGTGTTCGTTTATTCTTACTTCAAATTTCCTTTTGGTCTCATCAAAATATTATTTTCCATATGTGTTCCTTTGGAGGTAGTCATCTAACTGTTGCAACTTGACACACTTGGATAGGATTTTATATGTGTCATTGTAATAAGTGCTTTGGAAGTAACAGACGCTTAGCTTGTTGGCGTTCAATATTCACCTCATCCAGGTTTCCTTTTGGTTGTTAGTGTTAGTCAAAAACTCAGCTACCAGTAGCTGTTGAAAATGACTTGCGAGTCCATCTTAGTATGTCTGTGTGCCTGTCAATCATAGCAAAAATGTATGCATCAGAACATGGAAATTGACAATGAATGGTAAATTTTATTTTCCAAAACTATTCTTATTCTTTTACTTGTACTTCATCAACTCAAGCTATTAAAAGGATTTTGTTATGCCCTCAGAGAAGTGGCAAATAGGTACAATGCTGTACCTCTGTCCATGAAATTTGTAGCATTTGTCTGTGTGTGTGTGTGTGTGTGAGAGAGAGAGAGAGAGAGAGAGAGAGAGTGTGTGTGTGTGTAGATGATCTGATTAGACTTTCAGGCTCTTAATGCAATATTCGGTTTTATTCACATTTTTAATATTTGGGACTTTTAAGACCCACACTCCTATTTACAAAAGGGATATCTTACTTTGTTCATCTCCATAAGGCTGCATGTGCTTAGTGAGGATGACTATGTAAAAGTAATAACAATTTATTAGCATATCGCGTAAAAACCACTCCATATTAACAAATTAAATTTAGAAAATGACCTCATTTTTTCAGGCCATCGTATCAATTGTTCAAATTATTTAATACATTTTTGAACATTTTTGGACTGAGTTTGTTCTTACAAACATTGTGAACACGACTGAAAAAAAACCACTTAATATCGACAAACTGCATGCGGTAGGCATGTTGATAGTGATGTATACTTGACTTGATCAGATTTTTAGGAAGTAAAAACAATTTTTAAAATTTTACCAAATTTGCAGCTTTTGAAAATTATGCAGTTTACATTGTGGGCATACAAATTTTACAAACGCTAATCTGGTTTAAATCTCCAACAATTTTTTTTTACGATGAATTCATGCTGAATGTAATCTAGAATACAGATTTCTCTGCAGTTAGCAACCTTTGACGAGTTTTGCTAAGCAAAGTTTTCAATATTTATACAATTTTATCGATATTTGAAAAACAACAATTTTAAGGCTTTCTAAACTTGGAATTGCCGTTGACGACTGCCAATATAACAAAAAACACGAGTCTCTCAAAATAAAATAGTTCTCTACTGGCTGAAAACAATCTCCAGTAATCAAAGTACTTGGTGTTGCAACCATCTCAGGAAGAGCAATATGTTCATGATTGCTACCATGTAAAATCGGAACCATTTTCATTTTGGACCAACCAGATATCATTATATTTCTTTTGGTGAAAATCCCATGTAGCTATACCATCCATCCAGAAGGAGTAACGATAACAAAACTTTCAATATGGCGGCCATGATGACCATACTGCCTGTGAGATTGTCATTTTTTTAATTTAGGAGCAACCAAACACCATAAGAAGTCTTCTGGTAAAAGGAAAATGTCGCTATGAATTTTTCTTTAGGCGTAATGTTTTTTCTTTCTATATATCACATAAAAACTTAACCTTAACACTGTTTGCTTACTTAATTTTCCCTTTCTGTAAGTTAATCAAAACGGCAAATCAGAAAATAATTTTAGTAGGTATCTTGTTTTATAAAGTGCATATATGCCATATTAGTTGGAATCTAAATATATTAAGGGTTATAGCTCTATCAAATTTTTAACATAAAATTTTAAAACATTTAGGTCATTTCAACATGGAATAAAGTAACAGCACATGTACCAAAATTCAATTTTTTTATGTTTAGTTCGTGTCACACGTAGATAAACAAAAACATTAATGGGATGGTGGATGGAAGGAGGATATTGGTATAGAATTTTTTAAATTTCATCTATTCTTGGCTGCACAAATATTTTGACCACACCCCTTCTAAAGGCTTTTAAAACTTATTATGGCTTGTAAATAATATTTCAGCTTCTGAAACCCTCTAGACCCCCTTCCCTATCACACTTTAAAAAAAGAGTTCAAGATGAAACGGTTGCAAATTGATTTCCAGCTGTAGTTACACAATTTTAAAAGACATAGCTTTATGATTCTGATCACGTTAAGATACACTTGTATTTCTATTTTTATATAGTATGACAATAGGTGCCTTAGAAACATTATCGCCTTAATACTGGATTAGATAGAATATGTGCGTGAAGATTACGTCGCTATAAAGATGTTTTGACTGTCACAGTTGTGTGTAAGCATTATGGTGACGCAGTATTAAAGCGACAATTTGTCTTCGTTTAAAAATAGGATTTGTTGTTTTGTCCATGAATATCTCATCTTGATAATATGAATTATATTTCATTTCCATGGAATCAAATACAAATATGTGTCACAGTTTCATAGCACAACATAATGCATTATGTTACTTTAATGATGCTTTGTGACATATGTCACCCTTATGCTAGTTACGTAATTGTGTTTGTGGAGAGAGCTATAAAGTACCTCCGGAGAAAGTTTCATGGCACCATTGTTCCTAGGGAACATGTGAAAAGCATAATTACAAGCGATGGTGTCCCTGAGAAAGAAATATTTTACTAATCAATTTCAATAAAAGTGATAAATTATCGATATCGTAGTAGAGATTAGATTTTGTTGTTGGATCTTACAATATTTCCAATAAATTCAAACACAACATCCTCTATTGCATAAACGACATAAATACGAAAAGGACTGTTTTAATTTCTGATGGTTGTTACAATCAGATATGTATATGAATGAAGTCAAAGATGGAATGCCAGCTAGTGGTGACGACGTAGAAGGTATAAGCGCTGAATATTTGAAACACAACTCAATTGTTAAAATCTCTCCGAGTAACAGTCACACAGCGTACATAACGAACTACAATACTAAATTGTTACAATTCAATAGCCCGAGATCTTTACAGGTATCTACAGTTTGAGACACTTTTGAAACCTAAAAGTATATATATTTGCCTTGATCAGATAAATGACACAACAGTCATTATAATAGCTTTTTATTCTTATTGCTCGAGCCGGTACCTGTTAAAGATGCTTTTCATTCAGACTTTGATAGAGTAGTAATGGACATGACATTTAGTTAGGTAGTGGTACCATAAATAAATTGAATGCCACCATCAAAAGTTGAGGATGGAAATGTTTAATTTTAATTGTATATATGTAACATACGTTTTCATCTAAAGTAAGTAGCGTAAAATAGCAGAAATTGTAATGCATTTAAGACATCCTAGAGCGATGGTTTTGCCTTCGAACACTGAGAAAAAGCAACAAAACAAAAAGAAAACAGGAGAAAGATCCATCAATAGGCAACACAATTAAAGGTAACTTGAACTCCAACACTAACTGTGTTACCAATCAAGCAGATCTGGTAAAATATTTGATGCAGCCAATAGAACATTTCTTTTGAATGAATTGGTACTCGAACACATCAGATACTGGATGATAACACTTTAAAAGTTATGAACACGTGAGGGAAGACGTTGACATAAAATTAACTGCTATTGAACAAATTAGTACCGAAAGAGCTAACAGACTTCCAGAATTACACAAACAGATATACGATGAACAATGTATATATTTGTGATGCACTGAAATTTTTCAGACAAATATTATATACTTTAGAGCCATACAAACCCTGCAAAAAGATCGGGAAATACCAAATGAAATACCCAACTTTAGACAGTATTTACAATCAATTAAACAGTGAGCATACAAGATATCTGTGCTTTTGGGAGTGACATGGAAAATATCAAAACGCCACTGAATGACTATGGTACTCTCCAATTTCAACTGGAACGATTTCATAAAGACTTGAACAAGGACATCCAAGAAAAATACCAAGAAATTAAAATGGTAATAAAGTATATAAGCATGCAAATCACTAATTTGAACGAAAAGATCATTGCTAACACTAATCAGAGTTGCATAAGAAGAGTGATTTACCAGAGATGACTAGTTAGATAGAGGACGTCAAAACAAACTAAATAATAATGAAACCTTGTTTACATCTATGAAGACAATTTGTGATATAGGTAAATAAGTAAAAAGGTAAAATAGATGTGATATGTGGCATTTACTAAATTTTACAACACACTTACACGCTGAGATTGAACAATCAAAAAGCAGATACCAAATAATATTTTTATCGAGAAGTGGTTAATTTTGTAGGTGTGTTACAAGGTATTATTGAAGAATTAGACAAACGTATGGAACGAATAAGAAAGGGTTACGATGATTTGGAACAGACGTTTACAACGGCTACATATCCAATCGAAACTGAAATAGATAGAACAACTGGCAGCATTATTAGAATGTGCTGCTATCAAAGATAAGTGGCAAATCCAAACGCATAGCGTGTATTGTGCAGAAAACTTGTGTACCTTAGGCACATTGTTTCAGCACAAGAAGTGGCTGCTGCATTATAATATGTTGAGATGCAACAGCTAACGGGCTAGCAATTACAGGAAGGAACTATCTGTTAAATTTATTTGATGTTAATGTATTTGATGAAGAGTTAAATGGACACGAAATAACTCTAGAAGAATCACACAAACATCTGCTGAGTTCAAATAACATATGGGGGAGTGGTGTTTTTAACGGCACGTTTAACACATTATTGGCTATATCATGTCGAGGAAATGGGAGTTAAGTGTCTTTCGCAAGGCCACACCGATGTAGCCGAACCGGGTTGGTATCGACACCATGAGCATTAAATTACGAGTATGACACTCTACTAACTGGGCTACCGCGGGTCAATGAAAACAGATGAAGGACACTAGATTGCCTGAATGAACAATTGAGTGAACACGGTATGGTAACTCGGATTTTAAACAATCTGGATAATATTTTCGCTCTATACGCATACACATACCAAGATAAACTAAGGCAATCTAAATTTAATGACTTTCTACAAACGTTCTAATGATCATGCAAAATACGAGTACATATTCATTGCACTTGTGATGGGTGTTCGTGTGTATGTTACTGGCAAGATTTTGTACACAACTAGTAAAGATGCCAACGAACGGTAAATATGTAACTCCTAACAAGCAGGAAAAAGATGTTCTACGGAAAATACTACAATCCAGCAGATCATTATATCACATACACAATTCTAGTACTAACATTGGTACACCTACGTCTTCGCTGTAGGGTACGAAAATGACCCTATATCTACCAATGCAACAGTCCATTGTGATTGACTCCCTGCGCTTTTTCTGCTTAATGTCAGCAAATTTTAAGATATTGAATATCCTTACACAAATGAAAAAATAGTCTTACTTAATACCAGAACTGTCAATTTTCCTAGTAGACACGCGAATAAAATAGGGTTTGCCTTCTACAACCGACTTTTGCTGCTGAACAGTCCTCGTTTTTCGGTGTGCCATATAAGGACCTTGCATCCTTATTCGGAAACAAACAGATGATAGTAAAAAGTGTGTATATACAAATATGGTAGAGAAAGCCTTATCTGGAAAACGAATTATAACAAGAGTCTTGTGTTGTCTGTCATGGCGGACAAAATACGGTTAGTATAAAACATGCCAAATATATTACCTTATATAGGCTCAATAATACCTTTAGAATAGTGTTATTTGCTCCATTGCAAGCTATTTCACCACTTTGTAGAATCGACTATTACAATATCGTAGCTAATACACTCCTATTAACATTAAACCTGAACAAATTTTACAAGTTTGTATACCAAAAATAAGCACAAATATATTGATTGTCCCAGGTCGTTTCTTTTCATAGTATGGTTTAAGCGCAAAATGAGATGCTCACAATGCAATGGTAAGCACTTTTGGTAGAATGATTGTGATAGAAATCTCCATATCATAGGGAAACGATGACTTTTTGAAGTTAAATGACCACAACATTTTTATGACATACTAAGATTTGTGGTTACAAAATAATGACAGAACACATGAACGTGCGGCTTACAAACAAATCAAATTATTTAACATAAAATCTAAAAATGAATCTCATTTTCGCACGTAAAGGATACTTTTTTTGGGGGGGGGGGGGATAAAATGGAGAGGGTAGGGGGAGTGATTTTTTATCTATCCCTAATAATAACGTTCAAGTTCGTAAATGAGACCTTAAACAGAAACAGCGTAATTGTGCTTTTCTTAAAACTATTTAAGTTAAAATTCCAAAAAATGTTGGCATAATCTACATCCTAAATATTATAATTGACTAAAATTTCAAATTTATAATTTCAACGGTGTAGGAAGGTCAAGTGACATTACACACGTACGTACGTACGAACTGAAGGACTGTATTAAAATAACCCCCACTTCTCAATGATGACTTGAAATGCATATGTACCTATTTTTGGAAGGTGTGTTAGAACGATATTTTACTAAAACTCACCCCTTCACAGGCAATCTGCATATTAATAATTTTCGATTCCGACGCCCTTGATTTTCGGTAGATTGGTTCCTTATCATTGTCGTGATTGTAGAAGCTATGTAAAGGAACCAGTCTAGCATTTCGGCTGTCTTACTCTTACGCGACGATAATAGGCTGGTCGTAGATGTGTCTCGTCTCACCAGAGTGTAATTACGACGAGAAATATATTTAATTCAGCAAGGATTTCATAATTGATATGTTCTTGAAAGTAGAAAAAGAAATAACAGATAAAAGAACAGTAAGGTTTTTAGATAGATTGAGATTCATAAGAGAATCTAGAGAACAGCAGGCTAAAAACTTAAGTCATGAAACCTTTATCGAAACATTATAACAGTTTACAATATGCAGTCTAGATATTTGAAAAAAGAAGACTTTTACCCATAAGAATACACGGATAGTTTTGAACGGTTTAACGAAATAGCAACAACACCCAAGGAAACGTTTTACTAATCGCTTGACGATTGAAACATATCAAAGGATGATTTCCAGTATGCTTATAATGTCATGGAACATTTTAGCATTCATAACACTTTGAGATCGACATGACTAACATGTTAAAAAGATGCATTGATGCTATGCAACAAATTGGAGGAATTTAGGACTTACTGTGTTAAATGTTACAAATTATAACCTACGCATTATTACAGTCCTCCTGTATTAGCATATGATGCAATTTTAAAGGTATAAGGTGTAGAAGTAGAAATATTGACAGACTATGATATGTTTCTGATGACTGAGAGTGACATAAGAGGTGGAATTAGTTTGATTCCAGATAGATGCTCCAAACCAAATCATGAATACTATTGGGACAAAAATGGTTAGATAAGAAATGATGGCGGGTACAAATAATCTAGGTCAAGGTTATTCATTATGTGATGTACGTTCAATCTTTATGGCTGGGCCATAGGCCTATACATTCTGAGAAAAAAATATATGGGCTAATCATGAACAAATTGGATGGGCAGAAGATGTTTCAAGATACCAGATTAAGTATGATACTGGTTGATTACTGAACATTAATTTGGAGATTCTATAATACTTAAACGATCATTTTAAGACTACTCATTAGCTCAAAAAAAATTAATCCCTGATGAAAATGATTTATTTACATTGAAAAAGAGGTTGAAAAACTATTGAAAAATCACATTGTATTACTCAGTTTAAAAACAAAGATAAAATTAAGCTCACTGCATCAGTGATTTTATATTTATAGCACATTTCGCTATTCCTATGTTTGATTTTTCTAAGGCTTTATTATACTGAGTCACCATGTGTTGTTTTAAATCGAACTGTATCCTCCATATATTCTGTTTTATCGAATCGTTGTAAGGTATATAAGAGACATGAATTTAAGAAAATTGTACTGTTCACAAAACATATCTGAGTTTATGAAAATACATTATTCAATAACAGACACGAAGTTATGATACCATGTCGTTCATATAACGAATATGAAGTCGCCTTATTGCTTTACAACAGGCGTAACATAAGAAATGATCCCATGTACGGTATTCCTTCCATTCAGCCTAGGAATCCTCCAGAACCTCAATGTCGAGCAGACAAAGGCCTAGCTTCATACATTGACCCATCAGAGGCTGGGCGGCGCCAATATAACTGGTTCCAACCAGGACTGCTGGACTTCAACTCTGCAGCTGAAAGATTGCTGTTGTAAACGAGACAGAATTCTGACAAGGCAGCAATGCAGTTTGACTAGAATGAAAACTTACAATTCTATATACAGGTATGCGGCTGCAGAGATGGACGGAAACATGAGGTAAGATCGCGTGTACTTTGCACGTGCCACAGTAAGCCGTTCGATCAAGTGAGTAAAACTAACTACGTCACAATCATTCGACAGAACGATGTACTTCACAACGGGATTCATACTATATTTACATTCAAATACAATACGACTGAAACTTTGTACACACAATTCCACGACACAAATTAACATTTTCTTCTCATGAATATTATTCTACAACACGGCCATCTCTGACCACACGTTTACGCCATCCAAACTTGTAAACAAAAAGACATTATCTTTAGATACCAACATTGTTCATTTCATGTTAAATTCAGGGAATAGTTAGATCACTTCTCCGAAAACAGTTGAATTTACTACAATGTTGTTGCCAATAATTATGATGTTTAAATATTTAAAATTATTTGAGATATATGTAAACAAGCTAATATATGAAATTGTGGTATAAATTTCAGTAAACGTTCACCTGCTCCCCCCCCCTCTCTCTCTCTCTCTCTCTTCGTTCTGTCAATCTCTGGAGGCCGCAATCTCTGTAGATCTCGGTGCACCTGACCGCCTCCATGGACACGATTCGTCGCTTTTTCTTACTGTAGATTGGGAGGGTTGTCGCTACAGGTTTCTTACGTGGAATCAGCCGAGATGTCGTTGAATCACTTCAGTTATACAGAGGAATTTAACCATTGCAGCCCCTAGGACGAAATGCAAGGTTAGGAGCTCCTGACGTAATTCAACCTGTAGACACAGTGAAACTGACTCCAGAGATTTAATGTGCACCGTAGATTCGCATGCGGTGTAATCTGAAGTAATGTCAGCTCATACTTTTGACAATGATTTTATGCCATACTGCATTTGGAGCAGGTCATTCAGCTCAATTGCACTGTCATTCTTGACGACGAACTGATTAGAGAGAGACGTTGTACTCAATTTATATAGATCTAAATGTCACATCTAGCAACAAACGAACCGCAAACCTTTCGATCTGTATCTCAGCGCGATATAAATAGACCAAGCAGCCCCATTTACTAACACTGTACAACTACTTGTATGGTAGCATACTAGACGATATTTTGTGTTAGGTACGCTCCGCTATAATCGAAACAGCTTCACCGATTGTCTAAGTCTGACTAGTCTAGTAATTTCTTTTCTTTTGTGGAACACTCATGTCTGCCTGGTCTAGTAATTTTTACAGAAGTGAACTAACAGAGACTGCTGGAATTATAATTTTTCGATGTAGTCATTTTTTCATTGCGCATACAGGACAGTAGTCAAGTTTCACTATGGTCCAGCACGCTCTATTTGCACACTACTCAATTATATAAAGTGATGTCATTTTGGTGAAATTAAATGTTAATTTTTTCTGCAGTCTAACCAATAACACGAAATGTATTTAGCTCCTTCGTTTTGATCATAAATGAATTCTGCATCCATGATTGGAAATGATATTGTAAAACAAGCGGACAAAAAATAAATGGACAAAAGTTTAAAATGACCAACAATGATATACAACAGCGGCTTGGTTGATTTGATTAAGTAAATACAATAATTGCATGAGGATAGATCAAGGTAAACGTGTGAAGCTGGGGTTAAATTGGCATCTAAACAGAAAAAAGAGAACCGAGTCAAATACAGTGAAGCCTAATAATGCGAATTGGATAAATCGTACAGGGTGTATTCTTGCTTCAAGACCTTTCATTTGTTGTCTCAATGATACAGATGCATCATCACACATGACCGGCGTTACTGAAAATATATGTACAGAAGATTGTGAACATCACCTAAACACTGTTCAACATAATTTATACAAATTTAAAGCTTTACATTCCTCCGGCTGCGACAGTTTGCTTATAGGTTATATTCTGCTTCCGAAACTACCTAATATAAATGAACTGCATTGATAATCGACTCCCATTGCATGGACGGTCTGTGTACTCTTCCTGGGCAGTTCAGTCAAAATCTCACTATTAAGCAGACAGTATATTTCCATGTAGTAGCCGCTTAGCAGGGATTGCCAATATTATAAAATCACCCTTCAGTCATTTTTAACATATGTGTGTATCACTTGTTGCTATCAGTCACAGGCATTGAGAATCACACTCTTTATAAACGATACAATGAACAGGCGCGCAGCGAGAATCGCCTGGAGTTGCCAATGTATCTCTATAAAACAGGCAGCCTCTACTACACTCAATCCGAAATGATAGTAATTTGGTGAAATAAGCTTACCTGATCTAACACAGATATTTTGAAGTTTGGATCGAAACGAAAAACTGTGTATGTTGGTGGTTTTTAAGTATTTGAATACACTCTATTAAAATAGTTTACTCGCTCATGACAAGACAATTCCGATGTCTGGCTGTACATTATTAGCAAAGGCAGAGATATACTCTGTAAAGCTTGAAACAGACAATTGCAGGGCCTTATTTGCTTGATTTTACAGACTGAAGAAAAAGTTTAAGGCCGATGTGCGGCAAAGCTAACTCGGTTGACTCTGACAGTTTTAAAATTAGTGACTGGCAAGATTGTCCAAACGTTGTGTTAAACATGTATAAAGGAAAGAACATTTACAATGCTGACAAATTGGGCTTTTCTACAGATTCTTTTTGGATAAAACTTTAGACGCCAAGAACAGCGATGTTCACAACAGAAAAAAGTTTACAGCGCCTTACAGCCCTAGTATGCTCCAACAAGACTGGAACAGACAAACTTCCACTCTTGGTTGTTAAGAAATCAGTTAAAACACTAACAGATATATTAATTAATGTCAATAAAAAATATGGATACTATACAAAAGAAGATTCCGTAGTACTGTAATTAAATATTTTTGGAAATTTACATGAGGATTTTTTTTGATCAATAAAAAATAAACATAAGGGAGAGTAGAAGTAACAATTATTGGTGAAGAAAATTAAACTTCCATATGTCAAATTCTTAAAGAAATATATTCTACAAATCTACAACTATCAACGCATATATATATATATATATATATATATATATATATATATATATATATATATATATATATATATATATATATATATTGCTACGGAATTATGTATCATTTTTCTTTTAATAATGGTATTGTTTATTAGTTTGTGATCTCTGTTCTTAGTCTAACAGCTGTCGTCTTGCCGTGAGTACACATACGGTAATTTGGATCGATATTTCACTGAAACATTAGCATATAACGTGTTTTTAGAGCGTGAAGGTATGAACTTCTGACCTAGATTTTATGAGTAAATACTTTATTGACTGTTAAAATGGTAGTACACTGGTACTTTAGAGATGTCACGCATAACCTAGTTTCTGATGGGTTCGGAGAAGGTTGGTTCTAGGAGGATTAAATGGGTTTTTATTTCGATTCTGCATAGTAAGAGACTATAGTATAGGAAATAATCTTGTGTTTAGGCATCTCTAGCATAGTTTGACAGCCTGAGAGGTCATAAACGACTTTGGTTCTTTTTGAGTGTGGATATTCTACTTTATATATATATATATGTATATATATATATATATATATATATATATATATATATATATATATATATATATATATATATATATATATGTATATATATTATCATACAGTACATTCTGGATTAGTACTGTTTCTTCAACTTTAGTAATTATACATCTCAGTGGAATTATCGGAAACATTTCTAGAACTTTTGTTATTCCATATTCACAAGGACTATTTTTAATTTTTAAAACTTGGATATAACTGATTCTTATTAACACATCAGTACAGTAAATGTTTATTCGGAATAAACTTCATTAAGAACATTTGGATTAACTTCCGGATCAGTTAACTTTATAACAATTTAGGACTTTTAAGGATATTCTATACTGTAAGTTATTTTTAATTCTTTCACTTTGATTGTTTATTTAAATATTTTAATATTTTAGAAAATTAAATATTTGTATTTTAAATATTGAAAGCTTGTTTGAGTATTTTCTTTTGTTACATTACCCCTAGTCGTAACAATATATATATATATATATATATATATATATATATATATATATATATATATATATATATATATATATATATATATATATATATATTCATATATCTTTAGATTAAGCATGCATCAATAATTTCTAGTTGAGTGAAGTTTTGAAACGGTTTTGCTCGTCTTTGCGCGCTTCTCTTTTTCTAATTCTTACTATATTTACACAAAAATTATATTCACGAGGAACTTTCTGCATCAGTATTAAATGGGATAAAATATGTTACAACTAATAATGAGAATTTTCTATTGTTTTGACAAAATGCATTATTGAATATTTAACATAATTTATTACAACGTTGAGTGCAAATAGATATTTAAAAAAAAAGAACGATCAGCACATAAAAATGCAAACATTTCTAATTCTTCTATATTTGTTTAAATAAATTTTGTATCAAGTAAATAGTTTCCAGTATTGTAAACTTAAAACGTTTCTGCACCATCTTTGCACCGTGTTTGCCCTCTCTTTGTGTGTCTTTGCCCGTCTTTGCGCGTCTTTGCCCTGTCGTTGCATCTCTTTGCGCGTCTTTGCGGTGTTTGGTAGGACCGCTTGTGTGGGTAATCGGTCGTTTCGTCCTAAATCCAATTCGGTGTAGGGTCGATTCGTTCCGGGTCATTTCATCACTGAACTTGTTAAAATTCTTTTACCTGAATATATATTTTTATTTTCTTTCGTTTCCGAATAGTAATTTTACCTTTATCGATTAACTAGAGAGAGACTCAGTTGACGTGTTTATTAAAGGCATCCGTTGAGAGGACATTGCACTGAATCAAGCGTGCTATTGACCGTTTCGACATAACAAAATCGCACTCTCTCATCATAAGCCTTTGTATGTAGGTACATTGACGAAAGTAACATCGATTTTTACACATTTTAAATTATACTTGTGAAAAGTGTAATTCCTTACTTTTGAAACGATGTATATTAGATTTGCACTTATTTTACTATATATGCAAATGAGCCTACATAACCGACATCTGTTTTCTGTTTATTAATATGCTTTTTTAATTTTCAGGTCATGTAATGATCTGTTTTTGTTTTCTTTTTAAAAATAATATGCATAAATTAGCGTTTTTTGCATAGAATTAATATACTTAATTTTCTTTCTTTAAAATATAATTATTGTATTTTATTTTCGCAAGTATACAAAACAAATTGAAGAAAATCGTCCGGAATTATGCATTCAGTAACCCTAACTAACGTATTTCAGACATCTAGTTTATTTAGTGGTAGATAGGTATTTTTTTATTATTTTTTTCTATTACTATAAAATCAGTTCCAATTTCAAGGATAAATATCACTGCTTGTGTAAATAATTTTAAATATTTCTGCAATTTACTTAGGCCGGGTCTGATACTCTTTATATTCTGATAAAAGTATACACTCAGACTTACTCCAATTAACAATAATTATTTCTGAAGAGTAAATTGGATTCTTTTACACTAATTATAGTGTTTATAAAGACGCTAATTTTTACACTTTAAGAAGGCAGAGAGGTGAGCTGAAAGGGGAAGAGGTAAAATATACTCAGAAGGAAAATATTGTTATACATTTATAAAACAATAACAAACAAATTTATTGCTAAAATCATTAAAACTGTAAATTCTTGATACAGTATAAAATAAATTTTGACCACTAACACGCTCTCATTAAAATGCTTATAACTCTTCGATGTCTGGGTTAGTAAGTCGCTCGTGTAGGTCCTAACTGTTGAGGCTGGCCTGGATCCGATTAAACTGTGACAATGATGGTTGTATGAACTGATATAGATAACAGCGTGACGTGCGACTTTGGCAGAATCACCTAAACTGGGTAGTTTGTATATCGACAGCACTTTGTGGAGTTTCGTTGTTGCATTTTATAGATAATAGTATCCAAGAGTTAGTTAAGTATATTTACAGGTTTCATGTTTATTTCCAGATGAAAGAACTGTTTCCAGAATGTCAAATACTTTTATCTGATGATGATAAATTAAAATAAAGTAACAGCGGCATAGATATGAACCAACTTGACTTGATCTGCAAATACCAAACCAAATACTTAATCGATAATGAGCCAGAAGAACACAAAATTGTACAGCAAGATTTTGGGGAACCTACACTTGCTGTTGTGTTTTGCTGCTAACAAGCGTAAATATAATTATGGAGCAGGTAATGTTGAATAATGGACAACATTATCAGCGGATGATATCAATTATGTAGTGGACAAAGCCGAATCAACGGGTTGGACGTATTTTTATCTTCATGAAAGTAACGGTATAACAGATGCAGACAATGGAAAGCTAAACCAAAGTATAAGTTCTTATGTAATTCGCATTTTTTTTAGGTGCAGAATTTAAAAACAATATCTATTACACAGTTTGTTTATCAATATTAGACACGGTAAAAATGATAATGGAGCTATTCATTTTCAGGAGAGTAAGGTTACGGATGAAAACCTTACGGTAAAAGTCCACAATACACAACATATTCAAATGTAAAATTAGACTATGCTGTTTGTAGTGACGGTATCTTTCTATTACCGTGTGGTCTTGAACAAATTTGAGGAACATGGCGGTTTTCTTCTCCTTTCTCCTCTCAGTTAGGTGGTGCCTTACCCTCTTCATGTGCACCATGGCTTAGGTTAACTTCCTAATACTTTCGCTCATTTTCTTATAAGTTGTCTGGTCGAAAATGGATAGCAAGACTGATGATGATGATTGATTTTGAGACGTGTGCTATATACCCCTAGTGCGTGCTCCGCACGCACTAGGGTGTTAGGGTGTGTGCAAAGCACACTAAGATTATGGACAGGTGTTTTGTCAGTTTGCAACACATCTGACACATTAATGATTTTATACACAGCTCCATCGCTGCATGGTTTCCCCACAACTGAGGGGGTTCATTGAAGGCGCGATATTGGAAGATGTGTATAATTTACTTTAATTTATACCTGTGTATAGGAATAGAACCACAATGTTTACAGGTATACTGGTGTGCGCGAAGCGCACTTAATTAATTGTTGTGTTGATGTCTGGAGTGGCAGGCAGCACGGGCTAGGCAATGGAGGCGCGAAGCGTGACGGACATTCTGATACGCCATGATCGTACATGATCAAATTCTGCCCAGTTAACTAAGTCGGGCTGTCCCTATTACCAATTGTGTGTTAGCCACATATTGTAATTGCGGTCAAATTTACTCAGTTTTTTACAATTTTCCTATACTCCTATCAATTTTGAAATTTCGTGTACAAATGTACATATATTGTCCGATAACAATGAATAAATTTTGGTTTAAGTAACCCACTAAATTTTTGTGATCTTAATCAGATATTATTAAGTTATCATGGGATTCGGTGGATTACTGATCATATTTGTATTGATTTTAGGTTATATTCGAAAAGGTTTTCAAGTCAAAGTGAAAACCAATAGGCAATTCGGCCCGTCCATTAAAAGGACTATTCGGGATCTTCCGGCGGTATCAGGTATGGCCTCAGTTCTTCAGGTGGCTCGAACTTTCTTCTGATTCTGTTCTTGCTCTTTTCAGGATCAGGATCAATCAAGTCTGTCACCACTAGCTGGTACAGTGGTGCACAGACTTTAATTAGAGGTTCCGTCAACTTGAACATATCTGTTGCGCAGTTTATCAACAAGACCGCTAGTGGAATTCCTTATAAAATGTCCCCATTTTACTGATGTTTTCCTTGCCTTGTTGAACTTTTGCCGTCAGTTGTTCATGTATTTTCTCTCCTGTTTTTGATTTCTTAGCAGGATATATGGCCGTTTTAAGGTCGTAGTGGCAACTTGTGGCTGTTTGGCCCGTTGAATCGTCCACGAGATTGGGAACGCCCTGTTGATTGTATTGATTTATGAGCCAGTGGTCAGCTTCACGAATTAAATCCTTTTCCCTCTTGGCTCTTTTCCGAGTGTTCACCCACTTTTCTTGTGGTTGCGATTGCTGCTGATGATGATGTGGTTGTTGTTGCTTCGGGTGTTGTTGTTGTTGTTGACCTTATGGTGCCTGAAGAGGTGGTGGTAGTTTGCAGGCTTCCACTATTTTCCCTTCCGGCTCTTTTTCTTTTTCCCTAATCTGGGGTACCGGTTTTGGAGTGGAAGCAGTGCTTGGTCTGGGTGTTTTTCTCTTTTCCGCCTCTTGAGGGATTTCCTTTAGGGCCTCTTTCTGTATTTGTTTTCCCCTACTAATTTCCTCCTTTTCCTGCCTCGCCCCTTTCTGCGGACTGCTTGCCGCAGCTGGCATAGGAATTTCATTCCTAACTTCAACCGTTGGAGTTGGAATGTCTTATGTTTTTGTTGCTGTTTATGTTGTTGTTGTTGTTCTCATAGTAGGTGGCGGTGTTTCTTTTATAGCTGTCCTGGGTTGCACGGGAGGAACAGTTGGCATTGACTGTCTCTGATGTGTGGTAGGCGTCTGCCTAAAACGCCCACACTGGGGTTGTTGTCGTCCTCCCTGTCCCGGTCTTCTATAAGGGCCTCTTCTTGCTACTTCTATTTTTTCTTCTTCCCATATCAGGAGAAGAGTAGTTCTCTTCTCCTGAGCTCCAAGACTCCATCCTGAGGCAACTGAAAGATCGATGCCATTCAGTGCACTCAGGGCTTTAGCGGGTATAATTTGCTTCATCACTAGCGCTATTTATATGACTTCTTGCTTCTATGTTCGCTGTAGACTTAAAATGATAGCAAGACTGATTGATTGATATTTGAATTAAAGTCGTGTGCGGCCATTCGGCCATGTACGACTATTTACCCCCACAACGTGCTTCGCACGCTTTGGGGGGCTAAGTGTGTGCTGAGCACACTAAGATTATGGACAGGTGTGTTGTCAGTTTGCAACACACCTGACACATTACTGATTTTATACACCCCTCCATGGCAGCATGGTTTCCCCACAATTAAGGGGGTTCATTGAAGGCGCGATATTGGAGGGTGTGTACAATTTACTTAAATCTATACCTGTACATAGGAGTAGAAACACAATGTTTAGAGGTATACTGGTGTGCTATTTTCACACCCCACCATCGGTGCATGGTTTCCCCACAATTAAGGGGGTTCATTGACGGCGCGATATGGGGGGGGGGTGTATAAAAGTTTATACCTGTACATAGGACTAGAACCACAATGTTTACAGGTATACAGGTGTGCGCGAAGCGCACTTAGGGAGTTACCATGCAGTTCATGTCTGGAGTGGCAGGCAGCACGGACTAGGCAAGCGGGGCGCGAAGCGTGACGGGGAACTAAAACGCCAGGAACATACATGATCAAATTCTGCCCAGTTAACTAAGTCGGGCTGTCCCTAAAACCAATAATGTGTTAACCACATATTATAATATGACAATTCTTTCGAGTTTGCAAATTTGTTTATTTAATCCCATTTAATTTTGAATTTTGCGTACATAGTGTACATATTTTTCCAAAAATATCATACCAATAAACGAGTACAAGTTACTCATATCATATTTGTATCACGCACAATTTAATAAATTAGAGATTGTATTTTTGACGGTGGTTCAAAATAGATCAAATTTGTGTTATAAAAAGTGTAATCGAAAGGGGTTTTCATAAATTCGAAAAGAAAACCCCATACAGTCAAGCAATTTTGACCAGTATGCTTGGTAGGGGAGTCATTCCATATTCCGTCTGCTCTCAGGCTCTCCCCTTTTCTGACAGCAGGCTGGTTCGATTCCGACTGTCGACAGCAAATCGTCTGAAGAAGGGCTGTTGGTATCGCCTGTCTCTATGGGTGGGCGCTCGGCGTCCTCCATGCTACTTCTTACATTCAGCTCCTGGGTCGGGGTACTTCCGGAGGGTCTTTCTCAGTTCTTTGTACTCCTCGACTCGGCTACGGCTCTTTAATGGCGGCGCTTTGGTGGTGGGGGTAGGTTGGCCTCTGCTGTGCCGTACTGCCACGTATAGGCAAGTATGCCCCTGTCTTCTTGTATACCAGTAGCAGGCTGGTCATTACTTGCACGTGGCAGTCCGTATAGTCTCAGCTGACCCTCTCCCCTTCATCCTACCACAGCAGGTGTCGGCGGTATCAGGGACGATCTGACTTGCTGGACAGCTGGCTCCTGACTGGGCTGGAATCAATGGAATGCTGAGTAAATGGAATGATAGTAAGACTGGTGAATGCATCACTTTATATGTGAGAAGCACGGACGTGAAGAAAAACATCCCTCAGATTCGGTATTACTCAAAACTAAACGAGAAGATGGAGGATTAGGCTAGTCCCTTCCTTTTCATGTACAAATACTAAACACAAAGCATGAACATATTAACAAGATTGACATCGTTATAGAGTCAGACTAGACTTCCAATGATCTAGTACAATGTCATTTTGCCATTGATGCACACTACGTTTCTGTGTTTTAAAAAAAAGATAGCCATAATGTTCACAAAACTGCCTATCTATTCTGCAATCGCTTCTAGAGTAATCACGTTCAAGAGAGGTCTAAGGGAAATCCAAGACTGCGTTGAAAAAGAAAATACAGACAATATATTAGACGCACCATCGAATCTGATCCTATTAATCTCACATTATTGAATTGAGTGGAACATCATTTCTTTTCATAAAGTCGATGATGTCGTCTTCCAGAGGGGGTAATCCATAAGAATCAAAATATTCCACACTGTGATCGTTGGGAAAGTAGACGGCTACCGAATGGGTTCCTGAGCGATGACTGTCGTCTGTGTTGATGACGTTCACTGTGTTCGCCGGAGCAAGTGCAAACTGATGTTGCACACTAAGTTGGCTCGATTTTATAGGGTGGAAATGTCCTTCGTCGCTGCCTTGGTCTGGAGTGGAGTCAAATCCCCACAAATCATATCCTCAAATATTCTCGTCGTACCAAATGCAGTGTCTACTGTTGGTTCCTAATTATATTTAGCTTCAAACAGACTCAAGTAAAATCTCAAGTCATTTTTCTCGGCACAGTTTAGGTTCAAAGGGTCTGGTACACAGCATCTGGCTATCTCAGATGACATATCTAGAATACATTGAAAAGTTGGAACTCGAAACGATTTTGATCGATAGTTGAGAGCCGCATTGCTGACGGGGCCGATGAGTAAAAGGTTTGGTAGTTGACCTTGGAAAACATGATCTTCGATTCTGGATCGGAGTCCAGAAACAATTGTGAAAGTTTTGCCTTCAGCTCGTCGTAGAGGATACTTGACTGTTGTTCTGCTCCGAATTTGACTGGTGTCGTTTCCCGTTTTAGGTACGACTTCCACACGTCGCACGTATAGTCTGGCTTCTTCGATGTTCGTTTTGTATTCGTTAGCATAGCAATCAAATGGAACACGGTATTACTTCGATTAAACCTCAGACGTAATTACACTCCATTCAACAAATACGTTTCTTGCAACTACATAATCAAATGCAAACAATCCTTCATTTCTAAACCACGTACTTTTTTGATTTTCTTTCTGCGCTAGTTAAATCCCACAAAGTAAGTATCATCAGCTTCTGTCAACTCTGTGTCATTGAAGGCATCAAGAGTGTTCTTGGCTTCCTTTCCGTACGTCAGGAGATTTTCCAGGTATGCTCGGTAAGGATAGGTGTCCATGCCATTGCTCACCAGTTTCTTATTCAAGTACAAATCCACCTCGCTGAACAACGAATTCATGAACTTGTTGATGGGAGCTAATCTGGCATCGTCCTTTGGACTGCTGGTTTCCGTTTTGAGAACTTTGACTTTCAGGTACAAATAACTGATATTCAGAATGATGTAATCTTCGGTTTGTCCTTTGATTTCAAATTCGATAGGTGCTGAAGTAGTCTACACAGGATGAAATTCTACTCATCGGGATTCTTGCATCGTCATTATCGTCGATGGCATGGCAAACCGATCGAGTTCTGATTTGGAACATTCGCAATGCAGTTTCACCCTGACTTTTTATTTGGAGAATATAATATTTTGTCCAAGACCTCCTTGCATACTAATATCGACACTGTCAAATTACGATTTACTGACAGGAAGAGTATGAGGATGTACAAATTCTCGGTTAACGTAGTACGTGCTTTCTTCTTCATCGTAAGAAGGTATGGCAAAATCCACTCTGAAAGGAATGACTCCCAACAACTCAGCGGCTGTGTTACACCACAACATTGTATTTGACGACATCAGAATACACAAAAATCAAATTTATTCCTTCGCTCAGTTCGATAGGGAAGAGAAATACTTGTTGAATCGTCGTTGTTGTGAATGTCTTTCATGGGAACGAGAGAGGTGTATCCACCCAGACTAGCAAACAAACCGGGAGAAAAGTAATGGCCATTGTGTTGCCATCGGAAAAATCTATTTTAAGACGATGACAAGTGACATGCTATCCATTCAGTACACTTCGGCAAGCTTTATCCAGTGCTTTCCCAAACTGCTTGTTGAAAATAGCTCAAATCGTATCGACGAGATATTGAGCATTAAAGTGGGAATTCTCATGGTATAGACCTTTCATCTTTTGTTCTATTCCCACTAATGTAACCTGCGATTGTTTAGTTCATATGTATGTCGTCTTCCATAGCTTTAAAGTCTTATGGTTTTAATTCTCCATGCTCTAGTTTTGCAGTCTTATTTAATGCATCGTAAAATACTTAAATACATTATGTTCCTTTATAAAATATAGGTTTATATTTCTCTTAGATTTATTTGTAGTATATACAAAACACTGATGGCTGTGTTTATTGTCCAGGATTCTACCCCCAGAACACATATATGGCACGATAATATATTAAATTTGGTGTCAGTTTGGTTTTCACCTGTACAATGATTCTTTAAAAATTACAATAAATAACGTACGGACATTGAATTAGCGTTTATAGTTTGTTTTTGTTTTTTAATTTTACTATTGAACCCTCTTCAGGCATTATATCTATCAAATTATCTACATTATGTTTTCTGATAATTTTTGTATTGTAATGAAAAACTTCAAGCGTTTTGACAAATTAAAAAAATGGTTTGTTTATTTGTGATGTCATCAATTTTGAAAACTCATTTATTACGACATAGAGATCCCTTCCATCCGTATAATCATTAGTTTCACCACAATGAAATATTATTACCATGTGAACATATTTATTTTTTGATTTCGGTTATTCTAATTGATTTAATATAATGTCCCTGCTTTTCCTCTGGCAGATCCCTGCTGTCTCCCAATTCCAATATTACACACACGTTTGCAGAATAAATGTTCAAGTAAATTCTCCGCTTAACCTCTATTTAACTACAGGTTATTTTTGTTATGTTCCATACTCAACTTGTTCTACCTTATGAGTGGATCCCTTCTTAAGTCAAATTGCTAAATTTAATTGTACTTACACTTAACCAAATTCCCGAATTTTAATATTGATGATCTTGTTGAAATGTATGATTCGGTGTAATTAAAAAATTCATACAAATCTTGACTGATACCGCAAATATCTATACCCATTGAAGGAGTTTACAGCAATTGAAGCTCTAAGCATTTTAGTGACAACCCTGTTTAAATAAGGTTCATTCATGTTTCAATATTCTTTATTTTAATAGAAACGCTGAAGGTGGTTGACATTTTTTCGTACTTGTTTTGGTTTTCACGTATCAAAATTATAAGTTCATTGTGATTCATTTAAGTAGAAATATTTCTCCATGTATTTAACTATTTTGATTTATCTACGTAGAAATAGTTCGATATATATTTAAGTATTTTGCATGTTTGATGAATGAACTGAGAGAAACATGCTCACTGTTTTGTATTTCTTTGTATGAAGATAGGAAGAAGAAAAATTATATTTGCTATCAGAACACCAATAAACAATAAGAACACAGCGAATAGTGCAGTTTGCATTTATAATGCAGTTTGTATTGATGTCAATCAGATTTAAAATGCCTGTTATGAGCAGTTGTTTACTCTAAATAGGTGTCCATTATTAGTTTCTATTTACACTAAACATGCCAAGCAATAACCTGGACAAAGTATTCTCTCTTGTCTTATACAGATTTGCTATGTGGTAAGAACTGCATACTGATAGGTACTTGATTCTATATAATATTCTATTTTACAAATGGGTTTTCTGGGATTTCTTGAGTTTTGTTTGCCAAGAGAAAAGCTAGTCAAAGTTTCTCTTGTATCCTATACATTCTTATACTTTGTGTAAGAATCACATACCGACCGGTATGTGATTATATTTGTATTCAGTTTTCCACATATGAAAGCTCTGTAGCGAAATGGCGTAGTCTGCACACCATTTCTTTGATAAATTCTCTCTTGTTGTATTGATTTACCTTACGTCATCAGTGAAAAACCAACCATGTGGAAAACAACCTGTCTTTACATTATATTTTCCTTGACAACCAATCATTCTCGGAAAAATAAGGAATAAAATCTACGCTATATGTCTGTTGATAATAATAGCGGTTTATATAAAAATTAGACTATGTATATTAAGGATTGTAGTTTTTAATCTTCATCTTTAACTTTATTTACCTGTATATTTTATCTTATGGGAATACATGTCTATTTTATAATCTTCATCTTTAACTTTATTTATTTGCATATTTTATCTTACAGGAATACATGTCTATTTTTTAATCTTCATCTTTAATTGTATTTACTTGTATATTTTAATGGTTAATCTTCATATTTAACTTTATTTACTTGTATATTTTAATGGTTAATCTTCATCTTTAACTTTATTTACTTGTATATTTATCTTGTGGGAAAACATGTCTATTTTTATATGGAATGGTTAATCTTCATCTTTAAATTTATTTACTTGTATATTTTATCTTATGGTAATACATGTCTATTTTATAATCTTCATCATTAACTTTATTTACTTGTATATTTTATCTTGTGGGAAAACATGTCTATTTTTATATGGAATGGTTAATCTTCATCTTTAACTTTATTTACTTGTATATTTTATCTTATGGTAATACATGTATATTTTATAATCTTCATCATTAACTTTATTTACTTGTTTATTTTATCTTATGGGAATACATGTCTGTTTTATAATCTTCATCTTTAACTTTATTTACTTGTATATTTTATCTTATGGGAATACATGTCTATTTTATAATCTTCATCTTTAACTTTATTTACTTGTATATTTTATCTTATGGGAATACATGTCTATTTTTATAATCTTCATCACTGACTTACTTTACTTGTATATTTTATCTTATGGGGAATACATGTCTATTTTTATATGGAATGGTTAATCTTCATCATTAACTTTATTTACTTGTTTATTTTATCTTATGGGAATACATGTCTATTTTATAATCTTCATCTTTAACTTTATTTACTTGTATATTTTATCTTATGGGAATACATGTCTATTTTTATAATCTTCATCATTGACTTACTTTACTTGTATATTTTATCTTATGGGGAATACATGTCTATTTTTGTATGGAATGGTTAATCTTTATCATTAACTTTATTTACTTGTATATGTAACCTTATGGGAATACATGTCTATTTTATAATCTTCATCTTTAACTTTATTTATTTGCATATTTTATCTTATGGGAATACATGTCTATTTTATAATCTTCATCTTTAACTTTATTTATTTGTATATTTTATCTTATGGGAATACATGTCTCTTTTATAATCTTCATCATTAACTTTATTTATTTGTATATTTTATCTTATGGGAATACATGTCTCTTTTATAATCTTCATCATTAACTTTATTTATTTGTATATTTTATCTTATGGGAATACATGTCTATTTTATAATCTTCATCATTAACTTTATTTGCTTTTATATGTTATCTTATGGGAATACATGTCTATTTTTATATGGTATGGTTAATCTTCATCATTAACTTTATTTACTTGTATATGTTATCTTATGGGAATACATGTCTGTTTTATATGGAATGGTCAATCTTCATCATTAACTTTATTTACTTGTATATTTTTTCTTAGGGGAATATATGTCTATTTGTATACGGAATGGTTAATCGTCCTAAAGATTTTGACATTATTTTGATACATATACCACTTTTATCGTCTGACGTTTACTCTACACTATATCAAGGTTTGTTCTGATGTGCCATAAACTACATACTGTAAGTAAAACGAATCATATTTTGGATCTGAGTTATGATTACAATTTTGAAACTTACAAGACTATAGTTTTCAGTTCAGCATGATAAAGAAAAAACGATTTACTTTCAGAATTCTATAATAAATGGGGTCTATTGAGAAGAATATTTCCTGATTTCATTATAACTAATATCGGTACTTGTATATAGATTTTAGAAACATTTTACATTTTATATTTCATCTTTCGAGAACACACACACGGGATGGATAAGCTTTACAATAAGCTTATACAGCCCTCGCACCCTGCAGTAAGTTGTACATGCCTGTTCTAAAGGCATACATCTCTCTCTCCACACACACACACACACACACATATATATAAATTTCTTCTGTGAATGTAGTCGTGTACACATATTCATATTTTTTCCCATTAGATAAAACACATATGCATACATTTGAAGTTAGTGCAGTTATAATACACGATATTTATTTCATTGGGCGTGATTTTGTTATGATTTATATTGGAAAAAAAGACTATTTAAAAAACTAAATTTGATTAAACATTCAAACAATAAAAAGCAACTAAAGCCGTCATTATACATCAAATTCCCTTTGATGTATTTTTAATCCTTTGTATTTTCTTTTTCTTTCTTTGTTGTTCGTCAAAGTTTTCATATATACAGATTCCAAAGAACATGTCTCGTATCTTGCCGCATTTAAACACTGAAGGATGTAACATCAATACCAGTGTCATAGATTCCTGGCCATACATATACCGTTTATGCTCGCTATTATGTGGGATCGACTGGAAAATGCACAGACCCAAATCTGCTGTTGCATAATGCGCTGGCAGATCTGTGTCTATGCAATTTGTTAGGACTAATCAATTGGACAAACAGTATGGACCCTGATTGGCCGGTAAATTAGCCGATAGCAGATTAGGGTCTATGTTGTCTGCAGTTGGACCCGTCTAATAAGTGAGTACAGGTGGTAGATTCTTTAAAAGCATGTTGCATTATGCATCAAGTTTATCCATATAAATCAACGAATCTCTCCGTTTGATCAGTGTCGGAATTTGGCACGTCTCCGTTAGTTAGTGAATTCTGTGATGAGTTCTTCATTGTTACAGTTTAAATCAATATTTTGAATCAATGTCTTCATAAATAGCGCTAGACTCTTGAGTCAGTGAGAAACCTTAGTAAAGAATTGTTTTGACAAAAGGGAATCAATTTTGCATTTTAAAGTAATTCTATTCATTTATCTCAACGTGTTGTATTGTATACGTTACTAAATTTACCGATATTTACATGTTATTTTATGTGTACAATCTGATATCTCCGGTGGATGAGTTGTTTTTGTCATGAGACCAATGAGTCCACCCGTGATATCAGACGGTACACATTCAATGACCTGTTGAACATATACTCTATTTTTTCAGTAGTATCAGTTACAAGGCTTCGTATTCATCAAACTTATCATCTTCAATCCGCACCCAAACACAGTTTTAGGTATTCAGTAAGTAAGAAACGGATTTACATAAAGAGATTTGAAAGTTTTGATTTATTTAGTTAAATAGTATTGTTAAATATGGTGAGTAGTTTAGTGAAAATAGAACGAATATGATGTAATTCAAAGAATAGAAATTGGAGTTTAAGGGTGCCCTCACATTGGTGTTGGTTTTTAACTATATAGGAAACTGTTAACAATATAGGAAATACGAGCTAAGTGCCTTTCCCATGTCGACAACGAGGCAGGTGTCAAAACCGCGAGCCTTGAATTACGAGTCCTTCACTCTATTAACTGAGCTACCAAAGGAGTTGTAATAGGGATCAGTAAGGATGTCCACAATGAATGGATAACGAAAATGTGATTTTGAAAATTATTACTAAATATACAAGCAGAAGATAGTACTTGAATTATATCCAAGTTTTAATTATCATCATCATTATTATCATCATCTGTAAAGGCATATGTCTCAGATTTAACAAAATGCATGCACACGATATCAAATAAATTTAAATAGATTCTTGCACAAGACTCATTTCGTTCGAGGTCTGTAATCATTATTTCACCAACTTTCATGTGAAGAAGTCTTCTTTAACTTTTTTGAAATCATATAGAATACCAAAACCTACGGAACGAATTGTGCACAGGACATTTTTAAAAATAAATTATGATAACTTGTGCTCTGCACTTACGAGTAAAAATTAGTATGAATGGTTAGCATCCTCCTACCCCTCCTCACTATTATTAATATTATTATCGTTGTTTATTGTTTTATAAATCATTGAATATTGTTACTGACTGATGTAGTAATGCTATAACAAATACAATAGACTCTATCGCAAAACAGTAAATTTGAAATTGCTCATACAAGGAAGTATTTTAAGGCAGAAGAGCATGCTATTTTACAAGTAACTTTGTACTTTTATACAAAAGCAATATTTTGTACATGATTTCGATACAGAAAGCTTTAAGTAGCCCATTCATATAAACAAATCTGTTAATAAAGGACAAATCAGTCTTGTCCTATGATTATTGTCAATCAATAGACCCATTTCACCAACTATATACATGTATATATATATATATGTATATATATATATATATATATATTTTTATATATATATATATATATATATATATATATATATATATATATATATATGTAGTTTTGGGGTTTCTCCAACTAGCACAGGTTTAAAGCTGAATGTCAGTCAGCTTATTTCAACTGTTTGCACATCTTCCTCTAGCAACATGGACCTTGTGAAACAGAATTGCCAGATGGAACTTAGCAGCGTTGTGATGTGGACGCATTTTCAAAGATTTGTAGAAGCAACTGAAAGCATTTCTAGGCTGGTGCTCTCGCATGAAGCAGTAACCAACGAGATTTAGTTCCCTGTCTTTGTGTGGGATCTTTGGCTCTGTCCTGATCACATTTATCATGTTGTCCATTGCAGCCTGCCGATGTCTCTCTTTTCCCAGCCTGAAGAAATTCAGATATTGAAAGAAGTACAGACACCTAAAGGAATCTACAAAGGCCCACTTATACCAGAAATGTTCCTCATCCCTTACCGCTAAGGGTGCGCCAATTGATCTGAACATCTCCATCCTCAAGGCAGTGGGGGTAATGGAGGTCTCTGACGGATGGTAGAACACACTTAAGGACACATGGTTTTGTAGCACCTGTTCAATCCCGTATCTCTGTGTAAGACACAAGAGTTCCAAACAAACCAACATTACAATGAGGACGATACGTAACTATGTCTGCATCTAATGCACCCATGACAATAATTCTCTTCTTATAATCACGTATATGTTGTAGACAAATCTCTGTCAAATCATACTCCCGGAGCAGGATTCCAAGTCCACAGAGTTTCAACCTTACCGATGAGGCATCACTGTTAATTCCAAATGACATACACCTTGATGCGAATGCCACAAGACAGTTCACTTCTTCCTGGGATAGAGAATGTGCATTTTCTTTGCATACAGAAATCACATAAAACCCAAGTCGTGATAACAGAGTCATTAGGATATGACGTAGATATATTTGTGACGTGTGATGTGCATGTTGCAAAGTATGCATTATGCTTCTTATATAGTTAGTTAGAATGTTGTATTCCTGAGGAATGTGACTTAACATATATATCTTGCAAATAATTGCTACTGGTGATGCATAATACATAGTCAAGTTGTATCTCTTTCATAACATCGTCCCGTGGCTTTATTGAGCTCATGTTTATTGTAATGTCTAAATTGCTGCAGGCGTTAGACAGTAGCTGTCCCAGATTACAACATTCTAATCCCAACAAGAATCGGCAATCTTCTGATAAAAGAACTCTCAGTCTCTGAATTAACATACGTTGTGCTTGTCCAACTATTTTTCTATCATATATATTGTTTGTGACAATAAAATAATCAGGACAACATCCGATAGTGACCAACTCGTACAAATGTTTGATGCATATTATGAGACAGTATAGAAGGTTTTCAGTGCGCCATAACTCAGGTAGAGATCTTTCTCTCATCCACAACATACAAACTTTGAGATGGTAGCTTGAAAAAGCATCATCAATATAAGGCTCAATATATGTTTTCTTGATCATTTTCAGCAATATATATACTTTCATCACTGTGTCCTCAAATGACCTGGTTAGCTTTCTTTCTGTCACATAGAAAGATAATCTCCATTCCAAATCTACTTCAGAGCTATGTGTGTGTCCAACAGGTGTAGCAAAACAGCCATCTTTCTCTGCATTTTGTATATGATGTTTCTTTGGCCATCCATGCAGTCGGCGACGTTGGAACCATTGATGTGCTTCATTAGGCCATTTTGTGCACTTTATAGCATGTACCGTGTCAACTGACAGCTCCTTAATTTCCCTACTCAAATGCATTTCTGGGCCAGTGACAACTGGACCAGGCAAAATTGAAGAATGAAAACAGCTGTTGCGCAACACAAGTCTACCATTTTTGTCTAATCTTTCATTCTCAGTTTCCGGATAAAAGGAGACTGGAAAAGGAGTATTATCAGGTAGTATACCGACTCTCTGTAGTTTAACATATCCAGGATGAGTAAGCTCATGATCCTGCACCATGAGGAAATTCAACTTCCCGGGTTGACATTCAGATAGGTCAGTGACTAGCTTGAGATCATCAGTCATCACAATGTCCTCATCTGATTCTAGTCCAGGACCTGTAGATCCCTCCCCTCTACTTCCAAACATGTAACCCAGCATCAAATGACCTCTTAAACCAGTATTCATGTTCATGAAAACCTCCCACCCAGTGGCACAGCTAACCTTCCTGTCTCGGTCTTCCAGTGAGTAGCCGATGGCATTCAGTATGTTGGATATCCGCTCAGACACAGTGGGGAAGTATTCTGGGACTCGATGATACATGGCGGCTGAAGTTTAAAAAGAAATATTCAAGGAAACTATTTTATATAGTGATTTTAAGATGTGGTATAATTTAACTTATCTAGCTGTAAATGATCATCACCGCCATTATCATCATCATCGCCGTTACTCTGATCATCAAAGTAAAAGTATATCATCAGAATTACGGGACATTGTGTATTCTTGCTTTGAAAGTCGCTGATGATCTAAGCTATTAATAATATTACTTTGCAAAAGTCATGCATATATAATTTTCATCAACTTACATCATCCAAATATATATATATATATATATATCTATACATGCGTGTGTGTATTCAGTGTGGATAATATTTGATGTATGATTATTACTACTATCATTATTTCCATGGGGCTTGCTAAAAACTGTTCCAACGGTTCACGTTATGTAGTACAAGGACATAAAGGATAGTGCTGTTTGATTTAAGTAGTTCTAATCCATGTCTATGTATCTCATGTGAAAAGATCTTTTCAGAATCTCTAAAAATGTTAGCTAGCGTCATTTGTATGAACAATGACTCCCTTGTTGCTGCTTTGGATTTTTACAATCTGCTACTATTTGTATATTTGTTATGCTAATTTTTGCAGATTTTAAATATAAAAAGGACAAACAAACCATATCAGCACAACTTTCGCTTTGTTACTATTCTGAATGACACATAAATGAATTGATGATTATGATTTATTCATTTCTTTAAAAACCGATCTTGCTATTCTAACATCTACCGTCGTCATGACAAAATATTTTGATAAACACGACTGCAGAATAAAGAGTGAATTGAAATGACGGGGATTAAATCATTCAGACATACATCGCAGTATAAAAAGATAGATGCATAAATAGTCGGATTAACACGAATTTACTCTATGTATGGAGTGAGATGGGGGGGGGGGGATAATGTTTCACATATGTCGAAAAATTTAGCTCATTTACTTTTTCATTTATTTCTTTGACAAATTATACAACATATGTCAAAAGAAGAATTATTGCTAAAATGACTTTCCTTAATATGCTAGCCCCTTTAGATTCCACTTCCTCATTCAGGTATTTGAAAGGAAGAAGAAAAGAAAAATTCACTACACTGCTTATTTGATGACCTCCCTCACCCCTACGCCCCATTTGAGAGGAAACCCTGTATTATTGTTACAAAAACCAAAATGCTACAAGTTGGCAAATTGTTCCGTTAGTCACCTCCTGGGCACAACAGCTATATGATGTCGGAAAACATAATAACCAGTCTATGGGGGTAAACAACAGAGACAACTTACCTGAATTGATGATACTCTCAATGGTTCCGCATAATGCTTTTCCATCGACGAAGTCGACAGGCACTCTATAGAGCAATGTATTGGCTTAGGTAGCTTTGTTTTTTGTGAATCTGTTGAATCTAAAATTAGAAATAAAGCTTTTTGTACAGGGGATATAACTCTGAGTTAAATATTAACTGTCATGCATTTCAAGAACTTTTCCCTTCCAAATTTACGTTTAAAGACTACTGAAGTCTATTTGGGACATTAAAAAAAATCGAAGTCGTTTGAACAGTTTTAGAACACCTTCAAACGAGCTGTGTAGAAGTTTGAATTACTTTAGAACTCCTTAGAACGAGGATACAATTCTTTTGAACAAGTTTAAACATCGTTTGAATGTCTTAAATCTCCTCTTTGAACGACATTTTCATTTCGTTTTGAAAGAGGCAAAAATGTCTTCAAAACTTGTTCAAAGAGTTTTTTAATCTCTGTTGAACGAACTTCATTCTCGTGTGATCAAGTTCAGAACTCGTTCGACAAGTTTTAAAGTCTTTTAAAAAATCTGAAATTACAAGTTCTTCATTCAACTTAAAGACTTGTTCAAATGAGTTCTAGACTCGTTCAAAACTAGATCAAATCTCGTTTAAACAAGTATATCTCGATAAAAAGCGTTTAAAAAATTGTCCGAACAAAATTTAAAGTCATTCAATAGACTTCAACACTCGTTCCAAGGTGTTTTTCAAGCGAGTTTAACAAATGGTTCAGAAAAAGCTTCAATGTCGTTAAAATGACTTGAAAGCTCGATTGATCGAGTTTAAATGACTTGAAAGCCCAACTGAACGAGTTCAAACAGTTTGTACTTCAACGGAAGTCCATTTAGGACATCAGAACTAAAATTAAACCTCATTATAACGAGTTTACAACTTGTTTTCAACGAGTATTGAAGTCGTTGCAACAACATGAAAACTCGTTTGAACTACATCTTATGTCCAATTAAACGAGATTATAATTCGTTCAAGCCAATTCAAAGTCGTTTGACTGACTTTAGAAATCATTTTCAATGAGTTTTTAAGTCCTTTGAAAAGTTTCAAAGTTAGGTTTATCAACATTAGAACTTGTTTGAACGTCTTTCAGTCTCGTTTTGAACGCGATCATATCTCGTTTAAACAAGTTTACAACTCCTCTGATCTAGTTTACAAGTCGTTTTGAACTAGTTTCAAAACTCTTTGGAAGCACTTAGAATTCTTTTGACATAAACCTGCAATTTGCTCAGATCTACCCGATAACCTGATCAAAGAACACCCTAAGAAGAAAATCTTGATAGGACAGTAAATACGTTGATTTCTTTATGCTCCTTAACTGAATATTATGGAAGTCAATTTATGATACGCCCAAAAATTAATGCGTTTAGAATTCATTCAAGCGAGTTTTCAAGTCAAATTAAAGTACTTTCGATCAAGTTTAAACGACAGTTCTCCAACTAGTTTGAACGAGTTTAGAACTAGTTTCAAAGAGCTTTGAAGGACTTTCGAACGAGCTTAGTACTTGTACAAACGCCGTCTTAAAACGCATTTGAACGATATTTAAAACTCCTTTGAACGATATTCTAACAAGTTTTGAAGTCATTTGAACGAGGTTAAATCTCGTTTGAAGTGCATTATAAACTCGCTTTAGCAAGCTTATAACTCATTTGAACGCGTTTAATGGCCGCTAGAACGAGTTTTGGACTAATCTGAACATGTATTCAAGTATTTGAGCAAGCTATCTTACAAATTATTCAAAAGACTTCACAACTTGTTCAAATGAGTTTCAAAATGCAGTTTGGACTAATATGAACATGTGCTGAAGTAATTTGAAGAAATTCATCTATAAATTGTTCAAACGACTTCAAAACTTGTTCAAAACGAGTTTTAACCTCTTTTATCCTTGATTAAAAGTCGTTCTAATGGGTTTCTCTTTGTGGAAACTAGTTTGAAAAGTCGTTCAAACGCCGTGTATAGTTGTTCTAACGAATGACAAAACTCGTTTTGGGCGAGCTCTAAACATAGAAAAAGGACTTTTGAACTCGTCCAAATGAGCTATAATCTCGTTAAAAGTCGCTCAAACGAGAACTATAGAAGCTCAAACGACTTCAAAACTAATTTAAATGAGCTTAAATATATCGTTCAAAACGAGTTTTATTTTTTCTGTTCGTCGTAAATAGACTTCCGTATATTAGCCCATAAGCCCGTAAGGTCAGTGGTGAAGAATTATATAGTTCAGTCATTAAGACAATGAGGTATTCTCAAAGACTACTACAATTTGTTAATTTAAACCAGTGGTTAGCGTGCCGGACTCGCGTCCGAAATGGTGCGGGTTCGAATTATTCTAGCACGGATTAGGCTTTGTCGACTACCGTTATGTGTCCTTGGGCAAGGCACTTTACTCCAAATGCCTAAATATCCTATTTGTGTTGCTGTGTCGTGAAAAAAACCCACCAAATCAAACAAAGCTATAGGAAAAACACTGACACGTAATAATACATCCTTCACATAATATAAATGAAAACATAATAAAATTAATATAAGACATAGAATTGATATCAATCGTTATACCATAGCAAAAATTATAATATACAAGGTTTTATAGGAAAAACTGTACTGCCAACAATAAACAGTATGCCACCTTTATTGCTCTCTTTGGTATTCTTTGTTTAACTGACGTAATTAACTGATCGACAATAATAGAGACGTCGCTTATTTTCATGTACACATGGTATGTGCTGTTTAAAAGCCTTATAACTGAACTGGTAAGGAGATAAAAAAGTGAAAAAATGTATACCCACGTCCATTATACTCTCTGATGTACCCATCATGCTCCTTCCACCGATTCTGATATCAAACATGTACTCCAGTTTTTGAGTTTGTTTACTTGTTTCCACAATTTCTGGTTAATCCGTTTTGGCTAAAATTAAAAACACCTGTTTATTCTAAACCACAGGACAGTACTCTTCGCTGAATGTTACCTGTTAGGCATTTAAACAGTTATTTCTCATTAAAAAGTAAACTTCTATGGACAAAATGTTAAGAGTAGTAGAGCTTCTGACTTGAAGGATAAGGACTTGTTAAACAGTCCATATACCATATTCCCAATGACTTTAATGAGTACGAATCCCTACAGAAACAAGATTTTTGCGTTACCTTTTAGTATTTTCTTACATTACTCCCGTGGCCAGTTATATCGGAAGGTAATAAAATATGGCTGAAAACGACTTGTTGGTCTAAAGAAAGATCAAAAAGCCTAATTCAAATATTGTTTTTTTACGAATTTAAAGTTGTACACGATGGAGAGTCCGACACTTTCTTGCCCACACTCTGTATTTATTCTATGCATATCTACAATATTTAGGAAGGAAAATCATGATCAGAAAAGTTGTTTAATTGTGGAGGATTTTCCTTTGCAGGACATATACCGCACAAAACAGATACGTCTAACTAAATATTTAATTCAACGTAGAAATCAATCACACTAATGACCAATATACCACGTAACAAAATATTCCCTTTTGTCTGGCATATGAAAGCAAGGAACAAAATCACGTGACAATACGAATATATAAATTACACCCAATCCCCAGCTTACGGATTTTGTTGTTGTTGTCCATTAAGTAAAACTCTCAATGCAATTATGTTGTAGCTGAAATATCCCTAGTCCAATTACAATCGTGTTCGTTCGAGTCCATATCAATATTTCGGTAGACTTTATATTATCATTCGTCTCAAATGTCATATGAAATGTAATCAACTAACGCATAACAATTGCGAGATTGTTATCTTTACATGTGTCTTAATCATTCACCCGGGCAAGGGGGGGGGGGAAGAGGGGGACCAACACTGTCAGTTGCATTATTGAACGCAAAATTTAAACAAGTCCCATCTGCATCAAAGAAATTTTGTAGGCGTGTACGTAAATCCTGAAAGTTCTTCGATTCTAAAATTATTCTACTAAAACGTTACAGAATACCACCATCAACATCTGAACTTGAACCTGAGTTTCTTCCTCCAAAAGTTTCCAAAAACATGGGGTCATATCAAATAGAAGGTTATGTGTAGTCTACACGAAGAGGATATGTCAACAATGAAAAGATGGTATACAGCCAAAATTGTTCATAATGAAGTAAAATTGTAAAGAAGAACTTGGGTGAAATATAAATATGCCAAAATTGCAGTGACACTTAAGATATATAGACAAGCTAGAAACAAAACTAATAATGCGATACGGTATGTCAAATATAATTTCGAGAAAAAAATGGTGAATGAAATTAAACCTAACAATCAGTTAGTCAGATATGCAATAATTATTCGTATCTTAAAACCCACAATAAGCAATAAGGAGAATGCAATCATTCTAAAAGATGATTTTCCAGTACCTTCACCATACTAATTACCCAAGATATGCAAGATGTAAGCATCATGAATACTAACAGTACAACTCCTGATAACATTATGAACTCAAAGGTGTCTTGTATAGATATAATAAAAAGTCTGAGGACGCATAAATCACGAGACTTTGGAAGACTCCATCCAAAATGATTAGTTGAAATGAAATATTTTATATGCAGACATTTGTCATTAATTTTCAACCATTCTCTACAACGGGAAAAAAGTTCCCGTTTCAAGGGGGATAAATAGTACATAAGATGTCTTTTGACTGCCATGGTTCAAATTTAATGTACCTAAATTTTTATTATTTTGTTTTAATTCTTGTAAGCACGACTAACGATCGGCCAAGGAGACCTTCAGAGCGTTATAAATGTGTGCAGTCTATTAAAGTTCTCAAACATTAAATGAATACAACTGAAATCTGCTAAATTTTCATCTACTTACACCATTGAAATAGATCGATATTCAGTGTGGATTATATTTGATGTATTATTATTATTATTATTATTATTTCCAGGGAATTTCCTGAGAAATCTGTTGATCATATATGACAATAAAAAGTCACCAACTCACCATAAATGACAGTATTCTTTTATTCAGTCAGTTTAATTCATGTAATTTTTGCTCATTAGAAACTAGTTTTAATAAAAAGAATCTCTGATTTGATGTTATTAGCATAAAAGAACTCCATTGTCTGTGATTTGGTTTTTACAATCGTCTGCTCTGCGCTTATTCCTTTTTTATTTTAAGTTTAGTTGATATCAACATTAACAAAAAGAAAAACGGAACGTTTCAAAATAATATTGCTATTCTAACATTTACTATCACCATGAAGAATGTTTTGATAAACACGACTGCTGTACAAACAGAGTGAATTGAAATAGACTGGTATTAGACAATTCGGGCCTACTTGGCCGTATAAGAGAGGTAAGTTGGTGAACAGTTGGATTAATGCGACGTGACTCTTTGGATGGGGTAAGACCGTGGGTGAGGGGAGGCGTGGCCAACACACCGAAGTTTGTTGTACAAGTTCATTTAGTGGAAGTTCCTTTTCCTTTCCAATCACTACCATGATTTATCTAAATGTTCAGTCCTAAAAAAAGGAGTCGCGGTAGCTCAGTTGGTCGAGTGTCATACTCGTAACTCTCGGGTCGCGGGTTCAATGTCCGCCCAGGTCAGCAAGGGTCGGCTGCCTCGGTCTGTCCTTAGTTCCATTCCAGGGCCTGATATAACCATTAATGTCTTGAAATTGTTGTTAAAATCTATCCAACCAACCAACACCGTACCTCAGAAAAATAACAGTAATTTATGGTAAGCCCTTTTAGGACTCACGGTACTAATGATATGGAAGAATGGGAACCAGTCTAGAAATGGGTGAACATAAAATAGAGTATATATGGGTTTATCTGGCCAGGATTTGGTTGATAATGAAAGTAAAATTTTAGTGAAAAGAATCTTTTGAGCATTTATCCTAGTTGTAACTGAAAAAATAGAGACCATGTTTTACTGATGGAATTTCAGTCCTTTTACAGTTTTACAGACTTGAGTTTGAAAAACTCATTACTTGAATTAGCACCTGACTCTTTGGTGCGGAATTGAAAACACGTGTTTCAAACACATGTAGGTCTAGAAAATGCCGCGGCTCACATGGTGTTCTCTACAGAGAAGCTTTCATCAAGGATATGTCTATACTGATCAATATAGGTTTGATCATGAGCATTCAGAAATTTCAAGAGATTGAATTTTTAATAATATTATGTTTCCATAGGTTTGCTTATGGAGCTGAATTAGTACCGCGAGTCCTTTAGGACTAATACCAATTCCTAAATGATTCTTTCACGCATGTTAGATATTATATTACACACGTACGATTCCTTAACGCAAATGTGAAATGAAGTCATGTAATTCACATATTTAAAATTCTTCTGTATGCAGTATATATTTATAAAATTCTTATATATATATATATATATATATATATATATATATATATATATATATATATATATATATATATATAGGTGATGATCAACGTATATGTTACTTTGTTTTTGGTGATTCCGTTGGTTCTTAAAATAGCAATACGGGTTTGTTAAGCCAGGATATACGACTCTTTCTTGGATATTACGTTCCCTTCATTTAACGAACTTTTTCCCTTAAAACTGTACATATTAAAACAGATTTAACTGAGGCTAAGATTAATAAATATTAATATTATTAATACAGTAACAGTAGCCAATAAGGTATATTGATCCGAGTTAAATAGCAAAATCACTGGAACAACGTGATGTTATTAAACTGTTACAATTAGTTATTTTAATGATAGGAAAAACAGACTCTGATACAATACATGCACCACACAATATAAATTAAAAGTCAAACATCTAAAATGAAATACAAGACATACAATTGATATAAATCAATACACCATATAAAATGTTACAATATACAAGACTTTTTAAACATCTGGCTATTATAAAAAGAACGGTATGCATTACTGAAATGCTTAAACACAGACCTGAGACGCACAACAAATAAATGATCATTAAGACAAATACGTAATTTACATTCACTGAAAGAACTAAAATAGTAGGGTATATAGAAAATAGGAGGAAAAATATACAAAAACCATAGCAGATGTTACTAAATAGATCTTTAATATTAGTTTACTTGAGATGAAAGACCCTTTCCCAAGACACACGTTGTTTACAGGTAGACTTAGGGTTATTTACACGATAATGTTTCAAAGTTGCCTAGTTAATAAACTGTACCTGCCAACAATAAACAGTATGCCACCTTTATGTTGCTCTTTTGTCATCGCTGTTAAAAGGATGTAGTTAAACGATCTACAGTAATAGACACGCGACTTCTTTTCATGTACACAAGGTATATGCTGTTTAAGAAGCCTTATAACAGTACTGGTAATGAGATTAAAAGGTCAAAGAAAAACTTTTCCACATCCATTATACTCTCTGATGTACGCATTATGAATCTTCCGCCGATTTTCTGTTGTCAACATATACTCTAGTTTAGGACTTTGTTTACTTGTTTCCACAGTTTCTGGTTAATCTGTTTTGGCTAAAATTAGAAACACCGTTTTTCTTCTACACCATGGGACAGTACTCATCGCAATATGTTACGTGTTAGGCATTTGAACAAGTAATTTACTTTTAAATATTGTCAATGACTTTAATGAGTACGAATCACTACAGCAAATTTTTTCCTGCGTAACTTTATAGTATTTTCTGACACTGCCGTGACCAGTAATATCTGAAGGTAAAAACATGTGGCTGAAAACAACTTGTTGGTCTTAGCAAACTCAAGTCCAAGCTAAAAGTCAAAAATTCAAAAATATGTATCTTCGAAATTATAGTTGGGCACGATGGATTGGCCGACACACTTTTGCTCGCTGACATATGTATTATATTGCCATGTCATCCCACACGTATGGGCAACAGACTAAATAAGCGTCCGTCTAGCCATGTTTTGGTTCACGTGAGAGTGTATGAACTTATTCTAAGGGTAGAAGTAAGGAGTGGAGGCATCAGGTAAAGGTAGTAGTATTTATTAACAAAACAGGTGAACCATACAAATCAAGTCATTTACATTTACATTGGTAAATGGTAGGGTACTGTTGTATGATTACAGCATGGTATCGAACTATATGATGACCGTAAAAATTAGTAGTACAAGCAGCATCAGTTAATAGCACAAGATTTTCTCCTAAATTCTAGTATTATAAAGGTGTGATTAACTCCAAGCAACATAGATGTACATATATGTAGTGTTGTAACCGCAAATTACTACTAAACATTTAATACAATCGTATATAGCTGAAGCGTGCAAGTGCACGAGGTTGCAGTGTGTATCAAGCAACTAATTAGCAATAATGATTAAAGTATTCATGCTTGTCTTATTATTTCTTATATGCATGGTTACTATGGTTAGTGTTGTTAGCAAGCAGTACTAAGAAAGAGTCAATATATTATAGAAGAAATTAATTACATATGCAAGCTATGGGCGTTCAATGTATGTTTATATATTTATGTATTATCTACAGGATCTATAGAAGAGTGGAGGAAAGAAACTGGATTGGGTACTAGGGTTTACAAGTGCTGGTGCATGTAACAGCTTTGGTGCTAAAGGCTCTGGTGCAGAACCTGCTTGGCTGCAAGGGTGCACCTAGAATTTCTGTACACTATATGCAGAACGTGATGTCACATGTAAATCGGAGGACCCGAAGCAGGATACACACTTCTAAATAAGATTTGCGGCAGAGACATCTATAGCAATTAATGTCTCTATTTGCTAAATATACAAGCGACCAAATAAGTAAGATGTAAGTAGACAAGCTTTGAAATAAAAATGTGCAATCGGTCGAAAATACGTCTTTTACAGCATGCAGCAAAACATCATATTGGGCACCGCAAAACATGTGCTCCACAATTAACATAGATTCAAAACACGTCATCAGTAAACAATCTACTTAATTGTGATTCAAAATATGGTTAAAATAGATGCGGTCATTGATAATTATCTGAAATAATAGACTGTAGAGACAAAAGTACATGTAACGATGGTGAAGTGAATGAGAAAAGCCGTGCTGTAAATATATTAAAGATAACAGATTGAAACTAAAAACAATACAAAATAAATGCACGGGCATGACACTTTATATACCTACAATATTCAGGATGAACACTCGTGATCAGAAATGGTTGTTTAAATGTAAAAAGTTTCCTTTGTATAATATGTACTGCACACAATAAATACGTCCAACTAAATACTTAATTCAAGGTCGATACGATTCCGATTCGGGATAAATACAGATCTATCTTGTTTCAAAATATTTCCTCTTTTCTTGCCATCTGGAAGCAAATTATTATGTAGAAGCAGTTCCTATCCATGTCTATTTTGTAATGAGGAACTATTTTTGTAATCTCCCTGAACATGCTACATGTATTTGGTATCAATAGCATGAAATGAGACTCCATTTTGGTTCCTTTAGTTTCTTAGAATCCTTTTTTAATTATATATTTCTTATTTCATGCTATTCCAACGTATACCATCTGTGCTGAAAATGTTTTGATAAACTTGACTGCTGGAAAAAAACCCAGATTGAATCTAAATGGACTAGTATTGTATCATTCAAGCCTGTATTACAGCATAAGAGAGGTAGATTGATAAACAGTTGCACCAACGCTACTCGACTGTATATATATGTAGTGAAACCGGGAATAGGCGGGGGTGGGGGTGAGGTATTGTCGTTACATCTAAGTTTGATATGCACGACCATTTGGTGGAAGTTTCATTTCCTCCTAGCGTACCAGAATCATTTATCTAAAAGTTCATACTTCGAAAAGGAAGCTGCGGTAACTCAGTTGGTAGAGTGTCTGACTCGTCATCCAAGGGTCGTGGATTCAATACCTGCCCAGCCCAGCTGCCTAGGTGTATCCCTTAGCTCCCATTTCCTCGGCATGATATAACTGATAATGTGCTAAAAGTACCGTTAAGAAAACAAACAGCAAACCAGCATCATAAATAGGAAAATAATATTAATCTGTGATAAGCCGTTTTAACATTAATTCCTCTTCCTAGATGATTGTTTCACATATGTTCAGTACTATTTTACATATGTAAATTTCTTTTTCACATATGTGAAATAAAGTCAAGCACTTTCACATATTTAAAATTCATTGTTATATATGTGAAAAATTCCTCAATATATGAGAAAAAAGAAATTAATCCAAAAACGGCTTCCCACAGTAATCTGACCTAATCAATTCCACCTCCTCATTCAGACATTGTTTAAATACAATTCCACTTCATTGACGTACACGTTCCCCACCTCAAAAGACCCGCATTTTGAGCAAAGCAAGCACAAATAGTTATGTTTTCAAGTAGCCCCGTTAATGAACTCTAATTAGAAATGACATGTATATACAACCTGGTAAACCAATGATTGAGGAAAATGAGCTTCCCAGCCCCTACATATGCGCTCTAATGTCGTACATTGGCATGCCTGCCAAATATACATTACATTTAGACTCGTCTACAGCAGCTATATGTTGTCATAAAAGCCTATAAATGGACCAAGGGTGTAAAAGACAGAGAACACTTACGTGAATTCCTAATACTATAAGTGATATCGCATCATACTTGTTCCAATAATGCCGAAGTGGATAGGTACTATATAGATCAAGGTATGTATTTAGATATTTTTGATTTGATTGTTTTTTGTTATTCCGCCTAAAATTATAAATTCGGGTTTGCTAAGCCAGAGAACATAACTCTTCGTTCATTTAAAGACTTTTCCCTTAAAACGGTACGTCTAACAACGACCGATTATATTAAGACCAAAAATAAAATTGGTAGAAAAGTACGAAAAGAGGATGCGAGTGAACTATTGCATGAAACATAGTTTTTTAATGTGCTATGAAATTAATCCAAATTAAAGATTTTCTCTTCTTTCAGACTTATATGAACTAAACGGAAAATCTGTAGATTGATATGTCTCTCCCCTGCTTCATCGGTACAGTACATAATCAAAACATTTAAGCATAACAAGTTTAGCAAGGAAAGTAGGTCCTTGCAACCAGAATTTACTTTTCATGGATGCTAACACACGTGATTTAGGTGAATGCACACATCAGATTTCAGGACCTTGTATAAATCAGTGTGTTAGACTGAGGAAAATGAGCTGCATTAAATACAAAGAATGATAATATTCAACGGAGCATGAAAAGTACATGTATGTCACTTCTAACTACATGTACCTTATGTCTTATCTTTGATAGCCAAGGGTCGTCAATCCCCATAGTTCCACATCTACGTCAAAGTGGATCGATGGCCATTAGCTAGAGATGTTTTTGCCTATGATGATTTTAAAGGTGAACGCACCCAACAAATTTAATAACTGTATATACAAAAGTATCTGTACTCACTTGACCTTCAAAAGTAGGCCACTGTGGCTTCTGCCAACAGTACTCTTAAAGGAGAACGTACTATTTAGCGATAACTTGGTATGATTGATTAGCGGTCACTTGGAATTTCGCAGATGCTATAAAATACAGCCCGATATATATACCAATTAAACACCCAAGAGCCAAAACAATTGTGATCACTGGATATATCTAAATACAATATACTCGAAAACTCTATTTTGCTCACGTGTCACCCCTAATTTAAGATGCAAATGTTACCAATGAAAATTTCCTTAAACCTATAATAATAAAATGTCCGATGTTTTTGCGTAGACACTAAAAAATCTGTTTGACTTAAGATGGATGTCCAAGGAGCAGAGATGACCATTATATTTGCAGTAGACTATTGTTCTTTTTTTTTAGATGACGCATTTTGTATTAAAATTGATGTTTTGCACGATTCCGCAGCCCCCCTCACTCCGCATGACGCACCCCCCCCCCCTAAAATATGCATGGATTGAGAGCAAAAAGAGGAAATGTTATCATCGGTAAAAAATAGATTCTTATCGTGTACATAGTGTTCTGTACGGTACATCGTAGGTGCCGGGTATACCATTCTTGTATTCTAGTCAAACACATTGTTTGGCACACAGTTCTAGATACACACCATTGGTTTGTTATGATAAACCTTTCTTGTATCAGGCTGAGAAAGACAGCCCTGTAAAGACTCTTTTTCTTCGAGAAATATAAAAACAGCCCCAGAATTCCCGTATCTGATAAAGAGAACGATCTGCGTCGCATCCTCTAATAAGATTAAGAAACATTCGGTAATATTTTTAACAGACTAACATTAGCCCATGAGGTTCATTGATATGATTTTAATAGCCATGTCTTTGAAACAATGAGGTATTTTTAAAATAAAAACTATTACAATTAGAAAAAACAGGACTTATGTACGAGACATTATATACACAAAACAGGACTTGTGTACAAGACTAGTCATCAAGACTACATTAGATCAAGGTCACGTCCGGCATTTAGGACAAGCAAACGAAATCATCTCTATTATAGGTTCAAGGAAGGACACGCATTGGTGTCCGTAAGTCATGGACATTGTTGATTTGGTTTGGTGTTTTGCGATAATTAGAGCGAAGGTAGTTGAAGTAATTGCTTAAGGACGAACAAAAGCAGCCGATCCCAATAGTAGGGTTTCGAACCTGCATCTTTTCGGTAATAAGTCTGGCACGCTAAGCAATCAGTCACCATGGCCCCTGCCTCCATTAGTCGCCCCTTATGACAAGCAGGAGGGGTCATGGACATGGAGCCTATTCTTCAGATCACGCGGGAAGGGGGGTCCTAAATAGAGACTGACCCCTGGCAACAATAGCGTCATATGCTTTACACCCAGCCCAGTGCGCCAGTTTCAAAACAAGTCACTGAAGGTCACGCCAGAGAGGTGTGGGCTATGACGTCAACAACCCCAAAGTTCATGTACTTTATGAACGAGGTCACTGATTCAGATTCAAGCCAGGTGATTCAAGGTCACTCCCAATCACAGGTATTCAAGGTAACTCCGAATAATATATATGACCTATAACGTTATTCGCGCACTAGGCAGTCAATGGGGCTATACTGAAGTCGTTATTTAGATCAGTGGGTCATGGAGCCTTGTGAGTTCACCAGGTCACACACCTGCTTAGTTGAAGTTTTTTGCGAATGCGCAGTCGATTGGCTATGGTAAGGTTCTAAATACTGTCATGGCAAATCGCTTGTACGCGATTTTCAGGCTTTAGTTCAGATTGAAGTCGGTAACTGTTCATTATAAAGATAGTTTATAAATTTTGGAACAACAAAATTATCCAATTTAGAAGATAGAAGAATAACAGGACAAGAGACTGGAACATGCATTTTAAACGAACTCTTAGCTAATCGACAAGTGATGTTTTTCAATGAAACCAAGAGGACAAGTAAAACATATGTCGAAGTGACTTTTCATATATTGTACAGCTCATTTTTGAGAATACAGAATTTTAATTGTGACTCAGTCTGCGTTTCCTTGGCTAGGCAATCTGTGTATGAACCTTTATAAACAATTTTCCCATAAACGCTTGTAGTAATGAAGTCTTATCTGGATAAGCAGTGAATAATAGGGTATATGCCTTTCTAATTCTCCCTTAGAGTCTTGTAAAACATTTTTATAGGCATATTAATTTCATAGTGCTGAATGTGCAAAACAATAATTCAATTCATACCAATAGATGCTGGCAAAATGGATAGTTAGTTTGTCTTTTTTTAAATTGTGGTCAGGTTTACATTGCTTACAGAGTAGGACTATGCGATGTATTTTTAGAGTGATAATAATTTTGAAGATTGCACTGAAAACTTAAAGAAAACATGGCTTAAAAGGCTGACATACAACATGTACAGACACATAGATACACACAATCATAGACATAAAACTTATACAGACACATAAATACACACATTCATAGACATAACAAACAATGAAAATATCATTCTGAGGCAATCAAGAAAAATCAGAAAATCAAAACAGAAAGTAATTCAGGTACTTTGATGCAGTTCTTCCCCATAGGACACGCAAAAACGACACAAAGAAAATAAAAAAGAAATACTTTGTATCATTTATTGTTTTGTGGGTAGCTGAAGACAAAAATTCCTTTGAAGATTTTGAAAACGTTCACATGTTTGAGAAAATATATGTTCACATTGATTAGAGAGTAAAAAGGTTTTGTGGAATTCCTAGCATAAAGCTTTTATCCAAAAATCCTGTTTGTATTGAAATATTTCATCAACCACTTTAATAACGTAATACAGAAGTCAGTTAATTTTCATCATCGAAATAATACATGCATAATGGATTGTATTCCCTCTGCAAACGATAATGTTTATAATAATCTCTAAATTTGGTACTTTGTGAAAAAGGATTTTGTAAATGATATATTTTATGATACAATCTGTTAATGTGGAGTATACTTAATCTAAGATGATTCTTGTGTCTAACCACCAAAATTAAATTTAAATTTGCATTAGGCAGTAGTCCAAAGGTTGGAAAAGTTTTAAATTTTAACAAAAAGTCGTTTGTGTAGCAATTAGTTACAACAATGACAGGAAACATTTTTTTTCAAAAACTGAACAAACTCTCGAATTGACTATTTCTTGATCTCTATGTTTGCTAATCTAACTTTTCTTAACTCGGTCTGGTTGTCTCAGCCCGGTTGTCTCAGTCATTGTGTCAATCTGCTAGGAACAACTTTTGTCAAGGGAAGCAACCCTTGTTGTTATCTGCTGTTCCTGACGGAGTTGTTTTAAAATCAAACAAACGCCGATACTTTAACAAATTTATCAAACTATTTTTTGAGGTGAGAAACGAATAACAACATCTAAAATAAAATAAATAAATAAATAAATAAATAAAATATTTTAAAAAATTTAAAACAAAACAATGACGACAGAGATAAAACAGAGAAAGTGGACTACAAGCTAGGGAACATCTTCACATCTTGACTCTTAAAGCTACGAGAGCAAAAGTCGTAAATGTTTACCAACCACCGAGTACCTATTCCATGTATACAGTACATTTGTTTGATGATGGAACTTTCGAAAAGTTTCCTAAACATGAACCAGTAATTTGCGAAACTCACAAAAGTATGAGAAATTAGACATTTCTTTTCTTCTGCATTACTAGGACACAAATGACATACAGGTGTCTATGAAACCAGAACAACTTGCGACTGAGAAAATAACAAAATCAAGAGAGGAAAAAAAAAGATGTGAATCGGTGATAGAGAGCAGATTTACAGAAGTGGAAGAAGAATTTGTTGCACATTTTGTTTTACAGCATGAAAATCTGAATACTAAACGTAACACATTGGGGCACATAAAGCTTCTCGAAGAATATCTGCAAAAAGCAAGGAGAGATAGAGGAAGTGCCATCACCTGACCTCAACAATATTTTCTCATTCTATTCGTCATAATGATGACAGTGAATACGAAGCAACAACATTGAAAGGTACAAAAAGGCTTATATATTGACTAATCTGACAAATACTGAATTTGAAGGATAATGCATAAGCAAATAAAATAATGCATAAGACATTTTAGATACTTTCACAGTTTGTTAAGTGGGAAATTAATTTTTGAATGAGTAAATGAATGAATTAAATAATTGCTGATTACCGATAACACATGTTCGAATAAACAAGATTGTTACTCACATAACTTTTAAACGTTAATTACTTTATAAAATAAAGAACTTCACTCACACATCAATTTAAGGTCTCTCAGACGTGGATAACACATCATACGAAAGCTTTTTGAGAGAGAGACAGAGAGAGAGAGAGAGAGAGAGAGAGAGAGAGAGAGAGAGAGAGAGTCTAGCTATTTGGTACCCCTAGCTACAAGACTCTGATGTCATTGTTTGTAATAGGTATGATGGGTAGTTTTAAACGATAACTGAGACCACACAGATATAATTGCAGCTTTGTCTATGGCCCTGAATTTTACCAAACAAGAGAGGCCCTAAAAAGTAAACCGAAAGACCTGAAGAAAAAAGGAAAAGGAAATAAACACAAAAAATGCTGATGCCGTCAGTGATTATGACATCAACACACTGTTTGAATCCTTCGCTTTTGTGGGCCCTAACACACCAACAATATGTTGCATTTTGGGATACGTGTAGGGGGTGAAGACCACAGAAACATCGAGTGGGGAGATATCTCTTTAGAGCAAGATTGTGAACTTAATTTAGGATATTTGCAGGTTAACAAGAAACATAGGAAGACAAGAACATGGGACTACGTAAGAAACATAGGAAGACAAGAACATGGGACTAAGTAAGAAACACAAGAAATGGAAAACCAAGGATGTACGCTAACCCTCTCTTTCCAGATAGGTGTCCTGTAACTATTTACAAATGTTATAAGAACAAACGTTCCATTGATTTTTGTGATCCTGACCATCCGTTCTACCCCGCCCCTGTAACTCACATCGATGCACTTGGGCCAAATGAGCAATGATCTTTACGGGCACCAGTTCGGGGCAAGAAAGCTTAGTACCCTATTGAAAAAATGGATGTAAAAGCAAACTTGCTCCAGTTGGCTTCTAAACGCATTACAAACTCAAGCGTGAGAAAATATTTATGCCAGAAACTAAACGAAAACAATGTCCCAGACACACAGGCTATACATATCTCTGGTAACAAAAATCCTAACTCTCTCAACAACTACCGCAAATGTAGTAACAACCAGAAATATGCTATTTCAAACCTGTTTTCTTCTAGCTTTGCCAAACACCCCCGCCCCTCCTTTATCTGCCTCAGTTGAATCAAACATGAACATGCAATCAGAAATGAAAAATCCTGCACTTACTAATCTAAGTGCATCTGTTATTCGACCACATGTTATTCCACAAAGAGATTTCCCTGTAGCATATATGTGCAATAGTAACAACAACACTTTCCATATTTTCCGGACAGACAATATCAAGTTCCAACGAAACCGTGATCTAGAAAGCTCATCACTTGGTTATTAGCTGGGTACGGTGTTTGGAAGGTTTTTCATACACGGGGGTAATTTTACAATCAGTATCAATTAGAACACCAGCATGTCACAAACAGTTTCACCTCTTCCAAAGAAAAGGATAATTATATATGATAGTGACACATATCTCTAAATATCCATGGATAATCCAGCACATGGTCAATCGTTCTATATTTTACTCTTCGTTAGAGTTGTGTACCCAGTACAGTATCATTGGCTACCATAGAACTATCCCAAATTAGAAATAATGAAAGTTAAAAGTTATCATTGTAAAAAATAATTATTTATTGCTATTTTCATATACCTTAATACTATCAAACGTTTTTGTTGTTATTTTCTCATGCGTAGAACTTGTGTAATTCTGATCGGCGGGTCACGCTACAGCCCTCAGTAACATATTCGTATTAATCGGCTATGTTTACAAAGCAATAGAACGTGGTTAGAGACCTCTTGGTGCAATACTTACAACATATAAACATTATAACTGTAAAATTGTTGCTGTGTGTGTGTGTGTGTGTTTGTGTGCGCGGGTATTAGCGGCAGATGTAGTAAAATTCTACTGATATGATTATTTTGATTTTCCTAAAACAATATAAGACAGAATGACATATAGAAAAATGTGAGGAAATAATAGTACCTGATGAATACTGTATGTGTTGAATGTGCTAAACTATATTGCAACAATAAAAGGTTCTTTTAATTCTAATGGAAAATATTAGGTGAGGAAAATAATATACGTTGGGGGCTTGCAATGAGACAAGGAATCCCAGTCGTGGGGTTACATTATTTGTATCCCAGCTCGACAGAGCCTCATAGAGAGAAAAATAATTTAACCCCTCGACTGGGATTACCTTAGATTATATTAATAACGAACACCCGTAGCGTATATATGATTAAAAAGACCCAAAATAAAGTATACAATATTTTCAAATTCAATTAGAAACAAACAAGTTTTATGGTAAACCAATTTCCTTTCTTTTTTACACATTTTTGACATGTAACTCATTTGCTGAATTTAGTACTGTTATGTATGATGTTTATATAATATTATAAATATTTTAGGAAATTATAAATGTTTCTTCACTTTAATATTTGCTTAAATCTTAATGTTATCAGGAAAACATGTTTAACTAGTGTCCTTGAATTAGGTTGTTTTGATCAATATGTTTTCTCAATTTGAAGGTCAAGGTTGAATTTTTGTTTACAAGTAAAAATTCCATTAAGATGACACACATTCTAGAACATTCTGTCATGTGACCAATCTTTATATATGCCATGTTTGGTGGACATTTTTTCAGTTTTGACATTACCATCAGTCTTATAAAGAGCTATTACAGTTGTGAAAATTCATTCCAAATTCTAAGAGAGGAATTATTTTAAATATTCATTGGATTATAACAGTGCTCATAAACTTTTGGATTTGGGATTTTTAATTGATGATTTTGGAATTTAACTGAACTTATTCAGAGATTTTGGAATACTTCATTTTGACATCAGCACATAAAGATTTCTAGTACATCAGGACTTTGGAGACCATTAGCACATCATAACATTCAAGGACACAGCCGTGAATTCGGAACATTCTATATTTAGGACTTGTGATTAGAACAATCATTCTTATTGGATTATTAGGATTTCAAAACACATTACTGTAAGTGACTTTTTGATTTTTCATTTTAATTATCTAGTAATAAATTGCTTGTTGATTTTTACTTGTTTTGTTGGTTTCACTTTCTTTCTGTTACATTTTTCTTAGACCATAGAGTCGTAACAGTACTTATTTTATATGCTAATTGTTGTGGCATGTTTAAATCATACGCTACTTTAGCAACCTAGTTGTTTTATGAGTCATAATAAATTCATCAACATTATTATCAATAATAATATCATATCAACTTAATATTGATGTTTGGTTTCTCTAAAATATGTTATGTATCAATAAACTCATTACAGTTTCAGTGACAATATTGACATTACCCATTTTGTTTCATTTCTCCATTCTAAGTTTTAAGGTATCTTGCGTATTTTTTCCAAAGATCAAAGCTATATATTACTATCTATTTATTTTAACTTCTGATCCAATGCATTTGTCGTTTTTATGTTCCAGTTCATAAATATTCTAGATCTTCTCTAGGCTTTCTATCCGTCGATATATGTCTGCTATTTTGTACCAATTGTATTTCTAATATGATTCCCAAAGTGTCAGATCTTAAACAAGAGGTTATACTTCTGTCTTGAACGAATAAAGAGAAATTGTTTAAAGTCCAGTTGTGCTTGTCTAATTGTGCTTGTTGTCATTTCTTCCACCTGTACACTGTTTTTCCTTTTGTCTTATGTATAATTTTCCACATTATCAGCGATAATTTCATGATAGGACTTGGGCTTTACAAGTCGACATATATATTATAGTTTATTATTGATAGTGGTACCGTATTTGCAACATTTTACTTTCAACGACAGTCTGTTAAGTAGACCCGAATTTTACCCCAAAAGCGGTGAACGTACTGGACAGTATGGGTAATTGAAGAGCAATATCTTCAATGCCGACCAGAGTCTAATAAACCATCTATGGAAGGTTTAAATCCTTTTTATATGTGTTGTATTATGTATGCAGTGTACCATTTTTGTTTCCGTGTATTATACAAATTGTTGCACCATCCAAAGGTTTTCAATTTTCAACTGAAAAGTCAAAAGTAATGCGATTGGTATCAATCATCATCCAATATTTTTAATGCTATCACTTTTTAAGATTTAAAATCCTTTTTCTTTGGACTATGTGAAAGTTCAAGTGCATTATCACAAGGCTTTGAAATGCCTACCCCCTGTTGGGTGCTAGATTTGCTATTTCAAAACGAACGTTAGCGAGTGCTTCAATAATAGACACATACGTTGTTCCCCGCCACTTTATATTATTTTCTGACTGTACTGGCTGTGGCGGAGACGAACTATGAAGAGGCAAATGAAATGGTAGGCGGTCCGCCTCGTAAAAATACTCTGGATTTTGGGTAGCTCATAACTACTGAATTCAATTATATGGACCAATCTTTTTACCCATTCAGCAAGCCGAATCCCTCTTTTATCAATCGAATCCATTTTTTTTAAAAATCCCCAAAACTCGCTGTTTATTACCAATCCCTCTTTGAATCGACATTCTATATGTTCAGCAGCTGTTGAACTCGTACGCAAACTGGCGCCTCCGTCAGGTACTTTTTGTTGTAAACAATAAACGCAGCGACATACCGCAAGCCCAGGTGACAGAATACGTCGTGTACTGCAACGGTATGCGAGAAACATCATCGCCATAAATTTTATTTCGTAGAATATAAGAACGTTTGGATATGATTCAAAGAAAGATTTTTAAAATAATTCTTTGTATGCAATCTCTAATATTATTGGAACGCATTTATTTGAATGACTCTAACAATAATTCGAATAAGTTTTTGTGATTCTTTTTTGTTTCTTTATTCAAACAGGATAGTTCATAGGCGATTGTTGCAACACATAGTTTATTGATATTCTCTATTTCGCTCCCACATGAAGAATCTAAAAAGTCATATTTTTATCATAAATTGTTTACAAGCTTTAACAATGGAACTATCAGCCTTGTTTCTTCCCAGATCGTGCGTTCACTATATGACATCAAACTTTTTCATTTTAATAATGAAAGTACTAGTATATTATCTAAATCTGAATTGCTTCAAACTGAAATGCAAAGATATAACGTACTTGTGTTTCATTAAACCTGGTAAGATAATAGTAAGAACGACGATAAAGATCGTTTTTCCAAATTTGAAGCATCATTTAGAAAGACACACAAATATGCACTGAAGGGGCTATCTATGTATGTATTAAAAAAATAAATAAATATGTTTACTTGAATCCGTGTCGATAAAAATCAGAGTAGTACAATGCATATCAAAAAGCTTGTAAATACCAACCCTCAAAGTTTGTATGTATTCCTGGCATCTGATACATCAATCTCTAGCTAGTGGTCAATCCTATACACTTGCAAGTTTTGTACTTTATGATTTTAATGATGATCGACAAGAAAATAAAAATTCGAAAATGCCCAAAACAATCAGATCTTTCAGATATATTGACATTACGGAGGTTATTAATGAACCTTTTCACTCTACTGAGCCATTATCATCATTGAATGTTTTGATATTTACATAAATAATCATGCAGGTCTTACAGCTATTGTATTAATCATAGCCCGTTTGCTTCACTATTTATGGAATATTCACGAAGGTCTATTTTACTCGCACAATCAGTACTTGTGTGCAGGATCTCGGCATGCAAAACCAGCATGCACAATTCACAATACACGCATACCACTATCCAGTAAAATACTTTTATCGTAAGTGGACTAAGCCCTAATATTTGTTATAATAAAAGGTCGAACGGACCATGTCGTACGTGTGTGTATAGCTGACTCCCTTTATTCATGATTGTGTTTCAGGTCACTCTCCAGCGTTTACTAACCTATTTCTAGGAGTCCAGATCTACAAGTTACAAGAGTCTTTCTCTGTGACATCAACAAACATCATCCCGTCCTCTCTGAGGCAAATGCAATGATCCTGAATATGCCTTATGTATGGGATTTCCAACAGTGTTTACTCAGTGAAATCGCAAAGGATACTCACATTGGTCGGCCAAAAATGAGGTTATCAGCTGGCGCTGCACGTCATTTAGGTCGACCAATAAAAGGGCAGTACTCTATTGAGTGCATTGTCCTTGCATATTAAGTGAGCCATGTCCAGCGGCAATGTTACAAAACGGGCTGCATCCGCTAAAGGTGGAACAGTAATTCAAATTTGATGTAGGCTATATGAGCTAATCAGTGCTACATTTCTTACTCTATCCGAAGTGTAGCTTGAATTATCAGTGTCAATTTTTAAAAAAGTCGCAGGAGAAATGGAAGAAGTGTCTATTAAAAATAAATTTTAATCAACGATAAGATCAACTGTTCTTTACATAGGGTATAATCGCCTAATATGGAAATATTACTATCACCTATGTATAGCAATGGTGTTTAATGGCAACAGACGATCGTCGTTGTAACATTAAGAATAGCGAATTCTATACTTTCATGTATCCGATATAGAAAATTGTCTATTGCCAAAATCATAATTTAGAGTTAGATAATACAGTAACGCTCGTAATTGGATCAATATGTATTGAATAATTTTAGATATATTAATACTACGCTTATGGTAAACTAATTCAGGCGAGTTCGTCTCCTGTATTTAGTCCTCTACTTAGCAATGTGTGATTATGTTCATAAACTAAATCCCTTTCTTCTTACATGATTATAACTTGACTTCAGGTGATTGTAACATTTAAACTGCATTCCCTCTGAAAAGATAATAAATTGAAATGAAGGCCTGGCATGTTTTTTGATGCTGTTCCAATCATGAATAATCAAAATATGATTATCATCATCGAGAAAAAAGGAAAAACCTACCGTGAACCCGTCCTGTACAGCTCACTAAATTACACGCAAATGAGCTAATGGTATTTCGAGTACGTTCTTCGTGACGCAAGCATATCACTATGCAAACATACAGGCGAAAAGGTCAGCGTGGTACGTGCAAATGTATGCAGCTAACTCATAATTAAATAGAGTGGGTGGAACATACAGATGTGAGATTGCGCGTTTATTGTCCCATTTTTACTATCATATTATTTGTGCCAGACCTAAAACATGTTCTACCTCATATAATATATTAAACCCAGTGGAAAAGTAAACAATCGTTTGAACACAGTTCATTTTTACAATCTGGGGAAAACGAGTCCCGATTTCAGACCCTACAGGCTACAGTGTAATCAATACTAGTTCCACTCCGCAACACGAGGGTTTCCTAAAAACTAAACAAGCTGAACTGGTCGATATGGGTGGATGATTTTGATAAGAGAAGAATTTCACGTAGTTACAAAGAAAATGCAGGTTCCAATTACTTGGCGGTCTATGATAGTTTGCCAATATATATATATATATATATATATATATATATATATATATATATATATATATATATATATATATATATATATATATATATATATATACTAATATTATCATACAGGTTAGAGAACTTTTAATTCGTACTCTATGGTGATTCGAAACCGGATCCGCGGGTTACGGCACCCATCGCGTTGCCTATTAAGCACAAACTCCTATACCATCTCGACCATGCACACATCACCAAAAAATGATGCTACAGACATGGTGGTATAGGTATTCGTGCGTAGCAGCCATGGAATGTGTACTTAGATGAGAATTAGTTACTGGGTCGACATGCGGGTATACTTATTCGTATTTACAAATTCTGTTAATGGTATCAGACATTCTCCTGTAGGATCCAGGTATAGCACTTTCCGTTCTGTTTTGGTGTATATTTGTAATTCACTATAATAACTTATATATACCTTGATTTCTGTAGAAGGAATCCAGACGGGCGGTGTACTTGGATGAGAATTAGTTACTGGGTCAACTTGGGGGTATGTCAGGTAGAAAGGGTTACAGTCTTTGTCGGCATCTGGTGGCCATCAGATATATGACGTGATCAGCATTCCACATTTCCGTCGCCATTTTTGTTTAGCTGTAACCAGATGTACTTCATCGAATGCGGTCACGCATTCACTATATAAGGCAGCGGTGAATATTTTTTACTTAACTGCGGTCAATACCAGTGGATACTGACCGGTAGCAACAACGTTAAACTAATGGGACAGTTTATGAAGTACATATTAATTATAATGTATTCATCCTCAGACCCTTTATTATTATTTTGATTTTCATTTGGTTTTACTGTTTTCTCTCAAACAAAGAACATTAATATATATCAACAGAGCTAATTACAACGTTCGTCTGCAAAAGTCCACCATTATCTTTAGTACGCATACATTAGGTATAAACCGTAAGTCTTGCTTTCGATCAGCGAGATAATACGATGACCATTATTCCTTTTGGTTATCGGCGACTGTGAAACTCGTCTATTCCCTAATGTTAATATACTGTAGATCACGAAGAAAATACATGTTTGAAATAAATTATGAAAAATGCCATATAGCAATTGAAATGTCTGTGAGACTTTATATGGTTTGCTTTTATGGTTGATTTCGATTTCATTGGAATCATATCAACTATACGTAGGCCATGAAATCTATAGACGCTCTATTTTTCTACCAAAGTATGTTGAGAATCCTTAAACGTTTATGATGCGTTCGCTATGTTGGCTCCTATCCATTGTTATAGGTCTAATATTTTGTTTCATTCACTAAATTTTAAGTGTTTTTAAAAGCTTTGAAATCGATGTTTAGATCTCTCATATACAACCTTTAATTACATTGTACAGGCAGGAATTGGGAGGTACACCGTGGCAAACAATTAACTAAATAGACGTATAAATACGGAATTCCTAAACAATGAATAGAGATATTAGGATACACCTATAATATAGTAACATTAAATTCTATTCATAATACTGTAAGGTGATACACTTGTTTGGATTTTACTTGCATTTTTCACAAATTTTAATATTTCTCAATTCTTTTCCATAGAGAATGAACGGATCTTTCTTTTCTCTGGTTTAAATCAATATTTATGGCTGCAATTCACAAGTGCATTTTCGAGATTTTCAAACACTGACTAAAACCCTACTATAAATTCGTATACAACGCCCGTATTTGATGTCTCGTGGGACATCTTGTGTTTATAATTTCTTTAACGCCGAACGAAATGTACCTAGACGCCAACAGGTACATTCAATCCATGAACGAGTAAGACGGAAACATATTGTTAACACCGCTTGATAGCATATCTGGACAACTTTCCAGTACACGATTACATTTGCAAGTATCTAAAATACATGCAGTTCCTCTTAATAGACAAACTCTCTTTCCCAGCAGTTGTCACACACCTTATACAATCACAACAGGCCCAGTCTAAAATTTTCAAACATAAACTAGGTTATCGAGTCACGCTGATAAGATGCGGATTTTCCGTATTTTAAACAGGTCATTGGGTTACAGAGGCTAGGGAGAAAATAAGTTTTGAGAGTAGAAATACGTGAAATTGCGGTTCTTATATGCTCATTACAGTGTAGGTATCAGACCTCATACAATTATTTTTGATAGCTATAAACAAGCTTCAACAATTGTGCATGTACGACATTCAAAGCAACTGACATTTGGTCTCGTAATTACGTGTTTTGAACAATTTAGGAGAAATATATTTTAATACGTGTAATGAATAACATTTGTTAAATCAAGTTAATACAATGAAATTCGTAGCCAACATTTTTTGTGCATTACAATCTGTAGCGATCTTCTCGATTTACATAATCCAGTGCATCCAGTTAATTGAACCCCTCGACAAAGATACATTGGTAACAACTTGAATAAGATATTGTTTTTGATAATGTATAGGAAGAAAGTTACTACCATCTGTATCAGTTATATGCAAATAGATGTTAAGTGTGGGTGTCTAACATTCACCTTATTTTGGGGAAAAAGGAGCCTAATATACTTTGTCCACGAATCATCACTCGACAACAGTGGAGTCCTAAGGGTAAATGGCGCCCAGAGCGACGATGATAGCCCGAAGGGCCAGAATACGAGAACCGAATTTTTATAAGCTTTTTTTGGCGCCCCAAGAGCTCTCGCGCCCAGGGCAACCACCCCGTCACCCCTTCCCCCCGTTAGTACGCTACCGCTCGACAACTCCTGCACAAGTTACCAATTTCAGAATGCTTTTTTTAAATAAGATAAATACAAGCTTGAAGTAATCTTTCTTTAAAGAAAGTGCATTAGACAAAGAAAACAAAACTTAAAACAAAAGCAATATTAAGCTCTCACTACCACACAAGCTCCAATAAGCTCTCACTACCGAATAACCATATGTACATATTGGAAAGAACCCGTTTTTCAAAGTTTATGTAATAACATGGGTAATAATGCAAACTGTACTTACAGCACTCCCATCCCAGCAGTATATACAATGCTTATCAAGACAAGAACCAGGTGAATATACGGTTACACAGTATAAACAAATTAAGTTGAACAATATTACAATACATTCTACAGTTATATAAAGCTGTAAGCATGCTATGATCGCCTATTCTAAGAGATATAACAAATATATAGATGTATGCATGCTCAAATCGCCATAAAATGAGATATTACACACACACACACACACACACATATATATATATATATATATATATATATATGTAAGCATGCTCAAATCGTAATGCTATGAGATATTATATACATGTATAGGTGTAAGCATGCTCAAATCGCCATACTATGAGATATTACATATATAAAACTGCAAGAATGCTGAAACCACCACATCGTGAGATATTAAGCATATGTAGCTGTAAGCCAGGGGTCTCCAAACTTTATAAGACGAGGGCCGTGTTAGATTTTAGAAGGGGGTTTGCTGGCTGAAGCGACTGTGAAAAATTTAAATATATGCAAAATCGTTTTAAAAAAGTACAACACTTTGCTGGCCGGACAAATCGAAGCCGCGGGCCGTAGTTTGGAGACCCCTGCTGTAAGCAATATTCAAATCGCCAAACTATGAAATAGTACACAAAAACGGTTTCGAGACAAGAAGATACTCATAGGACAAAATAACAATAAAATATAGCGAGTATATTTGATTGGAGAAACATCTCCGCTATTTAGCGGCCTAAGACTGAGATCGCAAAAAAAAAAAAAAAATATTTTTATAAGTGTATAAAAAAATAATGAGTCTATGTATCTTGTTTACTTCATGTATACAAATAAAATTTATATTTTAACTTTATCTTTTTACCTTTAATATCTCTTTACTTGTATTTTTTCTTTCTCTCATGATCCAAGCTTTTTAAACAACTATCTCTTCATGAGTAATTGCTATTATTTTTATAATGATTGAAAAAATAGCACAGATGAACTGAATTATATTACATTTTCTACCATTTTTTAGTAACTGTTTCAGTTTATGAATAGCAGTTACTCACATAATATAAGTTCTCTCTTTTCTTTTCATTACAAATACATATGTGGGTGTGAGTATGTCTTTGTATGTGTGTGTGTACGTGTGATGGAAAAAGTATAAAGATATCAGAAAACAAAATTGTGTTACAATTCAAAATAAGAATATATTCAATACAAATTAGAAACCCAAGACAACTAGTGATTGCATAGATAATTTATTTCCGTAAGTGTGTTAACAAATGTTATATCTTTTAATTGCCTATTAACATATTACATTGAAATATAAATATTATTAAAGAATAAAAGATTAGGGTTTTGCTGAGAATTAAGGATACCCTTTTTATAGATAAAAAGTACTGTTATTTTAATAGAAAGAATAGTGACAAGTTTTTGATAATAATTAATGATTACACTTCTTTAAAAAAATAAAAAGGTATTGTTATTTTAATGGAAAGAATAACAGTCGTCTGCAAGAGGTTGGCAATTTTGCATCTTTGTTGGTGGTGTAATCTGCTCATACGTAGCTTCATTTAATGCTGGAGGTGTTATGGAGCGCTTCAAGCTTGGAGTAGGCAATGATTGAGCTATGTTTCAAATTGGATATTGTGGTGGAGTTAGCTGGACTGGAAATATCTGGCTCGAGTTTGTTTCAACATAGGGTGGTGGTGGTGGTGGTGGTGGAGCTGATGAATTGTGTTGACATAGCGTCTTGGAGAAACATTTGGAATTATCCGCCAAATGTAAATATGTAACTCCATTATGGTTATTTAGAGTTACCTCCTTACATTTTCCAAATCTTTCTCTGGTTTTAGCCAAGTATCCTTCTTTACAAACACTTCATAACCTTCTTTACAAACACTTCATAAAACTCAGAAGATGCAATGATCAATGAGAAACTTATCAAACGACTGACAGTCCAGACTTGTGTGAAGTTGAATATTCAGATTATCCTCTTTTATACCACTACTTCCACTCCTGCATACTAAATGTTAGTCTTTTTCATAAAGATCAAAATAATTTATTTTAAGAGCACTGAGGAATATTTACGCTATTAATGTTTATTCATGCATAAGATATGAAAAAGGGTGAAGGTGTAGATTCTGATCATTATGATAAATATACTTTTGATTGACGTTTGATACCATATGATACCGATTCGTCCGTTCATTCCTTCATATGTGATTTTAATCTGATGGATACAAATATGTATACAGTTATAAATATTGTATTGTAATGCCTTGTATGTGCACTATGGTAAGCTTTTGCTGCTTATACGGTTGTATCTTTATACTTTGTACTGTATCTGGCTAAACATTATGCTAGTCATTTAGTCATTAAATTTTAAGAATATTGCCTATAAAAGGGACATTAGTTTTAATTGGATATATTTCTAAATTGTAACTATCAGGCAATGCGGTGCTAATCTTTCTCATTCTTTGATATTACAAATATGTTAGTTATAGATATACATCGAATATTTTTTAAATGTTTAATTTTCATTGAGCCTCTTCAGAGATTCTGCGATGCATAAATATACACTAATCATTTCCATATGCGCAATCACTTGATGAAGCAAAGTGTGCATGTGTGCAGGTGCATCTTTTAAAGTAGATTAGACTTTGAAGGTATATTGTTTTTACCTAAAAATAACCTTAGAAAAGGTGCAATGATATTCATATACTTGTGATCGTCTGATTTTTTGTATCTTTATATTAAAATCTTAGTAGAACGTGTGCTCGCAAATACCTTTTTAAGTAGATTAATTAGAATGTGTGTGTATTTGTGTGTGCTTTTCAAGTAGATTAGTTTTAAAGTCACATTTTACTTTTTCGGTATCATATACTGAGTGTATAATAATATATCGATATAAGTTTGATTTAATCTTTACTTTTCTTTACATTAAAATCAAAATCAAGCGTATATATGTGTGAGTGCGTGCGTGGGCGTGTGTGTGTGTACATGTTTTTTATTAGGTAGATTAGTTTTAAAGTCACATTTTACTTTTCATGATCATATACTCAGAGTATAATATGTATATAATTTTGATTGTGATCATTTATCTCTACAATAAAAACTAAGGATGAGTGTGTATTTGAGTGTGTGTGTGTGTGTTTTTTTAAAAAGTATATTAGTTTTCAAGTCACATTTTATTTTTGATAAATTTTTTCAGGGTGTAATAATATGCATATAATTTTGATCGGGATCTCTTTTCTTTCGATTTAAATCAAAATTAGGAATGTGTGTGTATTTGTCTGTTTATGTCGTTTTTTTTACATAAATAGATACATTTTAAAACTCACGTTTTACATTTTGTGATTATATACTCAGGGCATTATAACATGCATATAATTTTGATTGTTTCTTTTTTCTTTACATTCAATCAAAATTAGATATATGTGTGTATTTGTGTGTTTTTATCTTCAATTTCTTTTTATTTAAGTAGATTTGGTTCTATGTCAAATGTTCACTGTTTATGGTCATATTCACAAGGTAAAATAATATGCATGTAATTTAGATTCTTATTTTTTCTCTACATATGAAATCAAAATTAGGTGTGAGTGTGTGTGCTTTTATAGTTGAGTAGATTAGTTTTCAAGTCACATTTTTCTTTTATTAATTTTTAAAGGTGTAATAATATGCATACAACTTCGTTCGTGATCTTTATCTTTAGATTGAAATCAAAATTAGGGATGTGTGTGTATTTGTCTGTATGTTTGTTTGTTTTTTTCTTCTATTATATAATTAGATTCATTTTAAAACTAAAAATTTGTATTTTGTGATCATATAATGAGGGTATAATAATATGCATATAATTTTGATTGTTTTTTTTTTCTTCTTTACATTGGAATCAAAATTAGATATACGTGTGTATTTGTGTGTATGCATTTGTGTGTGTGTGTGTGTGTGTGTGTGTGTGTGTGTGTGTGTATCATATATTCAGAGTGTATAATATGTATATAAATGTGATTGTAATTTTTTTTTCTTTTCAGTGAAATAAAAGTTATGGGGTTGTGCATTTGTGTATGTTTTTTTAGACTATTTAGCAGATTAGTTTCAAAGTCATATTTTACTTTTTCTGATCATATACTTAGAGTATAATATATATATATATATATATATATATATATATATATATATATATATATATATATATATATATATATATATATATAAATTTTGAGTTTTTGGTTTGCATTGAATACAAATTAGAGATATGCGTATTTGTTTGTGTTTATTTTTTTTAAATTTAAGTCAATTATTTTTAAAGTAACATTTTACTTTTTTGGATGTATATAGTTTTTATTTTGTTTCCTTTACGTTGAAATCAATATTAGGGACTTGTACGTTTGATGTGTGATTTTATATTCGTTTTTATATTAAAAGTTTTATTCCAATGTACAATTTTACGCTTTTAGTAAAAGTCTTAAATTTTAAATGTAAGCGGTCATTTAAGGACTATCAATTAGATAGTATCTAACATTGCATATGCTGAAGTTAAACGGCTACTATATATTAATTTGTGCACCTATTGATCAATTATTTTTATATAAAAAATCAATACACCATGGATACATCAAATCAGATGACAGGTACACTTTGATGTTGGATTCACTTATCATTAAGGACTGACTGCTATTGTAATGAAGGGCGGGGGGGGGGGATTATATAGGGACTTTAATATTATACATGAATTGTCTCCAGTTAGAACATTTAATATGACATTATACAATAAATGTATCAGTTGTGTATTTAAGAGATCATTCAGCACTTCAAGTTACATATAGCTTACTACTGTGTGAGCTATATTTGCACACCTACTGATCAACCTGTATCTACGGATAAATGCAATCAGATGACAAACACGCTTGGACTTTGGACTCTCTTATCACTCTGATCTTACATAGTTTAAGGTCTACGACCTCTAAATAAGTAACCAATATGCTATTATAATGGAGGGGGTCGGGTGGGGATTAAGTAGCGACTTTAACATTATACATGAATTGTCTCTTGTTAGAACATTTAATATGATATTATATAATAAAAATATCAAGTTTGAATTTAAGAGATCATTCAGCACTTTAAATTACATATAGCTTACCATGGTGTGAGCTATATTTGCACACCTGCTGATCAACATGTATCAGATGACAAGCACGCTTGGACTTTGGGTTCTCTTATCACTATGATCTTACATAGTTTGAGGTTTACGACCTCTGAATAACTAACCAATATGCTACTATAATGTCAAAGTAAAACGAAATACGTATCAACTAGATATGTCCATGCCTTAAATCTATAGACTCTTGACTGACAGATGCTGAGAACTTATTGTACGTAACCACTCACAAAGAAAATGATGGCTGCTAAAGTTGTATTAATTCTAGATGCTATAAATGACAAAATAATGTCAATTAGTTAGGAGTTTCATTATCAACAACTTTGGGCAGCAGTTCATGCCTCTACAAGAAAAAGAAATCTAACAAAGTTATCAACACGGGCCAGCATTGTTGAGGTATAATCACCTCATAAAGCGTAACTAGTACGGTAACAGAACTATTTCAAAATCATTTTTATAGGTTGATAACATGAACTATTACAACTCTAACGCGAATTTAAATTTGAAAAATTAAATTTTATGATAAAAAGATGATAATCTTGTGTTATTGATTTTCACGTGACGGTCTGAACGTAAAATCTTGATAACTTTCCTCACCTTATCTTAATTTTCTTTTCTTTCTTCTTTAAAAAAAAACAATTTTTTATTAAAAATAAACCAAAGGAAATAGGAATCTTTAATGAAACAAATAAAGTTTCAATTTTGGGGACGACACATTTCACCTTTGATCCATTAGCTCGGCAAGAAAGATGCAGCAGTATTGTGCAAAATTCGATCCACTTACATTAAACTTTGATTGTAGAACAATGATTTGTAATAGTCATTGTATGGGAATTGTCGTCCCCTGAAATGTGATTGGATAAGCAGTTTGTATTCAGTTATTTAATAGATAGTGGTGTTTTTCAAGATTCAAGATTCAGTATCTGGTAATTGAGGCCACAGGCCCATAATAAAATAATATATACTAAAGCAAAATCCATAAAAGTGAAGCGCACCTGTACATATTGTGTTAGGGACCGACCATTTAATTTTTTATTTTTTTTTGAAGGTGGGGGGGGGGGGAGGGGACGTGGAATTTTTCGATAAATTCATTTGAATTGAATTTGAAAACAAATGCTCAGTTTAAATGGAAAACTCTCATAATGTCGATTTTTTAATACGTTCATTCGAAAAGAAAAATCTTCTATATGGTTGCTTGCATTTTTAATAATTACAGTATGCCATAAGGAGACAAACGATCAAAAGATCTTCACTTTGCTAGCTATATACTTTAGAAGTAACATTCATTTGTCTCTCAAATGTGATTTTTTACTGCTGTGGAAATATACACTACTAGTGCTAATATTATTACTACTACTACTACTTCTACTACCAGTAGCGGAGTCAAAGAGGGTAGGGGAGTAGAGTGTCTTGTTTCAGTTGAAATAGCATCATTTTAAATTGAAAACTTGACTGCTACAAGCATTTCTATCGAACCTTTATCCCTTCTTCAAGTAATCTCTTCTGATTATCCATCAGTCTTTGAAAACTATCAACAGTTGCATTGATCAATTTTCTTTCACTCCTTTTTGGTTTTAAAACAAAAGAAGAGAAGAAATACAGACTTATAATTAAAAAATAATCGGTATGGTGGAGTGCGGTTGTTGAGATGTATTGTGACAATATTCTGACCATCATAAAATTATATATTCATAACATGTAGAAAATGGTCCAGTAGAGTTGAATAGACGATAAATCAGAATAATGATGATGAATAAAGCAGTACACAGGACGATTTTGATGTGACCTTCTGATTTGTCTATTGCCGTTGTTAATATCAGTTGAATAAAAGCGCTACAAAGTATGTTTTTTTTATATACAATCAGACATTCTTAATTTTATTTATCAGAAATGTAGTAATTAAAACATAATATATATATATATATATATACATATATATATATATATATATATATATGTAATTTAGGTTAAATATTATAATATCTAATTGCATCGTATCATCTAATCGTAAAAGGTACAACGAGTTGGGAGTCGTACAAGGTCGGATGCTTTTTTCATAATATATTGTATGAGTTGTTTACAATTTACACTTGATGCCAATACGTATATATAGGGACAAAGTAAAAATCAAACGCTGTCAGATACTGGTCAGTGTTTCCCTTTCCTGGAGATTTTCCTCTTTATATATCATACAATATAGTTATATATCATACAAGATAACACATAGAAACAAGAAAACCATGCAGATGTAAAGCAAGTTCTCTTTTATCAATCCATAGTAGCTATAAATGGAGTGCAGGCTCGATGACTGTACAGTATTTAGAAAAACACGAGTATTCCCTCTTGGGGACAGGAATGCGCAGGTCAAACAATCACGCATTCCAGAGCGAGGTAAAACATTTTTTTTTTAAATTGGAAACGCGTGATATGAAAATTTCACTATCTGGTGGAAACAAAAACTGTTAACTGAACATCAGCAATTCATGCTTATTAGTGAGATTGATGTTTTTTACAATATAACAATAGGAATTAGCTATTTTGTTTTGCTTACGATCTTGAGTATTCTAATTTCCATATCAAGCACTATGCACTATTTTCAATTTTCATATCATACATTCCATGATTTTTATGTTATTACACCCTACCTTTCGGTTTTGCTTAATGTTTGCAAAATAGATTTGTAGTTTGTTCGTTTTAAGAACGTTGTTCAATTTTTCTTCTTTCTTTCTTCTATTTTTTATCCCATGTTTATAGATTTCTCCACGTCATTAAAACATGTAGAAGTCAAGAATTTATCTTGGCTTTTGTGCTTAATGTTTGTTTTGCAGATGTAGGTTGTTTATTCCCCTGACGTAGAGCTTGTTTAGCTCTGAACGCCGGGAAACGGTTTTGTATTTGCAAACCTTATCAGTTTTTAGGTCAATATATATATATATATATATATATATATATATATATATATATATATATATATATATATATATATATATATATATATACACACAAACATAGTCTTTTTATGTTATGATATTTGCTTGTGGATGTTAAAAATACCTGAAGGAATTTTACAAGAGCAACAACAACAGCAACAAAATTGAATATTTGTTTACCTGTGGTAACACCAATTTTGAAAAAAAGATCTTAATTTCCAACATAGTGATACCTTCTATCTTTATAGTCCTTCTTTCCACCACATTTAAACATTATTAACATATAAAGACGTTTTCTCTTTCTATTTCAGTTAATCTAACGGATTAAATATAGTTTCTCTCATTTTCCTCTGGAGCAGCCCTACTATCTCTCACTTTCAGTACTACATACACATTTACAGAAATATCAGTCATTTTCATTTTATTTTAAATATCCTCTATTTTATCGGATTTCATTGAATCCATTTCCTATGATCATATATATCTTTGCGAAATGTTAAATATTCAATTCTCTGAAACATCCATATTGTAGTATCGTTAATTTGCTGTTCAAATTTGGTATGTAAAAGTTCGAATAAACACTATAAGACATTGTTCACTTCAGCCCTATTCACTTAGAGGCTTTTTGTATCGTGGTAAAATAAATCCATACTCAACTTGCTCTCCCTCCTGAGTTTGTCTCTTCAAAAGTCGATTCGTTCAGTCTAATTGTATTGTTACTGAATCAAAATGCCGATTTTGTCTTGCTGATGATCTTCTGTAAATATGGTTCCATGTCATTGAAGAATGCACAAAAATCTTCATTGTTAGCACCATAAAATCTGCACTCGTTGAAGATTTACGGAATTAGTCTCTAAACCATTTGGTGATAAGTCTGTTTAAATTATGTCTATTAATGTATTTTTAGATCTTTCTCGTTAGGAGATGTTCTAAAGGTACTAAAGGTGGTTGTAATGTTTTTCTCATTAATTTTGGTATTGGCACGTCAAATATCGAAGTGTTTATTTTGATTTATTTTTATATGGAAATATTTCAATACATGTTTTACAATTTTGATGCATTTAGATATAAATATTTTAATATATAGTTAACTATTTTGATTTATTTACGAGGAATTATTTTAATACATATTTAACTATTTTACATGTGTGTTGGATAGACAGATAGACAAAATGTCAATAGTGTTTGTATTTCGTCATGTAAAGATAGTAAGAATAAAACATATAGATGTTATCAGTGCACTGAAAAAGAACACAAACACAGAGAATAAACTAACTTATATTTATACCAAGCAGGTTTATAATATATATCTACTTTATAATTAGGTGTTCACTCTAAATTGGTCTCCGTTGTTAGAACGTGTTCACACTAAACATGTCCCCGTCATGAGCAGGTGTCACTGTATGCATGACCTGAAAGCATAATGATTCCTGAAAATAGATTGGTTTTTAGTTTGTTTTGCAATTTGAGATGCTGGTCAAAGCTTTCTTCACATAACTTATAAGAGTCTTGACTTGATCTGTGTAAGAATTGTGTTCTATATTTTAATCGATTTACAACAATTGCTGCTGCAGTTTCCATAACTCTTGTTCGCAAGCAAAAAGCTGGCCAAAGTTTTGTCCCCTATCCTAAACATTCTTCTACTGTGTGCAAGAATCACATACCGCTATGTGATAGTATTTTTTTTCTCGGTTTATTTCAGACAAATTTTGCTGTATAGGATAGTGGGAGCAAAACTCTATAGCGAAAATTGTATACGCTGTACACCATATTTTGGATACATTCTAGCTTCATGTGTATTAATTTATCTGTCATCATCAGTGACAAGCCAACTATGTGGGAAATACCTGTCCGTACATATTATATTTCATAATCTAATATTTTCGGATAAATAAGTGATAAAGTATACGCTATATATTTGTTTATATTATTGAATGTATACATAAAGAAACTATAATAGCAATAAATCGCAAATGGTAAATTTGATAGCCTATGCAAATATAGGTCACATTGAAAGGCGAGGTGGTGCAACATCGATTGAAAACTATGCTCTTAAATTCTATACAATTGTCAATGTAGACGGTCCTATTTAGTTTAGAAATAAATTATATATGACTTAAACAGTGTTGTACTTACAAACTTGAATGAAAAATATTATCTAGTCATGAAAAATCATTTGTAACTTTACTGTCATTTCTGGCTGATGCAAATGGCGGTCTATTATTGATCAGACAGCATATGACGTAAAAGGCCCTATTAATTCAAGATGAAATTGAATGGATCCCTGTTTAGAGTGGTTTGCTTATTATTTCCACAATGTGACCCAGTCTAGCTTCGAATGAATATATTGAGATCTGGCGTGAGGCTCTGAAATAGATTGTACATTCATGTGTGGTGCTTCGTTCTTCTGTTTCGTTTTGGTGACTTTTCATTACTATAATTGTAGTATTTTAACATTTGTATATATTCTGGTAGCGCAATTTCAAATATCATCGAATTCATTTTCGGTTTTTGCCCATTCGGGACATTTCGCCGTCTGTTTGGTCTAGTAATTTCAAATTAGTGTTCGATTATTGGTGTTTGCTAATTCCCCCTCCCCCGACATGTCACAGGACAAGTCCAGTGAAGAGACTTAACTCTCTAGTGATTAACAATCTCCACTTTTATGTTCTGATATCCCGCTATAGGTGATTTAAACAAGCGCAAAGATACGAGTGATCCAATTACTGTATATCCTGGTTACTATGCTGGATCCACTCCCAGTAATTGGAATACCTAAGCGTTTTCAATAAACGACTTGATATAAAATAAAATCATGGCAAATTTGTTCATTAAACTACGGCATTTCGTGGATAAAGACACTCAGAAAAGTGTGAACACGATTGAAATAAACTCACGTTAAACTGTTCTTTCAACGTGAGTAATATATACCTGATTTTCTGATTTTGTTTTTTATAACTGATTTATTATTAACATCTTATGAAGTTATTCTTGATGACACAACAGAGAACTCATAAACATTCAACAGCATAATTATTATGTCTAAATGTCATAAGTTTTTTTCTGCGTCAATTCGATGAAGAAGCTGCTTGATTATATGTCACCAGATCCAATACTGTACTGTGTAAATGATTGAGGTTTTTATAAAAGAAAATACCCTATATATTTCAAGGATTCTACCATTTTTACCGTTATTTTTAATTTTATCTACTTTTTTAGGAATTTTTACATCTATAGCTTTTATCTTTTATTTTATGGGAATAAAGGTATATTTTTATTTAGAAACGGTTTTCTTCCTAAATATTTTAGCAATTTTTATTTTACCTGCACCACTTTTACTACCTGACCTTTACTCAGAATTATGCTGAACTACATGCATACATAATACTGCAAATAAAACAAAATATAATTTGGATTTCAGTGCTGATTGAAAACGTTGAAGACTATGTTTTTTTAGTTCTACATGGTAAAGAAACACAATTTAGTTTCAGAATTATATAAGAAGAATATTTCATAATAATATCATATTTAATTTCTGTAATTCTATATACATTTTAAACAATTTTTACATTTTTACATTTACCTTTTATTTTATTCAAATACATGTTGGTTTTTTTTTGTTTTTTTTTTAAATTCTTTTATATTCCTGAAAATGTTATCAATATTTTACCACTTTTGCTACCTAACTTTAGCTTGGCAATATATAGCGAGGATTGTGTTCATGTACCGTTAAATTACATACATACATACATACATACATACATACATACATACATACATACATACATAAATATAGGAGAGGCGCGGTAGTTCAGATGGCACACCATCAAACCCGTAATCCAAGGGTTGCAGGTTCGATACACAAGTCCCAGGTCGGCTGCCTCAGGATTTCCGTGATAAAGGCACTTTGATTACTTTCCGTTTCAAGATATCGCCAGTAATGTGCTATAAAATGCTGTTTAAGCCAACCAACCTAAACATACATACATGCATCATACACGCACGCACCCCCACACCCCATCTATCCCACCTTCCACTACATGCGTATATATATCTATCATCATAGCTAATTTGGCTCAGCTGAACCCATCAGGGAACTGATATTAGCATAAATTGTTAGAAAGGCTGCTTTCGCCAGAAATCTTATCCCCGTTACACAGAGCACAATTTTATGTTGAACACAGAATAATCCCACAAGTCTGATAGGAATGAATAAGCGTATGTAGTATATTAAATGACATGTATGACTTTTTTCTTATGTACATATGGTCTTGTTGACATGTATGTCTTTTTCTTATGTACATATGGTCTTGTTAACATGTTTGTATATTTTTCCATTACATAAATACTTATGATTACGTTTGAAGTTAGTTCAGTTATAATAAATGATATAATGCTCTTTGTGTAGGTTAAGCTATGTATACAAAGTATAATTTATTTGTACATATCTAATATAATAATACATATTAAAGCAAAAATATTTAGATATTTAAGTGCACATTTTCATGCATGTTTATCTTAGAGTGTATGCGTATTTTTTGTTGAGTTAAAAAACAGACAAATTTCATATTTGAAAAAAATGAAAAGAAATGAAAATAATCTTGATAACGTGCTAAAACAATAAAAGCAATTGAAACCCCCATTATATATTAAAATCCCTTTTATGTCTTTTTATCCTTCTTATTGTCTTTTTATTTTTCTCTTTTTCTTTCTTGTTCATCATATACAGAATCTCCAAAGAACATTTCTCATATGTTGTTGCTTTAAACGCTGAAGGATGTAACATCATACCAGTGTCCTATATTCCTGGCTATAGATATACATCCTCCCATAACACGGTTTTATGCAGCTAGATTAGCCATATAAATCAACGAATCTCTCTCTCTTTAAACAGTGTCGGAATCCAATAAGTCTCCATTACTTAATGGAGTCTGTTATGAGTTTAACGCATTTCCTTATTATTACAATTTTAATCAATATTCTGAATCAATGTCTTCATACATATCTCTAGAGTCAAGAAGAAACTTTAGCAAGGAAATATCTCGACATAAAATGAAATTAGTTTAGCATTTTAAAGTACATATATTAATTTATCTCAACGTGTAGTGTCATATACGATACTGCATCGATCAATATTTACCAGTTATTGTATGCCCACGGTCTGACAGAGGAGTTGTTTTGGAACGTGGCCAACGAGTCTACCCATGATACCAGACAACACACGTACAATAACTGTTTATTATATACCCTAATTTTGCATTAGTATCTGTTGCCAGGCTCCGTACTCATCAACTTCATTCCACACTTAAAGTCAAAGTTTGGTTCTCAGTAGTGAAGAAACTTGTGTACATATAAGATATTTGACAGTTGTGATTTATTTAGTTAAATATAGCGAGTAGTTTCATGAAAATAAAACATGTATGATAGAATACAAAACAAACAACAACAACAACAACAACAACAAAAGCAACAACAAAATGAGTTCGAGGGTGCACTCAAGTTGAGGTTGGTTGGTTGATTTTCAACGGCACGTTCAAGACATTACTAACTATATCATGCCGATGAAATGGGAGCTAAGCGCCTCTCCCAAGGATACAGGCGAGTCATATGCTATACCAACTGAGCTACCTCTGGTTGAGGTTGAGGAGTTTGTTGAATACAGTGCCTGCTATTTTAACATAACTTTGAGGAAAATATAACGAATCTTCAAATAAATATGCTTTTTTAATTTTTTTTTTCTCTCAACTTCATGTCATAACTTTATTTATGACGCGCCCGAATATGATGAGCAAGTTAGATGACTTTATAATGTAAAACGTACGACCTCATCACTATCGAAGACGTATGCCCCTTGATGACGACGTATACTACTTGTATATGTATGGGTTATTCAATTTGTATCGAAAAAGAAATATTCGTGCGGACGAATTATTTTTGAAGTATCATATTTATATTATATGAATAATAGTTTCACGAATTCAGTTTCCACCCCAAAAAATAAGTACAATTTGAGATTTCTAAAACAATTCCATTAAAATTGTAGGTTTTTATACTTGAACACAAGTACAATATTCATGTCCTGTCCCCACCGGAAAAGAAAAGATGTCAATGTGTGGCTATTTGCTAATGTAATCTGAACAAATCTCTCACACGAAACTTAAATGTGAAGATAAAGACAATTACAAAGCTTACACCCGCCAGCACTACAACATCCCGATTTGATATTTGCAAATATCAAATCGGACATGAAATATGTCGCTGTTAAGTTTCATGACTGTACAACGGTGTTGTATAAATGTTACAAATATTTAGCTCAATGCAGCTAATTGAAAGCTATACTTATATCCATTATTGCAAGCTGCTGATGAAGAAGAGGCAATAAGCGATTTTTTTTGTATATTCATTCTTGCAGGATATTTAATTTTCGCCAGCCTTATGTGTGTGTTTGTGCCCATTATAAGCACATTATAGATATCCCTACAATTTCACAAAGAGTAACACATGTACATGGACATATGAACATAGATGAAAAAGTAGTTTTGTTCATGGAGAGATAGATTGGTAAGTATCGATGGAAATATGTTTCAGGATGGATTAAGATATAACAACAAAAAAGGTTCATAGGCTTTGACAGCGTGGTGGGCAAATAATCAGATAGACAAAGACACACAGACACACAAAATAAATTGTAATACTGATTTATTTTAATCAATTGAAGACATTGTCTGAAAAATAACCATACACATTTTATGAATGTAGAATGTAAGCATGATTGAATGTTTGTTTTAAGATTATATTTAAAGTCAAACTAAACCTGTGATAAAAATAAATTTTATATCAAAATTGGAATGAAAATCTTAATTCATGGAAATAATGGTGAAGTCATACTTGCAATATTCAGAAACAAAATTATACAGTATTTGCATTTGATAAAGAGAAGTGAGCCGTCCCAAGCATAAATGTCATAGACTTGAAAGCAGTCGATAAAGGTCCTATCAAATTGATAACGTAATGAACCAGATGATGACGTTATTCATGCCATCATAATCTTAGTTCCAATTAAATTTATTTTAGCAATCTGATTAAAATCGAGAACTCCGATATAACGGAGATCTCAAGGAGACCGATAAAAGATCATGTTTTGTTGACCTTTCGATTCTCCAATCACATTACAGCTTTCGCATTTATGAAAATGAAATCCTTCGTTTCGAACATTATGTTTCCACGGATAACTTGCCCCAACACGAAATGCAACCCTTTATCAGAGAGGTTACTAAAAATAAGTGGACCGGGAATTTCAAAGGTCGGAACAAGATAAAACTTTATCAGTGCCTGTAAGATCTATTTATTACAAATCGATCTTGATTTTATTCAGATTCATGAGTTTTGAAAAGGAAAAACGTTGAAAACAAAGAATGGAATAGAGGAAAATGGTTCTGAAACCGTAAATATAGTTCATCCTTAATAAAGCTCATTTATATTATTAAAAATAAACTGTTGATATTTCCATCAATAAGGACTCGTATGCATGAGACGGCTCAATTTTCACTTAAACAGATTTAAGCTTGATTTTAATTCATACAAATCTCACTAGGCTTCTTCTTCAAGCAATCACATGGAAAGTGAAACAAGAGGACCGTGAACAGCACATTATACGCCCGCCCTGTATTTAATAGTCCTCTATGTAGATAACTTAATGTTGTGTGTGCAGAAATCAGTGTTCTTCTTTGAGTCACGGTGACCTTGACCTTTAACCTTTTACCCCATACTCGATAGGCTTTGTCTTACCCAAAGTGTAAGCCATCCACAAAGTTTGGTCCAGGTGTATGATGTAGAACTAATGTTATTGTGCTGAAATCATATTAGTTCAACTGCAGTGACCTTGACCTTGACCTTTTGATCACGAATCAATATGGTTCTTTCTTACTCCAAGCGCAAGCCATCAACAAAATTTGGTAACCGTAGATCATGGAGAACTCAAGTAAGTGTGCGGAGACCATTTTCATTCTTTTTAGTCACTGTGACTTTGACCTTTGACCCCGAAATCGACAGGGTTCTTCCTTATTCCAAGTGCAAGTCGTCCACAGAGTTTGGTAACTGCAGTTGGTGGAGAACTCGATTTACTGTGCAAAAACGAAATTGATAAGAGACCGACAATTGGATTGACAACACCATAACATACACTCCGCCTTATACTGGCGTATACCCCCCCCCCCCCCACACACACACACACAAGTATATTTGATCATTTTTACATACTTAACTGAAACTATCCATTAAAATACGTTAGCAAATTATTATCACACACAAATGCATTTAAACAATGGATACAAATGGATGCTTCAGAATATTTTCACGTAATGCACATTTAAGCTATACATTGTATGAAAGATAATGTCCAACTATTCGGTTATTTTCGTGTTGTTAATAGAGACCTTGTTAAAACTAACCGTATCGAGATATTTTAATCAGATAAAACACTCGTACATATGAACCTTAGTACTGGTTTCACTCTGAGGAATGTTTACATCTTATATATAAAAAAATAATTGATTTTCACAAAATATCGCCTGAATACATAGGTTAACTGAATTTGATCTTTCTCCACCGACTAAAATCTCAAACTCAGGGAACTTTTTTAACCACACGAGACAGGATGTATGATTTCTTATATAAGAAATAACTAAGCTGAAGAAATAAAGTAATGTTGAAGATAAAATATTATATCTCACATTTAATAACTCTTCTCACATAAGCTTATTTTGAATAACTAGACCTGAGAAAAATTTGGATGCCTCTCTCCCATGACTGTGATTCAGGCCCTGAAATGTGCCAATCATATAGTCACCCTATAGACAATAGTATCATTACCCTCTGGCCACAGCTTACAACCAAATCATATTTAGAGCAGACCTCACACTCTCGCTTTACATCTCTGCATTCCTAAGTCTGATACCGGGTTCAAACACATACAAGGGAATGCGGTTGCCATCCAAGATTCGTGGTTTACCCCTCTCCCGATCTTCCAGTGTCCTTCAACATGCAAGACACCACACACCAGCATCTTAGCCCTCAAAGCGCAATTTTAAATGACTGTGAAGTCGACATAACATGAAGCTGAACAATGTAATGACGCCAATATGTGGGGGGGGGGGGGGTGACGTTTCTACCTTTTTATGGCTGAACCCGTTACTTTTACATGCGTTGGAATCAGAGTTGTAAAATTGTCATTGATTCTTCTGATGTTTCGCACACTAAATGACATGCTAACATGCATGTAGCATATACCAGATTTGTGCGACTTACTTAGATTTCAGTATAACAAATCGATTATAGCCTGTTTGAGAGGTAAATATCAAGAACTGTCACCCCTGAGATGGAATGAACCTCTCTAGTGGTTGAGAATTCTGCATATTTATCGCCTAAAACCAATGGGACACTGCGAGATTTTCAGTGAGTGAGTGGGTGGCGGGTCTTGGGTGCCCTCCAGGTACACATAAGACCTTACACGAGCGTGAGTTCTCTTGCTGGCGGAATATTTGTATATTTTTTTAACATTTAAAAACAATATCACAATGATGCAGAATGACTTGAAACACAGAAACGGTACTATATTAACATTTTTTAATACTCGTTTCAAGCATAATGTACGCTTTTTCTGGGTTTTATTTCTCCGCGCTCGGTAACAAAAGGTTTTGTTTACGTCTTAGGTAGAAAGGTGTACAATTATGGAGCATTACAAATTTCCAGTATGAAATGGATAAAATAAAAAGATGATTTTGAACAATTATTGATGAATATACAGACAGAAGAATGTGCATGAATTATATTCAAGTTTTCATCATCATCTGTATAGCCATATGTCTGAGATTCAAGTCCATACACACGATATACTGAAAGCGATGTTTGCAAAAGTTTCGTTTTGTTTGACGTCTTAAATCTTTATTTCATCAGCTTCATGTAAATAAATCCTCTTTAACTTCTTTGAAATAAAAATCCACAGAAAAAATCTGGTAAGCAGAATTTTGAACAATATGTTTATGATTACTAATGCTCTTCATTCCGGTAAAATTTTGCATGAGTGGTCAGCATCCTTCTCTCCACCTCCTAGAAAAACCCCTGGAAGATATTATTATTATTATTATTATTATTATTAAACTTGCAACTCTTGATGTTGATTTTGTCATCTCAGTTATGTAATATTATTGTTGTTGACTGATGTGCTAATTTATAACTATAATGCTTTGCTTAACATTGCATATAGTGATGACTTCTGGGTAGAAAAAATTACATTCACTTCCCGTGGGCATTACCGTTATCAATAGTTGAAAACACCTACGTAGATTAAGTAACTCTAGATCACTGGAATGTTTTTTTTTTCCCCTTTCCTTCGATAAATGTCAAGAACTGTCACTGCTGAGATGGAATGAACCTCTCTAATGGTTGAGAATTCTGCATATTTATCGCCTAAAACCAATGGGACACTGGGACATTTTCAGTGAGTGCGTGGGTGGCTGGTCTGAGGGGTCCTCCAGGTACTTTCACTTGGGAAAGATTAAGTAACTCTAGATCACTGGAATGTGTTTTTTTCCCTTTTCTTCGATACCTGTAGCTATTCACATTCGTATGTTAAAAAAAATTTTCAATTAAAATAATCTTATCTCATTGAAATAAATTAAATTCCGCGAAGCACTCCCATTTAAATATTTTTTTGAAGCAATCCCTTAAGGCAACGAAACTATGAATGAATACTTTTTTAATTTGCTCTTTTAAGGGCTAATACGATTTTGTTGCATGTTATATTGTATTTTGTCACTATTTTCTTCCAGTTATCTTCTTTGAAATAATTTCACACAAGTTACTTTTAACTGTTTCTGACACCCAATGTATATAAATTCTTACGCGGATATACATGTATGGGGTATGTGAACACTGAGAATTAGATGCATGTATATGATGAAACTGATTTACTGTTCGGAGGTCATTCATTCCAAAGTCATGACTGACAGTTTATTCATTCGGTATCTCCTGAATAAAGCCGTATTCTTTTACCATCCTGTAATCAATTTACTTACCACATGTTAAAAGAGGTCACTAGATCATGCGACTTTTCACTTGTTCCGCCTTGGATAATCCTGAGGTGTGTTGGCGTTTTTTTTTTTTTTTTTGCATAAAATTACACTCACAGAAAACAATATATGTTCAATCATTCGAGTCGCTTGAATGTGCAAATATAAAGGAATCTGTAAATAATACTGTTGGTGAAATCAGCTCCATTTTCTTCAAAAGTGCAGATTTATCCAATAATTTCGATATTTTTGTTTTTCAAACTAATCAGCACTAAGCCAGGCAAATGATAGTTCTTTGTGACATTTAAAAAAAAAAATTTTATTTGTAATATTGTAATGTCATTCTATTCCTAACATTCTTCAATTGTTTAAAGAATATAGTGTCGTTCTTCAAGCTGAAGTCATCTTTTGTTTGTACCAAATTTTTATTCAGTTCTATGTAGGTGTATAAATCTTTGTTGATCAAAAAATATAACTGTGTATTTTTCTCAGTTTTAACTCCAGATGAATATAAATCCTTAAGTTTTATTTTTGAATGAACATTTTGTCTTGTTTTTCTATGTACATGATATTCGTAGTGCTATTTGTTTTGTATTCCTGTAATCATTTATAAACTTATTTTGCAACTAAGTTTCATCTGGAATTCATTTCTCTAGAGCCAACCTAGTCCTGGAAATATTTATGCAAATCTAGAGGAATCTTAAAATTCCACCTCTTATACTACTCACAGTTCTCATGATCATGCTACAGTCTTTTAAAAGTTTAGGTTCTTCACCTGATATCTTTAAAATTGCACCATCCACTTGTCCTGGTACACTATGATAATAAGCAAGGTCTAGTTTGTAACTTGTAAAACAGGCATTCCTAAATTCCATCAAAGTATCCTCCATAGCATAATAACCTATTTATAATCATCATTTGATATATTTGAATCGTTAAGTGATGAGTAAACCTTTTCTATTGGATGTTTAGCTATTTCATTAAACCTGTTCACAGCTATCCATGCATTCATATGGATACATGTCTTTCCTGAAATATTTAGATTTCATGTTTCTAAAATGTGTCAGTGTTTCTATATTTGGTATCCTTTAATTATTTGTTCTCGTTGTTATATTGACTGCACCATAAATCTCAAGTGATCTAGACACTTGATCGTCCATTTAAGTTATTCCCTTTCCTTCTTTCATGAACCTATAAACTAGAAATCCTTGCTGTATGAAATATATTACTCGCCGTTGTTCGGTATGACGTTTACCTCTTCATCCGAATACTTTACTCCAATATCTCGAGGAACAGTTGATGTCATAGCCGGGTAAGTTATGAAATGTATATATCTGAGATATTTAAAATTAAAATTGGATTCTGTTAAATAGTTATTGTCAGACAAGTTTTGATCTTTTATTTTTCTTATACAATTCTAACCTTTCCTCTTCTTCTGTAAACACAACAGGTGTTGGATTGTTTGGTTTTGAATCTCCATACTCTAGTTTCGCAGTCTAACCCACAGTGTCATAACATACTTGAATATAATCTGTTTCTCTGTAAGTTTTTGGTTTATATCTCTTCGGATTGATTTGAGGTAAATACTATACCATTATCGAATATGTATATTCAGTTGGGGGTCAATTTCGCTTTTCGCATGTACAATGATACAATATCTATCGAAGTATCTCCATTGTAATATTATCTTTTATGTTCTGATAATTTTTCTAGAGTGTTGAAATACACATCAAGGATTTTTATAACAACCAAACATTATTGTTGTTTTTTTTTATGCTTGTTTACCAGTGATGCCAGCAATTTGCAAAATAGTTTAGTCCAACATAGTGATACCTTATAATTATTAGTCTTTCGCTTCCTTTTCTAGTTACTCTAACGGATTTAATATAGTTTCTCTCCTTTTCCACTGGAATAGCCATAATATCTCCCCCTTTATTGATATATCACCGTCATTTTTGTGCCGAAAGATTAAAAAGGTTTTTATATCTGTATGTACCCCCAAAGGTCTGTTGTTGTGAGTTTCTTATAAAAAATCAAATAGAATTTTAAAGAAAAACTTTTAATTTTTATTGTTTTAGACTAGGGTTCCTCTTGATATACATTTGAGATGGGCGTACTTAATTCAGATCCCGTCTCCAGGCTCCCATTCGTTCCTCCCTTGGCCAAATGAACTTTACACTATGGCTTGTACTCCCTCCTCAGCTATTACCCTTGCGGCTGGTTTCCTTGCCATGTTAAATTATGGTAGTTTTAGTGATCCTTGCCAGGGATCTGTATAAGTCCAGTGTGTGCTATATGTGTATTTGCTATATATGTTTTGTCGTATGCCTGTATTCTTGTTTGGACTGGCTGTAATTGTTCAAATCTTGATATAGTTAGTATTTACTTTTATGTAAGAGACAAACCGAAATAAAAATCCAAAGTATATATTTATATAATCTCTGTGATGAGATTATCAATTGGAGACTGGTGGTGCATCATTTTAAGTCTGTGACAGAGAGGTGAGTTGGCACCACTTACAACCTGACACCTAGTGGTGTGATATTTCAATTCTCTCTGTCTCAGGGACTATACTCTGTGCTCCCCCTGTCTCCGTATATCTGATGGTCCAAAGCCATTATACAATTTTGCTGTTCTCTTTTCTGAGAGAGAGAACTGGTTTACATGTGTATGTAAAAAGAAAACTATAAAAAAAACTCGTTTTATGGTATGTGTGTCTGTAGTGTATATTGGGCGGGAAAAGAATTCGCAGTTGTCAGTCTTTCATATTGTTTCCCCTTTGTTTTTTGTTTCGTAATGTTGATTTGGTTATGCCTCATTCTTCAGATACTCTGATGTGACCCGTACTACTTACTATGCATTAGCCATCTAGCATTGGTATCACTCGTCGTCATATCTTACTATGAGTCACATACCCCCCCCCCGTGTTTATGTGTTTTCCATTTTGTTCATACATGCATTATAAATTTATGTTAGCTACTGCGAATTTTCCCTTGTTGTTAGATGTTATATTCTAGTGTTCTTGTCTCTCTGTATTATGTTAGGTAATACTATTGTTATGTTATTGTTCAATTTTGTGAGGCTGGCCTTTCTAACATGTGAGTGAGTAGGATCCAGGTCGCATTTGCTGAGTACCTCCCCCTAGTGGGAAGATCTACTGGCTCCCATCTCCCACAGTGGTTATACTTGGGTCCTCCAAGACGTCAGCACCTAGTATTGTGCTGGCTTCTTTTAGATCTGAATTTATTTTATTTTTATATCTTTCAGTTGTCACTTATAATTTCACCCATGACGCGGAGGTATATGTTAGATAACGTCATCATGTAAAATGTATAACGTCATATGTCATGACGCTCGTTCTTATCGACAACGTATAACATTTGACGACAACGGATATGTATGGATTATTGAATTCGTATTGAAAATTAATCTAGTGGACAAATTGTTTTTTGGCAGTATTAAGGTAAATAAGCTGAACTAAAATGACTAATAGTTTCACGAGTATATATTCTTAACAGAAATTAAATATAATTTGTGCTTTCTAAAACAATTCCATTAACATTGCAGGTTTTTATACTTTAACATAACTACAAATTCATTACCCGTCGTCGCTGACCCCACCAGATAAAAAAGTTATCATTGCGTGGCTACTTGATAATGTAATCTGAACAAAACTCTCACGCGAACCTTACATGTAAAAGATAAAATCAATTAGAAAACTTTATCCCCCAACACCAACTCACTTTATTCACTGCCCCCGTCCACTACCACACCACGATTTCCATTTGCAAACGTAGGTCAGACGAGCAGTAGGTTACAGTGGCTTTTTTTCCATGGCTGAGATTATCAATTCATAGATGCAAGTACATATTAAGTTGTATGACTGTTAAACGGTGTTGCATTGTACCAGATATGCAGCAACATATTTAGAATTTAATTTGAACATATGTTCTTAACTTCTTGGTGATGTCAACAATTCGGCTGAAAAGCTATACTTATACCTATTATTGCAAGATGCTGACAAAGACGAGACAATGGTTGTCTTTAATGCTTGTCAGACAGTATAAACTGCTACACAGACATATGATAGAGAACCAGTATATAAAGATTGGGTCAGGATGATGACATAATGAACTAGAGGATGACGTAGATTATAACATCGTGTTCTTAATTCTAAATAAATGATTTTAATGATTAATATCGAGGTTTCCAAAATAACGGAGCTCTGATGGTAATGGATACTAAATTGTTGTGTTCTACTGACCTCTTGATTCATCATTCACATTACGGCTTTCACATTTATGAAAGAGAAGTCATTCGAAACACATCGATTCGAACGATCACTCGCCGTAACACAAAATGCAACGCTTTATCATATAGGTTACTAAAATTAAGTGAATCGTGAATTCCAAGGAGCGAGAGAACATTTATAGGCTATTTTTTTCATACTGAAAAATATTGTGAACGAGTTTTTGTATGCATCGCGCGACCTTGGGAGTGCGATATGACCAAGAATGAGTTCACAATATTTTTCAGCATCAAACCAAGAACATTTTATTATATACCCCCAGAAATATAATAACTTTAAACGGAACAAAGTTTATAGTTATTAAAAGATATTAAAAAAAAAGCACATTTCAACAACAAGAAAAGATAAATAAAATGCTTAATGGTAACAACATTACACAAATATTTTAACTCCGGCCATCACAATTCATCGCCTTCTGAAAATAGGTATCACGGTACCAATTGCGCAAGCCCAGGGGGGCGGAGCTTAAGGTGTAGGAAAAATTGTATTCAGAAATAAACAACAAAACTAGCTGTGATTGGTGTATTATGTAAGAGTTGTTTTTTCTGTCTGGCTTAAAAAAAGTTGAGTCTCTTAGCAACATGTGAGATTATGTTAATTCATATGTAGATCATGTTTTGCATTTTTTATGATTTTTTAAAAATGTAATACACATCACTGAAAATGTGTCTGTTGTGACTGGATAACTCTTACCCTTGTCTAGTTCCAGCAGAGTTATCTCTCTTAAATGCAATGGAGTATCTGGTTTTATCACTGTCAAATTGACAATCTAACATTGCTCTCTATGACAGTGTGTGACATGCATGCTAAAGTAGGAGAGAAGGTATATTTATTTCACCAAATGTTAACATTAAGGTCTATGGAAAAACAATTGGTACCGTGATACCAAATAGCACTGACTACGACATCATTGAGACAGGAACGCTGACAGAAACGCTATGCTAATTCTCGATGATATTTTCACAGATACAGAGACAATACAAAAAAAAAAACAAAAAAACAACAGAACTGCAACTGGGAACAAGTCACTAAGATTCATTTGTAGTTCAAGTTCAGTGTCAGATTATTTATGTACGCTCCTGGAAATAAAGGAGAATAAACGCGGAGGTAGCTGTAACTGGCATGATGGCGGATGCTTATCGTCTTCCTTCGGCACTGTACACTCAGCTTGTTAGATTTCCTTATTCCATTGAACATCTCTGCCAGTAAGGAGCTTATTTCAAGAGAAGGTATCTTCTCCGGGGTCCCCTTTTCATCACCCCTAACCAACGCTGGATATTACATATTCAGGACTCCTCCTTGTGTTTACTTTCTGTTGTTCATCACTGAATCTCTGCACGTTTTCCACATCAAACTCCACCCACCCCCACCCCGCCGCATATATTTTCTTCAAACGGGTTTAGCAGTTCTTTAATTTCTTTGGGAGAAAGATTGAACACATCAAAAAAAGTCACCGGTAGTGTCTTCCGACATCTGACAGGCCGCCTTGTTTGTTTACCAGCAAAATTAGTTCTTATAGTGGTCGGGGCCTGTATTCCTTATACTGAAATTATTTTCCTTTCGAGGAAAGTATTTAATATCGAAGGTGTACGATATTGAAAGCATTCATTATTACAGGATATTGAATATTTATATTTTGAATATAAGGAAAAAATAAGGACTATTTATAGAGTATATAATAAGAATCTTTATTGACGTCTGTCAGATCTATTTATCATAAGCAGATCTCAATTTTAATCAGATTGATGATTTGGAAAATGATAACGTGTGAAAGCAATCAAAGGAATAAAGGAAAATGGTTTCGAAATCCTGAATATAGCACATGCTATGCAAAGCTCATTTATATTGAAAACAAATAAACAGTTGGTATTTTCATCAATAAAGATTCCTTATACTTGGGATGACTCAATTTACCTTTCAAAAAATTTTCATCTAGATTTTAATTCACACAAAACAAACATGAACACTGACGAGGCTCATAAGTTTCTCATAAGCCACATAGAAAGTGAAACAAGAATACCGTGTACGGCACAATATACGCTAGCACCGTGTTAAATATTCCTCTATGTAGAGAGCTGAAGATTAAGTGCAGAAATCACTTTTCTTATTACAGTAACAGTGATCTTGACCTTTGACATTTTGACCACAAAATCGAAAGGCTTCTTCCTTATCCAAAGCATAAACTATCAACAAAGTTTGGTCCCGGTACGTGATGTAAAACTAAAGGCATTGTGCGCAAACCATTTGTTTTCTTTAAATCAGAATGACCTTGACCTTTGACATTTTGATACCTATGTCAAACAAGTTATTCCATATCCCAAGTGCAAGCCATCCACAAAGTTTGGTAACCTTAAGATGATGAAGTTATACTGCGGAAAACATTTTCCTTCTTTCAGTCACAGTGACCTTGACCTTTGACATTATGACACTGAAAGCGAAATGCTTCTTTCTTATCCCAAGTGCAAGTCACTAACAAGTTTCGTCAACTGTATATGGTGGAAAGCTCGACCCGGAATCGGCAGTATTTTTCCTTTCTCTAAGTGCAAAGGATCCCTAAAGTTTGGTAATTGTAGATGGTGGACAACTCGAATTATTGTGCAGAGACGAAATTGGTAACAGACAGCTAAATTGAACGGACTGACACAATCATAATTTAATACGCTCCATCATACGGTGGGTGTATACTAAATACAAGTATTTTTGATTACGTTTATAGAATTAACTGTAAATATATTCATTATAATATGTCATCACATGATCACCTATATCACCTACAAATGCGTTTGAACACTGGATACTTCAGAATATTTTCACGTATTGTAAATGTAAATCATACAATTATAAGAAACATAATGTCCATTTATTTGGATCCTTTCATTCGCTACAGGGAAGTTGTTACAAATAACCGTCTGGGGATAATTTTATCAGATATAACACGCGTACATGTGAACTTTATTAGTACTTGTTTCGCTCTAAGAAATGTTTACACACACGCACACACATGCACGTACACACAACTATATATATCTATATACCAATTGATTGTCACAAAATATTCACAAAATATCACCTGGTTTACATAGGTGCACTTAATTTGGTCTTTCTCCACTGACGAAAATGTAAAAAAAAATCGAACAGGCAACCTCTCTGCCACACGATACAGGAGGTTACATTTCTTATCTGAAATTGACTAAGCTGAAGAAATAATGTAAATTTGTCACACACACACACACACACACATCTATATATATATATATATATATATATATATAGAGAGAGAGAGAGAGAGAGAGAGAGAGAGATAGAGAGGTGCACATAGACACCAGACAGCGCTAAAAATGCTATCCCTGGATCTTACACGAGGATGCGTTTTAATATAGAGTGAAATTATATACAGGTTAGAGAATTTTTTTATTTCGTCCCCTAATGAGATTCGGACCCGGGTTTGCGGGTTTCGACAGAAATCGCCTTTGACGCACCAACTCCTATACCCCCTCAGCCATGAGCATATGCCACAAAAAGGATGGAACATAGTCACTGAGAGAGAGAGAGAGAGAGAGAGAGAGAGAGAGAGAGAGAGAGAGAGAGAGAGAGAGAGAGAGAGAGAGAGAGAGAGGTGTGCACATATACACCAGACAGCGCGGAAAGTGCTATTCCTGTGTCCTACATGAGGATGCGTGGTAATATGGAGTGAAATTATATACAGGTTAGAGATTTTTTAAATTTCGTTCCCTAATGAGATTCGGACCCGGGTTCGCGGGTTATGACAACACTCGCCTTGCACGTAGCAACCCCTATACCCCATCAGCCATGAGCATATGTCCCAAAAAGGACGGAACATAGTCACAGACATATAAGCATTCGTGAGTAGCAGACACACTCACATAGCGACCCAGTAATTAACCTTCATCTAATACACTGTCACTCCGGATTCGTATGACAGAAATCAAGGCATACATCAATTAATATCGATAGTAATTAAAATAACATTATACAGAACGGAAAGTGCCATCCATGGCTCCTCATGTTCCAGGGATAGCGACCCTGAGAAAACAACCTGATTTTACCATGAACTTCTTCCAGCTACATATAATGTCGATAGATGAAATTTCCCGCTTTGCAACGGGAATCTCCGTCGTAACTTCGTGTAATCTACATTGTTTTGTAGAGAAGTAGGTGGAGTGATGAAGAGAAAAGGAAAGAGAAAAGTCAGAAGAAAAAAACAACCTGTGTAGACAGTTCGGTATGAGTCAGGGTCAGACTAGTATACCGGGACACTGAGAGGTTTCAAGGAGGGGGGATCAGTTCTTGAAGGCCTCCATTAGCTCTTAAGACTGATTAAAACGCGAGTTTCAGAGATTGGAGATTGGGGACTAGGTCTCCAGTTGGACCCTGGCACCGTGCATTTGCTAAATCAGATGTTTGGGTCCAATTTTCCATGTAATTAACGAAATATCGACTTGACTTTTTGTTTGTATATTTTTGGAACAGTTTAAACCAATCTGGGTTTTATATCTCCGCGCTTGGTAGCAAAATGCATTGCTTACATCTTAAGTTAAACGAGATACAATTAGGGTGGATTAAGAATGTTAAGTGCGAAATTGATAATCAAAACATTATTTTAAAATTAATTGAAAGACACTATTACAACTCTGGATCTTAAAATAATGTAACAGAAAGAAAGTGAAACCAACAATGTAAGTAAAATCAACAAGCAATTTATTTCTAGATATTTAAAGTGAAAATTCAAAAGACACCTACAGTAACGTGAATTAAAGTCCAAAAAATCCAATAATCCTAAGTGTCCTAATCACAAGTCCTAAATATAGAATGTTCCGAATGAATTCACGTAGCCTTGAATGTCCTGATGTGTCAGTACTCTTGAATCTTCTGATATGCCTGAATGATGCAATCCAGAATATCTTCGAATAAATTCACATAAATCCCAAAGTCAAGTATTAATCCAATATGAGAATGAGCACTTTTAGTAATTCCAATAAATATTTCAAATAAATAATTCCTCTCTCTGAATTTGTTCTGATTTTCACAACTATAAATCTGATTACTAAAATAAATTCCTTAATTGACTGATGTTAATAATATGAAGTATAGAAATGAAATCTTGTTTACCAAACCTGTATAAATAAAAGGATAAGTCACCCGACAGAATATTTTAGAATATTAGTAACTCTGATGGAAACTTCCGGTGCGTACGTGACTTTTCTAACATCAAGACATGGAAAATTACAATCTAATTATTAAATGCTATGAATACAAGACTGACCTTGAACTCAAATGGTGTAAATATGTTGTTTACAAAATGACTAAAGTACAATTTACCTCATGGACACGTATTATAAATTCAACTACATAACAATACCGATAGAAGAAAGTACATGAATTATATTCACGTTTGTATCATCATCATCATTTGTAAGACAGTATGTCTGACGTTCAAGTAGATTCATACACACAATAACAAATAAATGTATAGAAATGGTTGCAAAAGTTTCATTCCGTTCGAGGTCTGCAGTCTTTATGCCATCAACTTTCAGATAAATAGTACTCTTTAATTTCTATGAAATCATGTAAAACAACAAAATCTACAGAAAGAGTCGTGCAAGTGAAAGTTTTACAAATATATTTATGATAACTTGTGATCTGGACTTTCCTGTAAATAATTAGCATGAATGGTCAGCATCGTCTTCTTCTCTTCATACTCTACCTCCACACATTATTATTATTATTATTATTATTAATATAATTATTGTCATCTCAATCATTTAATATTGTTGTTCACTGATGTTTTAATTTTACGACAATTGTGCTTTGCTTAATATTTCATTTAGTGATGAATTCTTGGTAGAACAATGGCATTTACTGCCCATGTACTTCAACCTTATCGATCGCTTACGATACCAACGATCACTTTCAACTCGGAAAGATAAAGTCAGTCTGGATTACTAATATGTTCTTTCTTATTTTCCTTTCGGTACCTTTAGCTAGTAACACTCGCATATAAACATATATCTGATGAATAAAAGCTACTTCCGTGAAAAAGTACAGTCGGCGAAAGACCATGATTTAAACATTATTTTGCAGCCATTAATTACGGAACGGAAATTAGGAATTATTTATTTTATCATTTAGTCGTGCAAAAGCTAATAAGCTGTCGTTTATTTGTATATTATTTTTTGTCATTATTATCTTCCATTTATCTTCCTTGCACTAATTTCACACAATGTACTGTTATCCCTCTCTAAAGCCCACTGTACACACACTCTCACACGGGCATTAACATATGCAGGTCTGTGAAGATCGAGAATTTGATGAACGTATACGATGAAACTGATCGACTGTTCGCAGTTCAGTAACTCCAATGCCATGATTGTGAGATATATCAAATTGCAAGGTTATCCATGCAGTATTTCTTACATAATGCTGTGGTTTTACCTTACTGAAGTTGATGGACTTTCCACATGTTAAAGGAAGCACCTGACAATTTATAATGTTTGAAATGTACATTTGTCATTGTTTTCGTACAAGATCTTTATAAATAGTAAAATAAATCTGAATATTACCATTTGAGTCACTTTCTTGACATAAAAAATGCGGATAGTGCACCTTTGAAGTTCATTTTATTTTATACTTTATATATGTTGTTATTATTGATCTTTGTCTACCTTCTCAATATCCTCGATGATACGAAGTACGTGCATGTATCCTACACATCTCCAAGTTGACCCCCACCCAGGAACAAAACTAACAAATTTCCATGACTGGGTACCAAATACTAACAAACTTTGTCACAAAATAGTATATTTGAACTTATTCATGAAATTATATTTATTTCTCGCGAACAGAATTCAAATGTCTGCAGAAAAAATCGTATTTTAAAAATCTTTTGGTTCTATTTTGTTTCAAAAGCAATATCTTGTTTATGTTTTTGATACAAAAGAGCTTTAATAAGAGTTTGAACAAAGTTGTTGGACAACACAACTCTACCATATGCGTCTACACTTGCGTATTCATTTTCCAGATAAAAGAAGATTGGAGCAGGAGTATTATCCTGTACCATGAGGTAATTCAACTTACCTGGATGACATTCAGATAGGTCAGTGACTGTCTTTATGTGATCATTCGGTATCAGAATGTCCTGATCTGATTGTATTCCAGTCCTGCCCCTCCGCTCTACTGCCAAGCATGTACATATTGCCCGTGGAAAGTTTCCTTAAACACGTATCCATACTCCTGAAAACCTTCCGCCCAGTGCCACAACGAACCTTCCTGTCTCAGTCTTCCTGCGAGTAGCCGATGGCATCCAGTATGTTGGATAGCTGCTCAAACACAGCGTGGTAGTGTTCTGGGACTCGATGATACATGTCAGCTGAAGTTTAGAAAGACATATTCAAGGAAGCTCTTTTATATAGTGATTTTAAAATGAGCAGTCTTATAATTTATCTAGCTTTAAATCATCATCGCCGCCATCATCATCATCAGCAGCAGCAGCAACAACAACAGCGCCATTACTCTGATCATCACAGTAAAATATAACATCAGAACCGATTGGGAACATTAGTCATGTTTTGCGTGTCATTGATGATCAAAGCTATTAATAATATTTTCTTTTCAGAAGTCAAGCACATATATTATTCATCAACTTACATCATAGAAATGGATCGATATTCAGTGTGGATAATATTTGATGTATTATGTACTATTATTATTATTTCCATGGAGCTTGCTAAACAAAACTGTTGATCATATATGGAAATATAAAACTTGACAACGGGTCATTTTATCTAGGACAAGGACATAAAGGACAGAGATTTTTTTCTGAAGTAGTTCTTATTCCTGAATATATTTCTCATGAGGAAGGATCTTTTAAAAATCTCTACAAATGTTAGTTGGCGTCATTTGTATGTATAGTGACTCTTTTGTTGGTGCTTTTTCAGTCTGTTCCTATCAGTTTATTTCTTATTTCATGCTAACGTTTGATGATTGAAAATAATAAAAAACATAGGCAACTAAATTGTTCACAAAATCACAAACACACAAACCAGATCTCCACAACTTTTCACTCTGTTGTTCTTCTAAATGACACAAAAATTGACCAATGTTTATGATTTATTCATTTCTTTATAAACTAATATTACTATTCAAGCATCTACAGTCGTCATGAATAAATATTTTGATAAACACGACTGCAGATTACACAGAGTGAATTGAAATGACCGGGATTAAATCATTTAGGTCTATATTGCAATATAAGAGAGGTAGATGGATAAATAGTCGGATGAAAACGGGTCAACTCTATGCATGGAGATAGACCGGGCGGTGGGGATTGGGGTGTAAGTTTGATGTGCATGACCATTGGTGGGAATTTATTTTCCTCCTCACGTACCACAATGATTTATCCAAAAGTTCATACCTCGAAAAGGGAGACGCGGTATCTTAGCTAGTGGAGTGTCAGACTCACCACCTTATGGTCGCGAGTTTGATTCCCGCCCAGGCCAGCCAGGGTCGGTTGTCTGAGTGTGTCCTTAACTCCCATTTACCAGGCATGATATAACCAATGAGCTAAAAGTCACGTTAAAAACCAATGAACCAAATGCATCATTCCTCAGAGAAAATCATAGTAATTTATGGCTAGCCGTTTTAGCAATAATTCATATTCTTAAATGATTATTTCACATATGTTAAAAACTATTTTACATATATAAAATAATTTTTTACATGTGTAAAATAATTAAGCTCATTCACTTATATAGACTTTTTTTTTATTTTTACATATTTGAAAACTATTTAACATGTTTAAAAAAAGAATTAATGCTAAAACGGTTTGCCGTAGTACTCCAATATCTTTAGATTCCACCTCCTAATTCAGGTATTTAAAAAAAAGCCACAACTACTCAACTTATGGACTTCTCCCTATCCCCGCCCCCCCTCCCCACCTCACCATGCCATTTCTGACGAAAACCTGCATTATTATTAAAGAAAACACAAATGATACAAGTTTACAAATTGCCCCGTTAGTAACCCCCTTTCTACAGCAGCTATATGCTTTCACAAAAATGTAATAAACGGTCTATGGGGGTAAACTACAGAGAAAACTTACCTGAATTTATCATACTCTCAGTGGTACAGCATCATACTTCTTCCATTGACGTCGAAGTCAACAGGCACTCTATATAGCTCAATGTATTTGCTTAGGTAGCTTTGTTTTTGTTTATTCCGTTGGATCTAAAATTAGAAATAATGGTTTGTTATACAGGAGACATAACTCTGAGTTAAATATTAACTGTGTATGCATTTCAAGAACGTTTTTCCTTCCAAATTTATGTCTAAAAACAACTGAAGTACATTAAGGGCATGCACAAAATAATTAAAAGTCGTTTGAAAAGGTTTCGGATGAGTTTGAATTACTTTCAAATTCCTTTCAACAAGTTTTTAAAATTCTTTTGAACGAAATCATAACTCTTTTGAACAAAGTCAGAAATCATTTGAACCTCTTAATCTCCTCTTTTAACGATATTTTAATTTCGTTTTGAGCGCGGTAAAAACTCATTCAAATGTTTAAATCGCAGTTGAACGAGATTAATTCTCGTTTGATCAAGTTTAGAACGCGTTTCACCAGTTCTGAAGAGTCTTTAAAAAAGTCTCAAATTAAAAGCTCATCATTTGACTTCAAAATATGTTCAGATGAGTTATGCACTCATTTGGAAACGAGATCAAATCTCGTTTAAACAAATTTCATCTCGTTAAAAGAGTTTTAAATGTCGTCCAAACGAGATTTAAAGTTATTCAAAATACTTCGACACTAGTTCAAAGCCGTTGTAAGCTCGTTCAAGCCAGTTTAAAAAGTGGTTCAGAAAGAGCTTCAAAGTCGTCCAAACGATTTCAAAGCTCGACTGAACGAGTTCAAATGACTTGAAAAAACTCAATTGAACGATTTCAATCAAATTGTTATTCTACGGACTTAAGGACATAAGAAAAAAATTAAGACTCGTTATAAAGAGGTTACAACTTGTTTTAGCAAGTATTAAAGTCGTTTCAACGACTTTAACGATTGAACGAGATCATAACTCGCGGAAACCAATCCAAATTCCTTTGATAGACTTTAGAAATCGTATTGAAGGAGTTCTAATGTCGCGTGAAGGAGTGTTTAAGTGATTTGATTGAGTTTAGAACTCGTTTGAATGTCCTTTAATCTCATTTTGAACGAGATTATATCTCGTTTAAATGAGTTTACAGTTATTTTGAACTAGTTTTCAAGTCGTTTAGACTAGTTTTGAAACTCGCTTGAACGAGTTTAGAATTCTTTTGAAGGCAATCTGCAATTTGTTCAGATCCGCGCGATAACATAATCAAAACACGCCCTAAGAAGAACATCTGATAAAACAGTAAGTACTTTGATTTCTTTATGCTCCTTCACTGAATATTACGGAAGTCAATTTATGATATGTCCAAAAATTATAGGTTGCTTCAACGAGAGTAGGATTCATTCAAGCGTGTTTACAGGTCGTACGAAAGACTTTCAATTGAGTTTTGAACGACAATTTTCAAATTCGTTTGAATGAGCTTTGAACTTGTATGAACGCTTCCTTAAATGCGTTGAAACGAATTTAAAGTCCATTGAGCGATATTCTAACATGTTTTGAAGTCGTTTGAACGAAGTTAAATCTCGTTTGAAGGGCATTATAAACTTGTTTTAACGAATTTATAACTCATTAGAACGAGTTTTGGACTAATCTGAACATATGTTGAAATAATTTGGACAAGTGATCTTAAAACATTATTCAAACGACTTCAAAGTTGTTCAAACGAGTATGTTTAAAACGGAGTTTTGAACGAATCTGAACATGTGCTGAAAATTTGGTAAAGTAATTTGAGCAAGTGTATTTATAAAGTGTTCAAACGACTTCAAAACATGTTCAAATGAGCTTTAAACTATTTTGAATGATATTAAAAGTCGTTCTAATGTTTCTTAACTTGTGGAATCGAGTTTGAAAAATCGTCCGAACGACATGTAGAGTCGTTCAAACGAATGAAAACCTCACTTTGGACGAGTTATAATGTCGTTAAAAGTCATTCAAACGAGAACTAAAGAAGTTCAAACGACTTCAAAACTCGTTTAAATGACTTTCAACATATCGTTCATAGGAGCTTTTGTTTTCTTTCCCGTTTGTCATAAATGGACTTCCGTAGACTTCTGTATATAGCCCATAAGCCCATTAGCCCATAAGGTCAGTTGTTCAGAGTTAAATAGTTCAGTCATTAAAACAATGAGATATTCTTAAAGACTATAACACTTTGTTCATTTAAACCAGTGGTTAGCGGGCAAGAATAGCCACTGAAAGGGTGCGGGTCCGAATCCTAGCATCGGAAGAGGCCTTGTTGATTATTGAGGTGTGTCCTTGGGCTGGACACTTCACTCTAATTGCCTTGGAACTAAATATTCTACTTGTGTTGTTATGCCGTGAAAAACACCAAATCAAACGTAACTATAGGAAAAGGAAAGAAAAAAAAGGAATATGAGGCCTACAATTGATATCAATCGTTACACCACGGCATACATTATAATATACAAGATTTATTAACAACAGGATATTAATAAAAAGAAGAACATGCCATTTTTAATCTACCTAAAACATAGATCAAGAACAGATCTGAGGCACGATGAAATTGATCGATAAGACAAATACGAACTTAAATTTACTTAAACAACTAAAATAGTATTGTATATAGAAAAAATAATGAACAAATGTACAAAACGATAGCAGATGTTTACAAATAGAGCTTTAACAAAAGTTTAGGTTGGATAGAAAACCATTCCCGAACACCAGCGTTGTATACAAAGTAAATATACATGCTAATGTTTCAAAGTTGCTAAGTGAATAAACTGTACCTGCCAAGAATAAACAGTATGCCACCTTTATCATCCTCTTTTCTCTTCTCTGTTAAACTGACGTAGTTAAATGATCTTTAATAATAGACACATGGCTTCTTTTCATGTACACAAGGTAAATGCTATTTTAGAAGCCTTATATCTGGACTTGTAATGAGATTAAAAGGTTGAAGAAAAACTTACCCACGTCCATTATACTCTCTGATGTACCCATCACGCTCCTGCCATTTATGTATGGGTTTGTTTACTTGTTTCCACAGTATTGGGTTAATCCGTTTCGGTTAAAAATGGAAACACCGGTTTTTTTTTTTTTTCCTTCTCTAAACAATGGGACAGTACTCTTCGCTGAGTGTTACTTGTTAGGCATTATAACAAATAATCCTCTTAAAAAAATCAACTTATATGGACAAAATGTTAAGAATAGTATAGCTTCTGCTTTTAAGGATAAGAACGTATTGAGCAGACCATGTCCCATATTCTCGATGACTTAAATGAGTACGAATCCCTATAGCAACAAGATATTTTGCGTTATTTTCTTGTATTTTCTGACATTTTCTGCTGTGGCCAGTTATATCTAAAGGTAATACCAACTGGCCAAGAACGTCTTGTTGGTGTAAAAAATACTCAAGTTCAAGCCCAAAGTCCCAAATTCAAATATGTTTCTTCGAATTTGAAGTTGCCCACTGCTATATATATATTCTATGCATATCCGCAATATTTTGGAAGGACAATCGTGATCAGAAAAAGTTGTTAAACTGTGAAGGAGTTTTCTTTGCTGGACATATACTGCAAATATTAGATAGATACGTACAACTAAATATTTAATTAAACGTAGACATCAGTCAAACTATTGACCAGTACACCATGTATACAAATATTTCTTATTTTCTGGCATATGTAAGCAAGGAATAGAATCATGTATTACTATACGAATATGTAAATTACGCCCAAATCCCATCTTACATATATTTGATTTCTTCCATTAAGTAGAACTATCAATACAGTTATATGACAACTGAAATATCCCTTGTCCAACTTACAAGTCCATATCAGTGTTTCGGTAGACGTTATATTATCGTTCGTCTCAAGTGTCGTATGAAGGGAAACAACTAACTCATAGCAATTGCGAGGTTATTACCCCTACATGTATCATAATCATTCATCACATGGCGGACGACGCTGTCTGTTGTGATATTGAAGCGCAAGGTTTGGACAGGTCCAATCTGTATCAATGAAATTGAATTAGCCGGTAAATAAAATCCTGAAAGTTTTGTGATTGTACAATTATTTTCATAAATGTTACTGAATATTAAAATTGACATTTGAGCTTGAACTTGGATTTCTTCATCCAAAAGTTTAAAAAACTCTGGTTCATATCAAATAGAAGGCTGTGCATAGTCTAAACGAAGAGGAGGTACTAACATAAAAATGGAAGGATGGAATACAATCAAGATTCTTTTATGATGAAGTAAAATTTTAAAGAAGAACGTGGGGGAAATAGAAATATGTCAAAAGTGCAGTGGCACTTCAGATATATAGAGAAACTCGGAACAAAGCTAATAATGCGATACGTTATGTCAAATATATTTCGAGAAAGAAAACAGTGAATGAGATTAAATCTAACAATAAGTCTTTTTGAAAATATGTTCATTCTAAGAATAAAGCAAAAATCAACAGTTAGTCAACAATGCGATAATTATTCGCATCTTAAAACCCAAACAAAGGAGAAGGCGATCATTCTAAATAGTTAATTTGCCAGTACCTTAACCGTACTAATTACCCAAGATAAACAAGATTGTGATGGCATGTCTAGTAATAGTACATCTCCAGATAACATTATGAACTCCAATGTGCCTGTTATGGAGACAATGAATAGTACATATAAATTACAAGTCCATGACGAATTCCTTCCAAAATGATTAGTAGAAATTAAATATTGTATTTGCAGATATTGGTCATTATTTGTCAGCCATTATTTACAACGGGAAAATGTTTCTTTTTCAAGGGAGATAAGTAGCATATAAGATGTATTTTGACTGCCGTGGTAAAACAGTAAAGCAAGAATCATTGAAATTTTCATCACAAAAGTCGTAAAAAACATTCACTGTGTACAGCACGAAAAGGCATTAGAAAAACCTGAATGTACAGAACTGAAGAAACAGTATCGTAGATAAAGTTTAGGTTTTCAGTCTTCAAAATTATACCTAAGTACAGAACAAGTTAAATGTATGTAGGATGGGTACAAGTTACATGTCACTTGCCCGCACGGCATGTGACTAAATTAAAATTTGTCAAACCCTGTTATGGTTTGGCTATGTTTAATACTGATAAGGAATTCTGTGTAACGTAAGGAAAATTAGTTCTACAAAATATTGCTTTAATTCAGCAGACATATAGCTCACATTACCCTGTCTTTTGTAAAGAGTTTCCTGCCGCTTTTCCATTGCTGCCAGCTATATTTAATTTAGATGTATAAGATACAGATACCATTTACGTTTGTTCTTTTTATCTGTAAGACAGTAAGTGATTATTTCATTATTGTTTTGAAAATTACAGTCAAACCGGTGAATAGCAAGCCCCCATTGGAAAAAGCAAAACTGGCCTTTGTAAAGAGGTGACCTCTGTATACAGGTTCACCTTGCAAACTTTTTCGGAACAAATACCATGCACTGAATATTATTATTATTATTATTATTATTATTATTATTATTATTATTATTATTATTATTATTATTATGTTGTTGTTGTTCTTCTTCTTCTTCTTCTTGTCAATATTTGGTTCAGTGCACTATTTAACAAAATCATAAAATATGTGAATATATTCTTCTCTTCCAAAGTTATGTTCAACACAAGATTACTGTATCTGCTCACTTTAATCCAGCCAATAAATTAAATCATCACTGACTCTTAAAAAATCAAGAGTCCCTCCAAGGAAGTAAGGCTCTACTGTCCAAAAAGAATTTCCAGGAATTAAAGATAAAACCATTTCTTCTTTTAAACTGTTGAGTGTTGAAACCATATCTAATATTCGTGGATGATACAATTTTCAAACTAGCCATTGCGGCAGCTATATCGAATGTAAAATCAGCACCATTTTCTTTCACAACAAACCAGACACCATTAAAAGACTTTTAGTGAAAACCCCATGTTGATATGACCATCCATTCAGGAGAACGTGTGACAAGATTTTCAATATGTTCATTGTAGCAGCCACATGTCAGGTCAGATTAATAACATTTTCATTCAGATCCAACTATATATCATCATTAGTTTTCTGGTAAAACCACATGTCGATATGACTTTTCATTTAGGAGAAGTAGCAATAACACGATTTTCCAGATGGCTGCCATGGTGACCATACTGGATGTAAGATCAGCACCATTTTCATTTAGTACGAACTCGATATCATTATAAGTCTTCTGGTGAAAACCCAATGTTGATATGACCTTTTATCTAGCAGCAGCAATATGATTTTCAAGATGGCCATATCGGCATAATTTTTATTTAAGACCAATTACACACCATAACAATCTTCCGGTGAAAACCCCATGCTGATATATCTTTCTGTTCAGGAGGAGTACCAATAGCATTGTTTTCAGGATGGCTGCTGTGGTGGCCATATCGGATGTCAGATTAACACATTTTTCATTTTGGACCAAATAGACATCATAAGAAGTCTTTCAGTGAAAATCCCATTTTGATCTGGCCATCCATTCAGGTGGAGAAGTGATAACTTGATTTTAAGATGGCCGCAGTGTATAATATTTACAATGTACACGTAAGAAGGTAATCTCATGAGTCTGACACGATCATTTTCACAAACTAGAGTTGTTTGTGTGCTGGGACTAACACAAGATATCCCCATTCTGTAGCGTCAGTCAGTATTCTTAAGCAATTTTGAATAAACCCTGAAAAAGGCCCAATGTGACTAAGTTTTGGTGTGTGATGTATGTTCATTTCAAGATGCATCCTGCAATATTTCAACTAACGTTCGTGGGAATAGGTTGAATGGTATAATCTGGACACAGTTATTTATAAGCAATAACAAACAAGTAGGTCACACTGAACCAGTTCAAATGTACAACATGCCATCATCATACAATATATTCATGCTTCAAATTTCATAGTCAAGATTTATGTACTTTAGATTTCATAAACTTACAAAAGCGTGTGCATTGGGGGATGATTGAAACTGCCCTTACAATTCTGCAACTTCTTTCTCATACACATTGTAATTGTGAGAACACATTGTTTGAACTGTGAAGTGATATGTGAATGTGAAGGACCCCCCCCCCCCCCCAACCCCAAAACTTTCTTTTATGGCTAAGAACTGTTGTAATTACATAAATCAACCTGCACAAAATGTAATTTGCTTGTTTTATTAATCTTTGAGACATTTTTCCATCATAATTTGATATTAATTTTCTTTTGAAATGTGCAATCTGGTTGAGGAGGGCATTTTATCATCTTAATGAATAACATGCAAAATTCACCCCAGATCATGTCCAGCTATTTGGTGGATGATATGTTCCGGCATATTATATGTCTGACGTCTTCTCCAGGTTGTCCAGAATTGTACCACTGGACAATCAAGAGATTTCCCTTTATTCTACCTATATGCACGAATAATAAATAGATCATGGGTAGAAAAATCCATTGCCCGGGAGCCTGGGACAACCAAAGATTAATGTCAAGCAACCATTTTTCCCAATGGGAAAGCCCTGTCTGGTGACCAAAACAATATTAGAAAAAAAAATTCATGTTAAAAATTATATTGGAATTTTATATTTTTTCTAGTTACAAATATTTGATCGTTAAATCGTTCCTCTGATACCTTTAGCAGGGTGTCCGAAAGATTTCCATATAATTTTGTAGTTGTAGTTGAGTTTTGGCTAATTTCTGCCAGTAAGAATCCCCACTAATTCACATGTGTCGGCTACTCATTATCTGATTAAACAGTCATGGTTAATGCTAATTCCCCCTCTGGATTAACCCTTAAGAAACACAAATGGCGAATGCTTGTCTTTTGTATCTTTCATATTAGACTTGACATACTGAATGATCTTATAGTACGCTTTCCCACTTATCAATGGAAGAACAGGGCATTTGCTGTAGGGCAAATGACGGTTGTTTCTGTTGGCTCAATTTAGCTAAAGGAATATGGCAAATATAAAGAATCAAACCAATTTGCAATTTTTGTGGAAAACTATAATTGCTGGTAGGGTAATAATAAAAGAAAAATCCCATGTGGAAAGTTTACATTTATCTGACAGTTTAGACATAGGAATAATAGCAGCAGATTAACGATAACATGAACCATAATGACGAAACCTCAGATAAACATAAAACATAGATACGTTTCCTGGTCAGGAGTGGCCAGCTACTAGAAAGCTGATCGAATACAAAATACCATCTCTAGGAACCCAACAATACCATTATAAGTTTAAAGGCTGATTTATCAGGCTGTAAAACACCATCCATAAATGGAAGTTGTTTGATCGTCTTTCATTTGCTGATCCATATATATATATATATATATATATATATATATATATATATATATATATATATATATATATATATATATATATATATATATATATCCCTGTATTTTGCCGGACATGACCAGCAGTTCAAACGTTTTTGACCGGGATATACTTGGAGCGACTAGACATTTGGTCATATGATATTTGTTTGTTATTCTGAATTTGTTTTAATTGGTAGACTTATATATACATAGATGAAACAGTAATAAGTATCAGCCATGACATCTTTAGAGCAAAATATGCGTAGCCTAGGGCCAAATTAAAAAAACAAAATACTACCTACAAGAACTAACTTTTATTACAGTCCTCCAATACTTTTTTGGGGACCCGATCAAATAAAACTGTACTATCTGACTTTACCGGAAATTCGTGTTAATTAGTTGTAACGTATTTCGATGTAGCAAGTCAGTTTGTCGCCAGTTATTAGTAAATTTTTAAAAACAGTAGAAAGAAATAAAATACTGTTGTTAGGTGAAATTATATCGAAGACATGTGCAACCCACGGCATGCGAGTTGGCTTTATCTGGCTAAATTTACACCATACACGTAAATTTAGTTATCCAGCACGCGCTCTGAAGGAAGTTGTACATGCCTGCTCTATAGTATAGTCTTCACAAAAAGAAACAAATCAAATAATCTCCCTCTTCAAGTGTCACAAGTTGGGGTAAAACTACATCTTCTCTACTCGGTCCAGGAGCTGTTGTTCTCTGTCTAAAAGGCTCATAGTGGTGCTTAAGTTTCCTACTTTGCAGTGCTGGCTAGCCTACATATGATCCACGATGAATGGCAAAGTTCGCTTTTAGCATAGCCATGAAGGAAAACATCCCTCCAAAGAGGAGATGCGGAAGTAAAGGAACGCGCTGATCTAAAAGAAACTATCCTCCTTATTTCTTTTTCTTCACACAAACCTATAATCATCGAGACTGAGAGATTTCTCATACACAAGACTGGTGAATGCATCGTTTTATATATGAGAAGCACGGACTTGAAGGAAAACATCCATTAGGTTTGGTGCGCGGACGTGAAAGAAAACATTACTCGAAACTAAATGAGAAAGGGGCGATTAGGGCTAGTCCCTTCCTTGTCATGTACAGATACTAAACATTGAACATGAACATATTTACAAGGTTGACAACATTGTGGAGTCAGGTTACGTACTAATGACCTATTACAGTATCATTTTGCCATCGATGCACACTAGGTTTCTGTGCTAATAAAAATAGATAGCCATGAGGTTTACAAAACCACCTTTCTATTTTGTGATCGTTTCAAGGGCATCACGTTCAAAACAAGTTACTAAATTGTTCTAATTGAAATCCAGGACTGCGTTGATGAAGAAAATACACACAATACTGTCCACACTTTCGAGTCTTATCTTTATAATCTCACATTATTGAATTGAGAGGATACAGCATTTCTTCTTATAAAGTCTATGATGTCGTCTCCCAGAGGAGGTAATCCATAAGAATCAAAAAGATGTGTTTGTTGGAAAATTAGGCGGCTACCGAATGGGTTCCTGGGCGTTGACTGTCGTCTGTGTTGATGACATAAGCTTGAACGTTGTTAGGTTTTCGATGAGAAAGTTTATCTTTAGCACACACTATTTGATTCCAAGAAGCTGTGTACAAACTAAGTCAGATGGTAATTAGTTTCCCAGGTATTCATTTTTTTCACAGCTAATGATAAGTCATCAGTTCGCACTTGACCTTTCCTTGAAATTATATGTCATGCAAGTTGATGAATGGGCAGTCTCCGTACTCTGTTGCAAGAGAGCTTCGATGCGTTAGTTTCCAAAGAAGTCAATGGAGGTACGGAATGGTCGCTCAAGTTTTTATATCACTCGTTGAAAATCTTCTCTTCTTAGATGAGGGTCCATGCATCTTCCGGATAGTCTTTCAACGTTCCTTTTTGACTCATCATCAAATATTTGTCATGTTGTTTCTGACTAGGATGATCGATTTGACAACCACAGCAATGTTCTGTAGTCAGGTTGTTTTTTTTTTGTCAAGTGACGAGCAAAACAGGAGACTAAGTGTTGTTCTTGTACTGGCCATCTTGACATCATGACTGTATATTTGTCTTCTGGTTGTTCTAGATAGAAAACATCCTCATCGCCTATCTCCATAGCTGTTTTAATTGTCTAGGATTACTTCTCTCAGACTGTTGATTTCCAGAGTATTGTCAAATTCTGCATGCAAGATGATGTTCGCTGTGTACGCGGAGCTAGTGCAAACTGAAGTTCCGCACGATGTTGGCCCGATTTTATAGAATGGAAATGTCCTTTGTCGCTGCCTTCGTCTGCTGTGAAATCAAAGCATATCCTCCTGCATACTCGTGGTACAAAATGCCGTGGCTACTGTTGATTCCTAATTGTCCTTTGGCATCAAACAGAGTCAAGTAAGATGTCAAGTAATTTTTCTAGGCATAATTAGGTTCAAAGGGTCTGCTACACAACGTCTGGCCATCTCAGGTGACTTTTATCTTGGACACGTTGAAATGTTGGAACTCGAAAGGATTTTGATCGATAGCTCCGTTGAGGGCCGCATTACTAACAACGCCGACGAGTAATAGTTTTGGTAGTTGACCTTGGAAAACATGATCTTCGATCTTGGATTGGAGTCCAGAGGCAATGATGAAAGTTTTAACTTCCACTCGTCGTAGAGGATACTTGATTGTCGTTCTGCTCCAAGTTTGACTGATGTCGTTTCTCACTTTAGGTAGGACTTCCACACGGCCCACGTAAATCTGGTTTCTTCGATGTTCGTTTTGTACTCGTTAGCATTATCAATCAAATGGAACACGGAACTACTTCGATTCAATCTCAGACGTTCATATACCCATTTCAACAAATACTCGTCTTGCAAGCACATGCCCAAGTGCAAAGATCCATTATTTCTAAATTACGTCCTTGTTTGATTTTCTTTCGGAAACCGTTAAATCCAACATTGTGAGGATCGTCAGCTTCTGTCAACTCGTTGTCGTTAAAGGCATCCATAGTGTTAGGTTCCCATACCACTGAAGCATACAGGTGCCTGTTCTTGTCTTTTTTTTTTCGTGCGTCAAGAGATTTTCCAGGTACGCCGTGAAAGAGTAAGTGTCCATGCTGCTGCTCACCAGTCTGTTATTCAAGTATAAATCCACTCATCTGAATAAAGGAATGCGTAAAGCATGAACTTGTTGACGGGAGATACTCTGGCATCAACATCTGGATTGCTGTTGTCCGTTTTGAGAACGTTGACTTTCAGGTATAAGTAACTGTTCTTCCGATCGGAGTAATCTTCGGGTTTTCCTCTGATTTTAAATATGATAGGTGGTGAGGTAGTCAAAGACGACACAGGATGAAATTCTAGTCATTGGGATTCTTGCATCGTCATCATCGTTGGTGGCATGGCAAACAGATCGAGTTCTGACTTGGAACGTTCTCAAAAATCTCGGTGTATCATTTTCTTATGTTAGTAGTCAAAAACATCCAATTAAATGACTGCTGTTCTTCTTTTCTTATTATTTTTCTGATCGTGCCTATGAGGTCCAAAGGGGTTTCAAGGTCTTTTTCTGCCTTGTCCTTGTTGTGGCGTGGAGGAGAAATTAATCGCCAGAAGCGTGAAGCGAATTTATAGAAGTGTCGAAAATAGTTGAAATCATATCGACGAGATGTCGAGCATTAAAATAATATCCTGTAGGAATTCTCATGGTATAGATCTTAGACCTTTGATCTTAAATTTTTTTATGTCCACGAATGTAACCTACTTTGTTTAGTTCAAATGTATTTAATCTTCCATAGGTTTACAATCTGTTGGTCTTATTTCTCCATACTCTAGTTTTTGTAGTCTTATCCAATGCATAGTAAAATACTAGAATTCAATTTGTTCCTTTGTGAATTTTTGACAAATTTAAACAAAAATAATTTGTTTTATATGTGATGGCACCAAGTTTGAAAAATATTTTCTTATGAAATAGCGATATCTTCCATCCATATAATAATTGTTTCATCACAATGAAATATTATTAACATGTGAACATATTTTTCTCTATATCAGTTTATCTAATTGATTTAAACCAATGTCTCTCATTTTCTCATTTTATAATGTCTCTCAATAGTCTGGAAGTTTTGCAAGGTAGGCATTACATTCATACCAAGTACTTTCAATGTATTTCACACACATTCCACACACATTAAGTGTAATCCACACATATTTATAATTATATCAAATTCGTTTTCAATTTTTTTAAAACAATATCCTTTAATTTCGCTGCACAACGTTTAAACCAGTACCTGTATCTATCAAAATTGTATGTGATTGTCTATATTTGTGATCATTTGGTATATTAAACACAGATTCCCCAGAATTAAAAGCATTTATTACCTGGATCTTTTTACGTTTTACAAACATTTTGATCTAACGTTAATACAATCTTTAACTCATTCTGGCAAATGTATGTATAAGTTTCCTCTGAACAGTTGATACTTTCCTCTGAACAGTTGATACTTTCGCTTTTTTTCTTTTCAAAAATTGATATGTAAAATTTTCGAATAAATGCTCAAATAAATTATTCGCTTTGCCTCTATTTAACTACAGGCTATTTTTATTCTGTGACAAAATGTTCCATTCTGAACTTGGTCTACCTTATGAGTGGATCCTTTCATAATTCAAATCGCCTAATCTAATTGTACTTACACTGACCCAAATTACAGAATATTGCTACTGAGGATCTTGTTGATATATATGGTTCAGTGTCATTCAAACATTCATACAGATCTTGATTGATACTGTACCCATTGAAAGATTTTACAAGAATTGAATCTCTAAGCATTTTAGTGATAACCCTGTTTAAATTATGTCCATTCGTAGGTTTTATTTCTTTCTTTTTTTAATTTTAAACGTATTGAAGGTTGTTGATATTATTTCGTACTTGTTTTGGTTTTCACATAAGAAAATCTAAAGTTCATTTTGATTCATTTAAGAGGAAATATTTCAGTATATATTTAACTCTTTTAATTTATCTACGTTGAAATATTTCAAAATATATTTAACTATTTTGCATGTGTAATGGATGGACTGATAGAAACATGCTAACACTGTTTTGTATTTCTTTGTTATGAAGATTGGAAGAGTACAGATTATATTTGTTATCAGAGTACTAATAAACAATAAGAACACAGAGGTGAATCAGATTTATAATGTACATTATGATATGTTATTTACTCTAAACAGGCGTCCATTATTTTTTTTAATTCAGACTAAACATGTGCCCGTTATGGGCAGATGTCCCAGTAGGCACGGCTCAGAAAGCATAACGCCTCCTGTTAATAATATAAATTAGTTTTAGTTTGTGCTACAATATTTGAAAATCACTTTTACAGCTGACTTGCTAGTCGAAAAACTCGCCAAAGTTGCTACCCCGATCCTATACAGATTTGATGTGTGTAAGAATTGCATGCTGGCCGGTATGTGATTCTATATTTTGTTCTATTTTTAAAATGGATCTCCTGAGGTTTCTTTAACTCTTATTTGCCAAAGATAAGGCTGGACTAGGTATTCTCATCAATCTTATTGAGATTTGCTACGTACAACATTTCTTGGATTAATTCTCTCTCGATGTGCACTGATTTACCTGACGTCCCCAGTGGCAAACTAACTATGTGTGAAAAAAACTGTCCATACATTCTATCTGACTTGATAGCCAATCATTCTCGGAGAAATAAGGAATGAAATCTACACTATATGTCTGTTTATATTCAAGAATTTATGAATAAATCAATCATAATGCTAAGAAACTGTGAATAGTAAAATGGACACTCTATGCAAAGAATGGATATCGTCCAAGGCGATGTGGTTTAACATCGATTTATAAATACACGCATGAATTGTGTGCTATTCTCAACAAAAACGATGTAAAAATGCATCTAGTCCTGAACGCTTTGTAAATTTACTGTCGTTTCAGGAGTTCTATTATTGATCGGAGAGTGATGCAATGGCCTATGAATGCAAGATCATACAAGAATGAATTACAATTTAGATTGGTTTTCCTGTTTCTTCACGATGTAAACCAGACTAGTTTCTAACGCTCAGACTCAGAAGTAGCTTGAAACTCAGGAACGGACTACAATTGTAGTGTTTTAGCATCTGCATTTATTGCAGTAAAATTTAAAATATCCTTGAGTCTTATATTGTTGTTTGTCTATCCGGGACATCACCGCCGTCTGACTGGTCTAGTAGTTTCAAATTAGTGCTCGGTGATTATCTTCATAGTCTGTTTGTTCCAGTATTTGTTTTATTTGTCAAATAAAATACTAGGAGAAAACCAATCATGTCTTTTAAATTTTGATTTGCAAAACACACCCAAAACTCACCTTCGGTATGAGACTCTCCGAACAGCTCCCCAAACATCTCCGGCGACGAGACTATATTTTTATAGTTAAACATTCATCTTTAACTTTATATACTTTTAAAGAATATTTAATCTTTACATTACACTTTTTATCTTATGGGAATACATGTCTATTTTTATACGGAAGGGTTTATCTTATTTAAGATTTTAATATTTTTTTTATACCTATACCACCTTTATGTCTGGCTTTCACACTGCACTAATGCAAGGATTGTGATGATGTGCCGTAAATTATGTACATTCATACATACTGTAAGAAAAACAAAAAATATTTTGAGTCTGAGTTCTAATTAAAATTTTGAAACATTCAAGACTATATTCTGCATGGAAAAGAAAAACAATTTACTTTAAGAATTCTATAATAAATGGGGTCTATTGAGTAGAATATTTCCTAATTTCATTATAAATTGTATCGGGAACTATATATAAATTTTGGAAACATTTTACATTTTAGCTTTATTCTTCTGAGAATACATGATTTTTTATTCGTTTCGGACGGTGTTATCTTCCTAAATGTTGTACCAATATTTTACCTTTACCACTTTTACTACCTTACATTTACTGGGCATTATATAACCATGATTGTGCTGATGTGCCATTAAACTACATACATACATACATACATACATACATACATACATACATACATACATACTGAAGTAAAAAACAAATGATTTGAATTTACAAGGTCTGATTGAAGTTCTATCTGACAAAGAAAAACTATTTTCAAAATCAGTAATGAGGTCTATTGAGCAGTATATTTCTTAATACCATTATGACAAATTTTTCTCAACAGAACCAGTCAGGGAACTGATATTAACATACATTATTGGAAAAGCTGCTTTCGTAAAGTAAATGTATCCACGCTGTACAAAGTACAATGTAATACGGAAAACAAAATATCGTCATAAGTTGGATAGGAAAGAAAAAGAGTACTTATATCGCTTACACCTTTCTTTTTCTGGCTTACTAGATTTTTCCCTATATTCGAGATGCATAAATCCTCACACACACACACGCATATATATATATATATATATATATATATATATATATATATATATATATATATATATATATATATATATATATATATATATATATATATATATATATATATATATATATATATAGTATATTCAATGATATTTATGTCGTTTTCGTTTGGAAATGTGGTCATTTATACATATTTGTATTTTTTGTCCAATTAGATAAAACACTTTTGTACTCGCTTATAAGTCGGATCAAACTGCAAACTGCACAGACCCATATCTGCCGTCGCATAATGCAACAACATGGAGCCAGACTGGCCGGCAAATTAGGCGATGATGCAGTTGGACCCGACTTATAAGCAAGTACTACGGTAGATCCTCTAATAGCATATTGTATTATGCATCAAGTTTAGCCATATAGATCAATGAATCTCTCTCTCTTTGAACAATGTCAGAATTCGAAACGTCTCCGCTGGTTAGTGTATTCTGTGATGAGTTCTTCATTACAGGTTTAATCAATATTTTGAGTCAATGTTTTCATAAATAGCGCTAGAGTCAAGGAGAAGCATTTGTAACCAGTTATTTCGACGAAATGAAATCAATTTTGCATTTTAAAATAATTCTATGCATTTATCTCAACGTGTTGCATTGCAATAGTTACTAAATTGACCGATATGTATATGTTATTTTATGTGTAATCTGAAATCTCCGGTGGACAAGTTGTTTTGGCATGTCACCAACGAGTCCACCCGTGATATAAGAGAGTACAGGTACAATGACCGGTTGAACATATACTCCAGTTTTTAATTAGTATCAGTTACCGGGGACCGTATTCATCAAACTCATCATGTTCAGTCCACACTCAAACACGGTTTTAGGTATTCACTAAAGAAGAGACCAATTTTCATATAGCAGATTTGAAAGTTGTGATTTATTTACTTGAATAACGTTGATAAATATGTAGAGTAGTTTAGTGAAAATATAGCGTGTACGATGGAATCCAAATAATACAAATCTGAGTTTAACAGCACTTTTAACACTTTGTTAACTATATCAGGCAGAGGAAATAGGAGCTAAATGCCTTCTCTAAGACGACAACGAGGCAAGTGTCGAAAACTCGATCCTTGAATTGCGAGCTCTTCACTCTATTAACTGAGCTACCGCGGTTCCCAACACTAATGTTGAGGAGTCTGATGAATATAGAGTCTGATATTTTAACTTAACTTTGAGGAAAATATTGCTAATATTCAATTAAGAATTGAACTTCGTATTTTACAGGATTCTTGACGTCATGAAGCTAGAAAATTGATTACACTGTGCATGAACGACCGCAGTAAAGCGAAGACTTTTCATACATAGTGTATACTCGATTTTCAAAGCTTTAAGAATTCGTGAATCCTGTAAAATAACCTTCACTTGTTCAAGGAAGATGTGAGATTCAGGAGATCTATTTTGCGGTGTGTGGGTATGTGAGGGGAGCTTCTTCTGGGATATGTTTTGGAGAATTAAAAAAAAAAATCCGGCCCGCAAATAGCTTGAAAAATATAATCTAGCTTTGATTTGTAGAAAAAGAACTTATTCTATCCATCATATTTGTTGAGAATTTTTTTTTAGCTGATAGATCAAAAATATATCCTGGTTGGATAGAAAATTCAGCTACTCCCCCCCCCCCCCACCTCCTTAAAAATTTGAAGTAAAGTCGGAAAGGATACTTGCTAATCTCCTTTTTAGGATTGGAGCACTACCAGTTGTAATATAGTCGAAACAAAACTCTCACATGGACATTAAATGTAAAAGATAAAACAATTACAAAACTTGAACCCTCACCACCACTACCACACCCTGATTTGCCATTTGCAAATGCATTTCAGGCAAGAAAAAAGGCAATAGGTCACAGTGACTTACTTTTCATGGTTGTGATCATCAGTTTAAAGATGCAAGCACATGTTACATTGTATGACTGTACAACGGTGTTGTATTGTACCAAATGCAGGAACATATGAAGAATTTATTGACTTCCAGTAATCTGAACACAAATTCTTAACCTTTTGGTGACGACAACAAAGTCATCAAAGCTGAAAAACTATAATTATAACTATTATTGCAAACTACAGACAGAAACGAGACGATAAGAGAATTGTTTTATTTATAAAGCTTAGCGTGTTGTAATCTTATGTTCAGTCGTATTCAGTTTTGAAGGATATTTAATATTTTAGGCGGACAAATATTCAGATAGACCAAGAAACACCGGCATACACAAAATAGATTGCAATCCTTTAATAAATCTAAAGCATTGTATGAAACAGAATTCACCATTTCATTGAAATTTAATGTTCCTAAACATTTTCAGTTAAAACACGTAATCAAAATAAGCTATGCTATTATCTTATTAGGTTAAAAATTTAAAAGAAAAAAAATTGTAAGAAGAATGTAAGCATGATTGTATGTTTAATAGTTACATTTAAAATCAAACTAGAACCTGTTACATACATAGAAAATCATTAAAGAGAAAAAAAAAAAAAAAAAGTTGCCGTCCCTAGCGTATAGGTCGTACACTAGTTCCCTGTCGTTCTTATTTACACAGTATAAACTGTTACGTAGACAATGACAGGGAACCAGCCTATAATTGTCGTATTAGGATGATAATGTAATGACCCAGTTGATTTCGTAAATCGTGACAACAAGCTCTTAATTCTAACTAAAATAATTGTATATGATTAAAATCGAGATTTCAGACATAACGGAGATTTGACGGAGAGCGATATAATGTCGTGTTCTGTCGACCTTTCTATTCACCAATCAGATTACATCTTTCACATTTATGAAAGTGAACTCCTTCATCCGGAACATATAATTTCTGACGATAACTCTCCCTAACAGGAAATGCAACGCTTTATCAGATAGATTACTAAAACTAAGTGGACCGCAAAACGAACCTTTATCGCCTGTCAGATCTATTGTTATATCTTGATTTTCATCAGATTGATTATATTACAGAATGACAAAGTTTGAAAACAAAGACTGGTATGGAGGTTTATGCTTTTGAAATCATAAATATAGCTCATGCTAAGTAAAACTCATTTATGTTAATAACAAATAAACAAATCATATTTCCATCAACAAGGACACGTATGCTTGAGACAGCTCCATTTACCCTTCGACACATTTTAAGCTTGACTGTAATTCACACACACACACACACACACACAAGAGGAACTCTGTCGAGACTCACAAGTGTCTTCTACAATAAACCAGTACCGTGAACTGCATATTATCCGCCCGACATGTGTTTAATAGTCCTCTATGTAAATAACGAAAATTCTTGTGCATAAACCAATTTTCTTTTTTCATTCACAGTGACCTTGACATTGTCTTTTTCACCTCAACATTGATAAGCTTCTTTTTTACAACATATGTAAGCGATCTGCACTGTTTAGTCCAGGTATTGTATGTAGAAGTAATGTTATTTTTTTTACTCCATATGTAAGCAATCTGCACAGTATAGTCCAGGTATTTTATGTAGAAGTAATGTTATTGTGAGGAAACCATATTTCTTCTTCCAATCACAGTTACCTTGACCTTTGACTTTCTCACCCCGAAATCGAGAAGATTCTTCCTTACCTCAAGTGCACACCATCCACAAATATTGGTAACCTTAGTTAAAGGAGAACTCAAGTTATTGTGGGAAACTATTTTCCTTCTTTCAGTCAGTTACCTTGGCCTTTGATCTTTTGACCCTGAAATCCATAGAATTCTTCCTTACACCAAGTGCAAACCATCCACTAAGTTTGATAACTGTAGATTCTAGAGAATACGAGGTCGGACAGTCAGACGGACGGACAACATCATAGTATAATACTAAAAACGACAAGCATCTTTATCTATTTTTATATAATTAACAGAAAATATCAATTATATTAAGCGAGCAAATTATAATTATTGTTACATAAAAATGCATTTGAAAACTGGATATGAATGCTTCAGAGTATTTTCACGTATTGTAAATTTAAATTCTACAATTGTATGAAACATAATACCCACGTCTTTCTTCACTGACGAAAATCTCAAAATCAAACAGAGAACCTGAGACAGGAGGTTATATTTCTTATATAATAAATAACTAAGTTGCTGAAATAAACTGAAATTTAAGATATAATATCACACCACACATTTAAAAAAGTGTTTCACATAAGTTTATTTTGCACCACATGACCTGAGACGAAATTGAAAGCCTCTCTCGCACGACTCTAATTCAGCCCTTGAAGAGTGACAGTTATATAGTCGTCCCGTAGACAACTGTACTGGGGTCTCATTAGCTCAGAACTCGCGCGCTCGCTTTGCACCTCGGCATTTTTGAGCCCGTTAGCGGGTTCAAGCACGTGTAAGGGTAGGCGGCCGCCTATCGAAGATTGGTTATTTACCTTTCCCAGATCTTACAGTTTCCTCCAGCATGCAAGACAACACACGGGAAAATCTTAGCCGTCAAAAACACAATTTAATCAGATGGAAGAACTGACTGTAAAATTGAATTAAAATAAAATTTAAATTAAGGACTTTAACATACTCATGAAGCTAATGTTTCTGCCGTTTAACGTTGAGCGCGTTACTTTGGCAAGTGTTGGAATTTAAGCTGTAAAACTGTCAGTCATTCTTCTAATGTGTAGAAGACCAAATTTCATGCATACAGAATATACAAGATTTTCTTGACTTACTTAGATTTCAGTATAATAAATCAATTCTTGACTTTTGAGAGACAAATATTCAGAACTGTCACGCCTAAAATGGAATCAACCTCTCTAGTGTTTGAGAATTCTGGATATTTACCGCTTTAAAAGGCACTTATCGTATATTGTAATATATTTTAATGAGACACAACCCACATTTTTGGGTCCAATAAAATATAAAGCTTGATTTGCATTATTTGGTTGCTCTTAACGGCTAACAAGTAATAGGAATTCACTTTGTAAAACAAAATGTTTTTTGGGACCGGAGAAAATACCAGATTTCATGATCAACTTGTCCCGACTGCACACAACGTTCACTGAGGAAATGTTCCGCTTTGCACCCGGAATCTCCGTCAGTAACTTCTCGAAAACCACACTTTTGTTAAGAAGTAGGAGGAGCGATGGAGAGAAAATGAAGGAAAGGGAAAAGTAACAAAATATCTGGGTAGACAGATTGGCATGAGGCATTGTTGGACTGGCCTACCGGGTCAACTGGAGATTTCCTTGTGGGGGTGGAGGTGGGGGAGGGGGAGTGGTGGACAATAGGCTTCTCAGATCTAATATAAACGGAAGTCAGGGGAGGGGTGACGCATGCCCGCCAGTCCGACCCTGGTACGCGGAATGCGCTATTACCATCTTTAGTACACGTGTGAGGCATGATGTACCCTTTTTCTGGCTTTTATATCTAAGCGCTCGATAGTAAACGGTTTTGTTTACGTCGTAGGGTGAATGGAATTGTAGTAGGGATCAGTAAGGATGTCCAAAATGAAATGAATAACAAAAATATGATTTTGAAAATTATTACAAAATTAATAGGCAGAAGAAAGTACTTGAATAATATCCAAGTTTTAATTATCATCATAATTATTATCATCATCTGTATAGTCAGATGTCTGAGGTTTAAGAAAATTCATACACACGATATAAAAAAAATTAAACAGATTCTTGTACAATACTCATTTCGTTCTAGGTCTGTAATCATTATTTAACGAACTGTAAAGAAATCCTCTTTAACTTCTTTGAAATCATATAAAATACCAAGAACTACGGAACGAATCTTGTAAAGGAAATGTTTAAAAATATATTTATGATAACTTGTGCTCTGCACTTATGAATAAAAATTAGCATGAATAGGTAGCATACTCCTACTACTCCATATTATTATTATTAGCATTAGTATTATTGGTGTTTTTTGTTTTCTGAATCATTTAATATTGTTACTGACTGGTGTAGGAATGCTATAACAATAATGATTTGCTTCACATTTCATTTAGAGATGAATTCGGGGTACAACAATGGCATTAACTATCGGATTTCATCCTTATCGATCGCTTAGGATACCTACTATCTCTTTCACCTCGGACAGATATAATATGTTTTCTTTGTTACTTTTCTTCGATACTTATAGCTAGACACATTGACATGTAAAAATCTAGATAATGATTACATACCTCATTGAAAAAAATTAGAGTCTGCAAAACACCAAGATTTAAAGATTATTTTGTAGCATCACAATACAGAAATGAATTATGAATTATTACTGTCATCATTTACTCATTTAAAGGCTATGAATCCTTTCTTTCTTTTTATATTTTATGTTGTCACTCTATTCTTCCATTTATCTGTTTGGACTAATTTAATACAATTTACTTTTCTCCTTTTCTGAAACCCACTGTATACAAACTCTTACACTGACATACATGTATGCAAATCTGTGAACATCGAGAATTAAATTTATACATACAATGAAACTTATTGACTGTTCGGAGGTCAGTCATTCCAAGATCATGATTGAGAGATTTAGCAACCGCAAGGTTATTTCTTCAGTATTTCTTTATTTTGCTTTTAAATAATCATGAGATGTGATAGCATAAAATTACGTTCACAGACGTCAACTTACGAGGTTTATTGGATGGAAATGTTTCATATTTTTGTTTTGTTACCACATCTTCAATAAAATAGCCAAAGAATCAGAATATTAGCATTCGAATCGCATTCCTGACATTTACACAATACGAGTAGTTCCGGTTTAAAGAACGTTTTATTTGATCATTTATACATGTTATAATTTATCTTTATAATGTTATTATTAATCATTGCCTATCCACTCTGTTACTTCAAGGATACGAAGAAGGTGTATGTATCCTTTATATCTTCATGCTCCACCCCGTCCCCACCCCACCTCCAAATAAACAAAAAATAGAAGAAAAAAAAAAAAAAAAAAGAAAGAAGAAAACAAATCCAATAAATGTCCAGGATTACTGGGTAGCAAATACAATAGACTTCATCACAAAGTAGTAAATTTGCACTTACTCATGTAAGGATATGTTTTAATGCATAAGAGCATTAAAATATATCCGTTAAATATGTTATTTTACAAGTCATTTTGTACTTACCTACAAGAGCAATATTATGTACATGTTTTCGATACAGAAAGCTTTAAGTGGCCCATTCATATAAAAAAAATCTGTTAATAAAGGACAAATCAGACTTGTCCTATGATTATTGTCAATAGACCGATTTCATCAACTTAATAATTGTTGCTTAAAGAAGGTGACCTTATTGCTCACAACTGTTTGATATATATATGCTGAATGTCAGTCAGCTTATTTCAACAATTTTCTCGTCTTCCTCTAGCAACATGAACCTTGCGGAACAGAATTGCCAGATAGAACTTAGCAGCGTTGTGATGTGGACGAATTTTTAAAGAGTTGTAGAAGCAAATGAAAGCATTTCTGGGCTGGGCCTCTCGCATGAAGCAGTAACCAAGGAGATTTAGTTCCGTGTCTCTGTGTGGGATCTCTGGCTCTGTCCTGATCACATTTATCATGTTGTCCATTGCAGCCTGCTGATGTCTCTCTTTTCCCAGCCTGAAGAAATTCAGATATTGAAAGAAGTACAGACACATAAAAGAATCTACAACGGCCCAATCATACCAGAAATGTGTCTCTTGGTCCCTTACCGCTAAGGGTGCACCAATTGATCTGGACATCTCCATCCTCAAGGCAGTGGGAGTAATGGAGGTCTCTGACGGAAGGTAAACCACGCTGAAGGACATATGGTTTAGCAGGACCTGCTCATTGCTGTATCTCTCCGTAAGATACTGAGTGATAAGTAAATCCAAATTACAACGAGGAGAATACATTTGTACGTCTGCATCTAATGCACCCATACAAAAAATTCTAATCTTATCATCACTTATATGTTGTAGACAAATCTCTGTCAAATCATAGTCTTCGAGCATGGTTCCAAGTCCACACAGTTTCAGCCTTACTGATGAGGCATCACTGTTAACTCCAAGCGACAGACACCTTGATGCGAAAGCCACAAGACAGTCCACTTCTTCCTGGGATAGAGAATGTGCATTTTCTTTGCATACAGAAATCATATAAAACCCAAGTCGTGATAAGAGAGTCATTAGGATATTATGTAGATATATTCGTGACGTGTGATGTGCATGTTGCAAAGCATGCATTATGCTTCTTATATAGTAAGTTAGAATGTTGTATTCCTGAGGAATGTGACGAAGCATATTCATCTTGCAAAAAATTGCAGAGCTGATGCATAATACATAGTCAAGCAATTTCTCCGTAAAACAATCTGTCAATATTTTTGTTGAGCTTATGTTTGTTGTAATGTCTAAATTGCTGCAAGCGTTAAACAGTAGTTGTCCCAGATTACAACATTCTAATCCCAACAAGAATGGGCAATCTTCTGATAAAAGAACTCCCAGTCTCTGAATTAACATAAGTTGTGCTGGTCCAACTATTTTTCTATCATATATATTGTTTGTGACAATAAAATAATCAGGACAATATCCGATAGTGGCCCACTCGTACAACTGTTTAATGCATATCATGAGACAGTATAGAAGGTTTTCAGTGCGCCATAACTCAGGTGGTGTTTTTTCTCTCATCCACAACATACAAACTTTGAGATGGTAGCTTGAAAAAGCGTCATCAAGATAAGGCTTAATGTATGTTTTGTTAATCATCTTTAGCAATATATATACTTTCATCACTGTGTCCTCAAATGACCTTGTTAGCTTTCTTTCTGTGACAGAGAAAGATAATCTCCATTCCAAATCTTTCTCACAGCTGTGCGGGTGTCCAACACCTGCAGCAAAACAACCATCTTTCTCCGCATTTTGTATATGATGTGCCTTTGGCCATCCATGCAGTCGGCGACGTTGGAACCACTGATGTGCTTCATTAGGCCATTGTGTGCACTTGATAACATATACCCTGTCTAATGACATTTCCTTCAGTTCCCACCTCTTGTGTATTGCAGGGCCAATGACAACCTGACCAGGAAAAAACCGTCGAGTGTGAAAAAAGTTGTTGCGCAACACAACTCTACCGTATGAGTCTAAACTTTCGTTCTCATTTATCGGATCAATGAAGAATGGAACAGGAGTAATATCAGGTAGTATACGGACTCTCTGTAGTTTAACATATCCAGGATGAGTAAGCTCATGATCCTGCACCATGAGGAAATTCAATTTCATTGGTTGACATTCAAATTGATCAGTGACTATCTTCATGCGATCACTAATCATCAGATGGTCCTGATCTGATTCTAGTCCAGACCCTGTAGATCCCTCCCCTCTACTTCCAACCATGTAACTCAGTATCAAAGAACCTTTTAAACATGTAGACGTGCACATGAAAACCTCCCAGCCAGTGGCACAACTAACCTTCCTGTCTCGGTCTTCCTGTGAGTAGCCGATGACATCCAGTATGTTGGATATCCGCTCAGACACAGCGGGGAAGTATTCTGGGACTCGATGATACATGGCGGCTGAAGTTTAAAAAGAAATATTCAAGGAAACTATTTTATATAGTGATTTTAAAATGTGGAATAATAATCACCACCATTATTATCATCATCATCATCAGCGCCATTACTCTGATCATCACAGTAAAAACATATCATCAGAACCTATTACGGGACATTGTGTATTCTTTTATGATCTAGGCTATTAATAATATTTCTTTGTAAAAGTCAAGCACATATAATTTTCATGAACTTACAGCATATATATGTATATATGTGTGTGTGTGAGTGTGTGTGTGTGTTCAGCTTGCTAAAACTGTTCCATCAGCAGCAGCGCAGTTACTCTGATCATCACAGTAAAAACATATCATCAGAACCTATCACGTGACATTGTATATTCTTGCTTTGCAAGTCATTGATGATCCAAGCTATTAATAATATTTCTTTGTAAAAGTCAAGCACATATAATTTTCATTAACTTACATCATCCATATATATATATATATATATATATATATATATGTGTGTGTGTGTGTGTGTGTGTGTGTGTGTGTGTGTGTGTGTGTGTGTATTCAGTGTGGATAATGTTTGATGTATGATTATTACTACTATCATTATTTCCATGGGGCTTGCTAAAAACTATTCCAATGGGTCACTTTATGTAGTACAAGGACATAAAGGATAGTGCTGTTTTATTTAAGTAGTTCTTATCCATGTCTAAGTTTATCATATAAAAAGATCTTTTCAGAATATCTAGAAATGTTAGTTGGCGTGATTTGTATGAACAACGACTCACTTGTTGGTACTATGGATTTTTAAAATCTGTTACTATTTGTATATTTGTTATGCTAATTTTTGCTGATTTAAAATATAAAAAGGACAACTTAACTTTACTCAAAATTACAAACATACAAAAAATATCTCCACAACGTTAACTTTCTTGCTCTTCTGAATGACACATAAATTAACTGATGATTATGATTTATTCATTTCTTTGTTATTGATCTTGTTATTCTAACAGTTATCGTCGTCATGACAAAAACATATATTGATAAACACGACTGCAGAACAAAGAGTGAATTGAAATGACCGGGATTAAATCATTCAGACCTACATCGCAGTATAAAAAAGATATATGCATAAATAGTCGGATTAACACGACTTGACTCTATGTATGGAATGAGATGGGGGGGGGGGGGGGGTAATTTTTCACATATGTCGAAAAATTAAGGTCATGAACTTTTTCTTTAACATCTTTGAAAAATTATACAACATATGTCAAAAAAAGAATTATTTCTAAAACGACTTTCCATAATATTCTAGCCCTTTATATTCCACCTAATCATTCAGGTATTTGAAAAAAACAAAAACAATCACTACTCCGCTTCACTGATGACCTCCTCTCTCATCCCCCACTCGCCCCATTTAAGAGGAAACCTTGTATAACTGTTAGAGAAAACACAAATGCTACAAGTTTGCAAATTGACTCGTTAGTCACCCCCTGGGTACAACAGCTATATTCTGTCAGGAAAACGTAATAAACAGTCCATGGGGGTAAACATCACAGACAACTTACCTGAATTTATAATACTTCCACTGAATTTATAATTCTCCCGAAGTCGACAGCCACTCTGTAGAGCAATGTATTGGCTTAGGTAGCTTTATTTTTGGTTATTCCGTTGAATCTTAAATTATAAATAAAGGTTTTTATACAGATGACATAACTCTGAGTTAAATGTTAACTGTCATGCATTTCAAGAACTTTTTCCCTTCCAATTTACGTATAAAGACTACTGAAGTTTATTTAGGATATACAACAATTGTAAGTCGATTGAACAGTTTTAGAACACCTTCAAACGAGGTGTGTAGAAGTTTGAATTACTGTAGAACTCCTTAGAACGAGGTTAAAAATTCTTTTGAACAAATTTAAACATCGTTTGAACACCTTAAATCTGCTCTCTGAACGACATTTTCATTTCGTTTTGAACGAGGTACAAATTTCTTAAAAACTTGTTCAAAGAGGTTTTTAATCTCTGTTGAACGAACTTCATTCTCGTGTGATCAAGTTCAGAAGTCGTTTGACAAGTTTTGAAGTCTTTTAAAAAGTCTCAAATTAACAGTTGTTCATTCGACTGAAAGACTTGTTCAAATGAATTCTACACTCGTTTAAAACAAGATCAAATTTCGTTTAAACAAGTTTATCTCGTTAAAAGCGTTTACAAGTCGTCCGAACAACATTTAAAGTCATTCAATAGACTTCAACACTCGTTCAAAGGCGTTCTTCAAGCGAGTTTAAAAAGTAGTTCAGAAAAAGCTTCATAGTCGTTGAAACGACTTGAAAGCTCGATTGATTGAGTTCAAATGACTTGAAAGCCCAATTGAACCCGTTCAAACAGCATGTAATTCAACGGACGTCCATTTTGGCCATCAAAACTAAAATTAAACATCGCTATAACAGGTTTACAACTTGTTTTCAACGAGTATTGAAGTCGTTTCAACGACTTAAAAAATCGTTTTGAACTACATTTTAAGCTCAATTGAACGCGATTTTAACTCGTTCAAACCAATTCAAAGTCGTTTGACTGACTTTAATAATCGTTTGTAATGAGTTTTTAAGTCCTTTGAAAAGTTTAAAAGTTAGGTTTATTGACATTAGAACTCGGTTGAACGTCTTTCAGTCTCGTTTTGAACGAGATTATATAGTTTTATGAACTAGTTTATAAAGTCGTTTTGAACTAATTTAGAAACTCGTTTGGACACGTTTAGAATTCTTTTGAAAGAAACCTGTAATTTGCTTAGATCAGCCCGATAACCTGCAATTTACTCAGATCTGCCCGAAAACCTGATCAAAGTACACCCTAAGAAGAACATCTAATAAAACAGTAAGTACATTGATTTCTTTATGCTCCTTAACTGAATATTATGGAAGTCAATTTATGATACGCCCAAATTTTTTTAATGAGTTTAGAATTAATTCAAGCGAGTTTTCAAGTCGTATGAAAGTACTTTCAATCAAGTTTAAACGACAGTTCTCCAACTAATTTGAACGACTTTAGAACTAGCTTGAACGAGCTTTGAAGGCGTTTGAACGAGCTTAGTACTTGTACGAATGCCGTCTTAAAACGCGTTTGAACGAATTTAAAAGTCCTTTGAACGATATTCTAACAAGTTTTGAAGTCGTTTAAACGAGGTTAAATCTCGTTTGAAGTACATTATAAACTAGTTTTAGGACGCTTATAACTCATCTGAACGCGTTTAATGGCCATTAGAACGAGTTTTGGACTAATTTGAACACGTGTTCAAGTATTTGAGCAAGGTATCTCAATAATTATTCCAAAGAATTCAAAACTTGTTCAAATGAGTTTCAAAATGCAGTTTTGGACTAATATGAACATGTGCTAAGTAATTTGAACAAGTTAATTTATAAATTGTTCAACGTGTTTAAAAGAGTTTTAAACTCGTTTACCCTTGATTAAAAGTTGTTCTAATGGGTTTCTCTTTTTGTAAAATTGTTTAAAAAGTCGTTCAAATGACGTGTGTAGTCGTTCTAACGAATGACAAAACTCGTTTTGGGCGAGTTCTAAACTCGAAAAGGACTTTTGAACTAGTTCAAATGAGCTATAATCTCGTTAAAGTCGTTCAAACGAGAAATATAGAAGCTCAAACGACTTCAAAACTCGTTTAAATGAGCTTAAATATATCTTTCAAACGAGTTTTATTTTTTCCATTCGTCATAAATGGACTTCCGTAGATTTCCGTATATTAGCCCATAAGCCCATAAGGTCAGTTGTGCAGAATTAAATAGTTCAGTCATTAAGACAATGAGGTATTCTCAAAGACTACTACAATTTGTTAATTTAAAACAGTGGTTAGCGTGACGGACTTGCGACCGAAAGGTTGCGGGTTCGAATTCTAGCACGAATCAAGCCTTGTCGACTACCGTTGTGTGTCCTTGGGCAAGGCACTTTACTCCAATTGCCTTGGAACTAAATATCCTACTTGTGTTGCTGTGTCGTGAAAAAACACAAAATCAAACAAAACTATAGGAAAAACAAAGACACATAATAATACATCCACCACAGAATATGAATGAAAACATCATAAAAAGGAATATGAGACATACAATTGATTTCAATCGTTATAGCATAGTAAAAGTTATGATATACAAGATTTTATAGGAAAAACAAAGACAGATATATTACATCCACCACATAACATAAATGAAAACATCAAAAAAGGAATATGAGGCATACAATTATAAAAAGAAGGGTACGGAGTTGTTAATCTACTCGACAATAAATAAATAAATAAATAAATAAATAAACGAAGAACAGATCTAAGGCACAATGAAATTAATCTATATGACAATTACGGAACTAAATTTGACTTAAACATCTAAAATATTAATTTACATATAGAAAATAAGGCAAAACTGTAAAACAAAACATAGCAAATGTTACCAAATAGATCTTTAATAATAGTTTAAATTGGAATGAAGACCCTTGCCCAAGACCAGAGTTGTTTACAAAGCAAATTTACGTGCTAATATTTCAAAGTTGCCTAGTGAATAAACTGTACTGCCAACAATAAAGAGTACGCCACCTTTATCACTCTCTTTTGTATTCTTTGTTAAACTGACGTAATTAACGGATCGACAATAATATACACGTCTTATTTTCATGTACACATGGTATGTGCTGTTTTAGAAGCATTATAACTGGACTGGTAATGAGATAAAAAAAAGTGAAAAAATGTATACCTACGTCCATTATACTCTCTGGTGTACCCATCATGCTCCTTCCACTGATTCTGATATCAAACATGTGTTCTAGTTTATGAGTTTGTTTACTTGTTTCCACAGTTTCTGGTTAATCCGTTTTGGCTAAAATTAAAAATACCGGGTGTTTCTAAACCATGGTACCGTCCTCGTCTCTCAATGTTACCTCTTACGCATTTAAACAGTTACTTCTCCTTAAAAAGTTAATTTCTATGGACAAAACGTTAAGAATAGTATAGCTTCTGATTTGAAGGATAATGACTTGTTAAGCAGTCCATATACCATATTCCCAATGACTTTAATGAGTACAAATCCCTATAGAAACAAGATTTTCTGTGTTACTTTTTAGTATTTTCTTACATTACTGCAGTGGCCAGTTATATCAGAAGGTAATAAAATATGGCTGAAAACGACTTGTTGGTCAAAAGAAAGATCAAAGTGCCTAATTCAAATATGTTTTTCCGAATATAAAGTTTTACACGATGGAGAGTCCGACAATTTCTTGCCCACTCTCTGTATTTATTCTATGCATATCTACAATGTTTAGGAAGGAAAATTGTGATCAGAAAAAGTTGTTTAAATATGAAGGATTTTCCTTTGCAGGACATATACCGCACAAAACATATACGTCTAACTAAATATTTAATTCAACGTAGAAATTAATCAGACTAATGACCGTTATGCCATGTAACAAAATATTCCCTTTTGTCTGGCATATGAATCAAATTAAGAGAATCACTTGACAATACGAATATGTAAATTATACCCAATCCCCAGCTTACGGATATATATTTTTGTCCATTAGGTAAAACTATCAATCAAATTATGTTGTAGCTGAAATATCCCTAGTCCACCTACAATCGTGCTCGTCCGAGTCCATATCAATATTTTGGTAGACTTTATATTATCATTCATCTCAATTGCCATATGAAAGGGAATCAACTAACTCATAACAATTGCGAGATTGTTATCCTTAAATGTATCTTAATTATTCACCAGGTTGGGGGGGGGGGGGCGACGCTCTCAGTTGTCATATTGAATGCAATTTTTAAACAAGTACCATCTGCATCAAAGAAATTTTTGAGGCGTGTAAAAATATCCTGAAAGTTATGCGATTCTAAAATTATTCTAATAAAAGTTACAGAATACCAAAGTCAACATCTGAGCTTAACTTGAGTTTCTTCCTCCAAAAGTTTCCAAAACGCAGGGTCGTATCAAATAGAAGGTTATGTGTAGTCTACATGAAGAGTATGTATTAACAATGGAAAGATGGAATACAACCAAAATTGTTCATGACGAAGTCAAATTTTAAAGAACTTGGGTGAAACACAAATATGCCAAAAGTGCAGCGACACTTCAGATATATAGACATGGTAGAAACAAAGCTAAAAATGCGATACGATATGTCAAATATAATTTCGAGAAAAAATGGTTAATGAAACTGAATCTAACAATCAGTTAGTCAGATATGCAATAATTATTCGTATCTTAAAACCCACAATAAACAATAAGGAGAAGGCAATCATTCTAAAAGTTGATTTTCCAGTACCTTCACCATACTAATTACCCAAGATATACAAGATGTAAGTTTCATGAATACTAACAGTACAACTCCTGATAACGTTATGAACTCAATGGTGTCTGTTACGGATATAATCAAAAGTCTGATGACCTATAAATCACGAGGCCATGCAAGATTCCTTCCGAAATGATTAGTTGAAATGAAAGATTTTATATGCAGACATTTGTCATTAATTTTCAACCATTCTTTACAACGAGAAAAAAGTTCCCGTTTCAAGGGGGATAAATAGTACATAAGATGTCTTTTGACTGCCATGGTTCAAATTTAGTGTTTCGAAATTTTTGTTATTTTTTTATAATCCTTGTAATCACGACTAACGATCGGCAAAGGAGACCTTCAGAGCATTATAAATTTGTGCCGTCTATTAAAGTTCTCAAACATTAAATTAATACAATTGAAATCTGTTAAGTTTTCATCGACTTACACCATCGAAATAGGTCGATATTCAGTGTGGATTATATTTGATGTATTGTTATTAGTAGTATTTCCAGGGAGCCTCCTGAGAAATCTGTTGATCATATATAACAATAAAAAAGTCACCAACTCACCATAACATACAGTATTCTTTTATTGAATCAGTTTAATTGATGTAATGTTTGCTCATTAAAAACTATTTTTAATAAAAAGAATCTCTCATTTGATGTTATTAGCATAAAAGAATTCAATTGTCTGTGATTTGGTTTTTACAATCGTTTGCTCTTCGCTTATTTCTTTTTTTATTTATTTTAAGTTTTCATGATTTCAACATTAACAAAAAGAAACAACGGAACGTTTCAAAATAATATTGCTATTCTAACATTTACCATCACCATGAAGAATGTTTAGATAAACACGACTGCTGAACAAACAGAGTGAATTGAAATAGACTGGTATTAGACCATTCGGGCCTACTTGGTTGTATAAGAGAGGTAAGTGGGTGAACAGTCGGATTAACGCAACTTTACTCTTTGGATGGGGTAAGACCGTGGGTGGGGGAGGCGTGGCCAACACACCGAAGTTTGTTGTGCAAGTGAATTTAGTGTAAGTTCCTTTTCATTTCCAAGCACGACCATGATTTATCTAAAAGTTCAGTCCCCGAAAAAGTTGTCGCGGTAGGTCAGTTGGTAGAGTGTCATACCCGTAACGCTATGGTCGCGGGTTAGATACCCGCCCAGGTCAACAAGGGTCGGCTGCCTCGGTGTGTCCTTAGTTTCATTTCCAAGGCATGATATAACCAATAATGTCTTGAAAGTGTTGTTAAAATCTATCCAACCAACCAACACCGTACCTCAGAAAAATAACAGTAATTTATGGTAAGCCCTTTTAGGACTCACGGTACTAATGATATGGAAGAATGGGAACCAGTCTAGAAATGGGTGAACATAAAATAGGGTATATATGGGCTGCGGCTCACATGGTTTTCTCTACAGAGAAGCTTGCACCAAGGATATGTATATACTGATAAATATAGGTTTGACCATGAGCATTAAGAAAATTCAAATTATTGAATTTTTAATAATATGATGTTTCCATAGGTTTGGTTTTGGAGCTGAAATAGTACCGTGAGTCCTTTAGCACTGATTCCAATTTCTGAATCATTCTTTCACGCATGTTGGATATTATATTACACACGTACGATTCCTATACGCATATGTTAAATGAAGTCATGTAATTCACATATTTAAAATTCTTCTGTATATATGTTTATAAAATTCTTATATATATATATATATATATATATATATATATATATATATATATATATATATATATATCGACAGGTGCAGATCAACATATATGTTACTTTGTTTTTGGTTATTCCGTTAGTTCTTAAAATAGAAATACGGGTTTGTTAAGTCATGATATACGACTCTTCCTTTGATATTACCTTTCAATCATTTAACGAACTTTTTCCCTTAAAACTGTACCTCTTCAAACATATTATACTAAGGCTGAGATTAATAAACACTCAGTAATATTATTAATACAATTCCAGTAGCCAATAAGGTATAATGATCTGAGTTAATACAGAAGTCACTGGAACAAGGTGATATTATTAAACTGTTACAATTAATTATTTAAACGATAGTAAAAACAAAGACTCTGATACAATACATGCACCATATAATATAAATTAAAAGTAAAACATCTAAAATAAAATATAAGACATACAATTGATATAAATCAATACATCATAGAAAAAGTTACAATATACAAGATTTTATAAACATTTGACTTTTATAAAAAGAACGGATTGCAGTACTGAAAGGGTTACACACAGACCTGAGACGCACAAAAAATTATCATTAAGAAAAATGCAGAATTTACTTTCACTGAAAGTAATAAAATAGTAGTGTATATAGAAAATATCAGGAAAAAATTAGAAAAATCATAGCAGATGTTACTAAATAGATATTAGTTTACTTTAGATGGAGTACCCTTTCCGAACACACGTGTTGTTGAAAGGTAGAGTTAGGGTTATATACACGATAATGTTTCAAAGTTGCCTAGTGAATAAACTGTACCTGCCAACAATAAACAGTATGCCACCTTCATCGCCTTCATTTGTCTTCGCTGTTAAAATGACGTAGTTAGACGATCTACGGTAATAGAGATGGGACTTCTTTTCATGTACACAAGGTATATGCTGTTTTAGAAGCTTTATAACAGTACTGGTAATGAGAATAAAAGGTCAAAGAAAAACTTCCCCAAGTCCATTATACTCTCTGATGTACGCATTATGCTTCTTCCATTGATTTTCTGATGTCTACATATACGCTAGTTTAGGACTTCCTTTACTTGTTTCCACAGTTTCTGGTTAATCCGTTTAGGTTAGATTTGGAAACACCGTTTTTCTTCTAAACGATGGAACAGTAGTCATCGCAATATGTTACGTGTTAGGCATTTGAACAAGTAATTCTCCTTTAAATATTAAAGATAACAGATTGAAACTACAAACAATACAAACTTAATGCACGGGCATGATATTTTATATATCTAGAATATTCAGGATGAACACTCGTGATCAGAAATGATTGTTTAAATGTGAAAAGTTTCCTTTGTATAATATGAACTGCACAAAATCAATACGTGCAACTAAATACTTGATTCAAGGTAGATATGAATCCGATTCGGAATAAATACAGACCTATCTTGTTTCAAAATATTTCCTCTTTTCTTGCCATCTGGAAGCAAGTTCTTATGTAGAAGCAGTTCCTATCCATGTCTATTTTGTAATGAGGAACTATTTTTGTAATCTCCATGAACATGTTATTTGATATCAGTAGTATGAAATGAGACTCCATTTTGGTTCTTTCGTTTCTTAGAATCCTTTCCTATTTATATATTTTTTATTTCATGCTGTTCTTACGTATAACATCGTGCTGAAAAATGTTTTCATAAACTCGACTGCTGGAGAAAAAAAACCCACACAGATTTAATCTAAATGGACTAGTATTGTATCATTCAAGCCTATATTACAGCATAAGAGAGGTAGATTGATAAACAGTTGTACCAAAGCTACTCGACTATATGCATATAGTGAAGCCGGGAATTGGCGGGGGAGGGGGAGGGAGGTATGGTCATCACATCTAAGTTTGATGTGCACGACCATTTGGTGGAAGCTTCATTTCCTCATAGCGTACAAGAATCATTTATCTAAAAGTTCATACTTCGAAAATGAAGCTGCGATAACTCAGTTGGTAGAGTGTCGGACTTGTCATCCAAGGGTCGTGGATTTAATACCGCCCAGCCCAGCTGCCTAGGTGTATCCCTTCGCTCCCATTTCCTCGGCATGATATAACTGATAATCTGCTAAAAGTACCGTTAAGAAAACAAACAACAAACAAACATAATACCTCGGAAAATAATAGTAATCTGTGATAAGCCGTTTTAAAATTAATTCTTCTTCCTAGATGATTGTTTCACATATGTTCAGTACTATTTTACATATGTAAATTTCTTTTTCACATATGTGAAATAAAGTCAAGCACTTTCACATATTTAAAATCCATTGTTATATATGTGAAAAAATGCTCAATATATGTGAAAAAAGAAATTAAACCAAAAACGACTCCCCCGAGTAATCTGACCTAATCGATTCCACCTCCTTATTCAGACATTGTTTAAATACAATTCCACTTCATTGATGGACACGTTCCCCACCTCCAAAGACCCGCATTTTGAGCAAAGAAAGCACAAATAGTTATGTTTTCAAGTAGCCCCGTTAGTGAACTCTAATTAGAAATGACCAGTATATACAACCTGGTAAACCAATGACTAGGAAAAATGAGCTTCCCAGCCCCTACATACGCGCTCTAATATCGTACATTGGCGTGCCTGCCAAATATACATTACATTTAGACTCGTCCACAGCAGCTATATGCTGTCATAAAAGCCTATAAACGGACCAAGGATGTAAAAGACAGAGAAAACTTACATGAATTCCTAATACTAAAAGTGATATCGCATCATACTTGTTCCAATAATGCCGAAGTTGATAGGTACTCTATAGATCGAAGTATGTGTTTAGATATTTTTGTTTTGTTTGTTTTTGTTATTCCGCCTAAAATTATATATTCGGGTTTGCTAAGCCAGGGAACATAACTCATTTAAAGACTTTTCCCTTAAAACGGTACGTCTAACGACGACCGATTATATTAATACCAATACTAAAATTGGTAGAAAAGTACGAAAAGAGGATGCGAGTGATCTATTGTATGAAACATAGTTTTTTTAATGTGCTATGAAATTAATCCAAATTAAAGATTTTCTCTTCTTTCAGACTTATATGAACTAAACGGAAATTCTGTAGATTGATATGTCTCTCCCCTGCTTCATCGGTACAGTACATAATCTAAACTTTCAAGCATAAACAAGTTTAGCAAGGAAAGTACGTCCTTGCAACCAGAATTTACTTTTCATGGATGCCAACATACGTGATTTAGGTGAATGCACACATCAGATTTCAGGACCCTGTATAAATCAGTGTGTTAGACTGAGGAAAATGAGCTGCATTAAATGCAAAGAATGATAATATTCAACGGAGCATGAAAAGTACATGTATGTCACTTCTAACTACATGTACCTTATGTCTTATCTTTGATAGCCAAGGGTCGTCAATCCACATAGTTCCACATCTACGTCAAAGTGGATCGATGGCCATTAGCTAGAAATGTTTTTGCCTATGATGATTTTAAAGGTGAACGCACCCAACAAATTTAATAACTGTATATACAAAAGTATATGTACTCACTTGACCTTCAAAAGTAGGCCACTGTGGCTTCTGCCAACAGTACTCTTAAAGGAGAACGTACTATTTAGCGATAACTTGGTATGATTGATTAGCGGTCACTTGGAATTTCGCAGATGCTATAAAATACAGCCCGATATATATACTAATTAAACACCCAAGAGTGCCTGACGTATTTTGCCAAAACAATTGTGATTACTGGATATATCTATATACAATATACTCGAAAACTCTATTTTGCACACGTGTTGCCCCTAATTTAAGATGCAAATGTTACCAATGAAAATTTATTTAAACCTATTTTGGGTCGACCCCTATAATAATAAAATGTCCGATGTTTTTGCGCGTGTACAAGACTAGTCATCAAGACTACGTTAGATCAAGGTCACGTCCAGCATTTAGGACAAGCAAATGAAATCATCTCTATTATAGGTTCAAGGAAGGACAAGCAGTGGTGTCCGTAAGTCATAGACATTGTTGATTTGGTTTGGTGTTTTGCGATAATTAAAGCCAAGGTAGTTGGAGTAATTGCCCAAGGACGAACAAGCAGCCGACCCGGGTTGGTCCAATAGTATGAATCGAACCTGCATCCTTTCGGTAATGAGTCTGGCACGCTAAGCAATCAGCCACCATTAGTCGCCTCTTACGATAAGCAGGAGGGGTCAGATCACACGGGAAGGGGTCCTAAATAGAGACGGACCCCTGGCAGCAATAGCGTCATATGCTTTACATCCAGCCCAGTGCGCCAGTTTCAAAACAGGTCATTGAAGGTCACGACTGAAAGGTGTGGGCTATAACGTCAGCAACCCCAAAGCTCATGTACTTTATGAACGAGGTCATTGATTCCGATTCAAGCCAGGTGATCCAAGGTCACTCCCAATCACATGTATTCAAGGTAACTCAGAATAATATATATGACCCATAACGTCATTCGCGCACTGGGCAGTCAATGGGGCTATACTGAGGTCGTTATCTAGATCAGTGGGTCATGCAGCCTTGTGAGGTCACCAGGTCACACACCTGCTTAGTTGAAATATTTTTGCGAATGCGCAGTCGATTGGCTATGGTAACGTCCTAAATACTGTCATGGCAAATCGCTTGAACGCGATTTTCAGGCTTTAGTTCAGATTGAAGTCGGTGACTGTTCATTATAAAGATAGTTTATCGATTTTAGAAGAACAAAATTATTCAATTTAGAAGATAGAAGAAATAACAGGCCTAGAGACTGGAACATGCATTTTAAACGAATTCTTAGCCAATCGACAAATGATGTTTTTCAATGAAACCAAGAGGACAAGTAAAACATTTGACGAAGTGACTTTTCATATATTGTACAGCTAATTTTTGAGAATAAAACTTTTTAACTCTGACTCAATCTAAGTTTCCTTGGCTAGGCAATCTGTGTATGAACCTTTAAAATCAATTTTCCCATAAACGTTTGCAGTAATGAAGACTTATCTTGATAAACAGTGAATAATAGGGTATATACTTTTTTGATTAACCATTAGACTCTTGTAAAACATTTTTATAGGCATATTAATTTCATAGTGCTGAATGTGCAAAACAATAATTCAATTCATACCAATACATACTGGCAAAATTGATAGTTAGTTTATCTTTTTTTTTAATTGTGGTCAGGTTTACATTGCTTGCAGAGTAGGACTATGCAAAGTATTTTTTGAGTGACAATAATTTTGAAGATTGTACAGAAAACTTAGAGAAGACCAGGCTTAAAAGGCTGACATATAACTTATACAGACACATAAATACACACATTCATAGACATACAACTTATACAGACACATAAATACACACATTCATAGACATACAACTTATACAGACACATAAATACACACATTCATAGACATACAACCTATACAGACACATAAATACACACATTCATAGACATACAACTTATACAGACACATAAATACACACATTCATAGACATACAACTTATACAGACACATAAATACACACATTCATAGACATACAACTTATACAGACACATAAATACACACATTCATAGACATACAACTTATACAGACACATAAATACACACATTCATAGACATACAACTTATACAGACACATAAATACACACATTCATAGGCATACAACTTAAACAGACACATAAATACACACATTCATAGGCATACAACTTATACAGACACATAAATACACACATTCATAGACATACAACTTATACAGACACATAAATGCACACATTCATAGACATACAACTTATACGGACACATAAATACACACATTCATAGACATACAACTTATACAGACACATAAATACACACATTCATAGACATACAACTTATACAGACACATAAATACACACATTCATAGACATACAACTTATACAGACACATAAATACACACATTCATAGACATACAACTTATACAGACACATAAATACACACAATCATAGACATAAAACTTATACAGACACATAAGTACACACATTCATAGACATAAAACTTATACAGACACATAAGTACACACATTCATAGACATAAAACTTATACAGACACATAAATACACACATTCATAGACACACAACTTATACAGACACATAAATACACACATTCATAGGCATACAACTTATACAGACACATAAATACACACATTCATAGGCATACAACTTATACAGACACATAAATATACACATTCATAGGCATACAACTTATACAGACACATAAATACACACATTCATAGGCATACAACTTATACAGACACATAAATACACACATTCATAGGCATACATCTTATACAGACACATAAATACACACATTCATAGGCATACAACTTATACAGACACATAAATACACACATTCATAGACAGAGAACTTATACAGACACATACATACACACATTCATAGACAGAGAACTTATACAGACACATACATACACACATTCATAGACAGAGAACTTATACAGACACATAAATACACACAATCATAGACATAAAACTTATACAGACACATAAATACACACATTCATAGACATACAACTTATACAGACACATAAATACACACATTCATAGACATACAACTTATACGGACGCATAAATACACACATTCATAGACATACAACTTATACAGACACATAAATACACACATTCATAGACATACAACTTATACAGACACATAAATACACACAATCATAGACATAAAAATTATACAGACACATAAGTACACACATTCATAGACATAAAACTTATACAGACACATAAATACACACATTCATAGACATACAACTTATACAGACACATAAATACACACATTCATAGACATAAATAGCAATGAAAATATCATTCTGAGGCAATCAGGAAAAATCAGAAAGTTGAAACAGAAAGTAATACAGGTATATCTATGGAGTGCTTAGCAAATCGGTGGTATAAGCTTTCGTCTATGTTTCTAAAATCTACAAGAAAAGCATCAGATACAAATTGTCTGCCAACTTTCAGATTATAGAAGAGAATAATAATCATTAGCATCAATCGTGAAAAACCTGCAAAAAGATGCATCTTGCAACAGTCTTGATTTGAATGAGCTTTCATAAAACATATCGATGTTTTCCTTTAATTAAGTGTGTACACGCCAGGTTTCTGGGGAGCTCTAGTACATCATATACTGATCTACGGATTCTTTTAAATTATATTTTACCAAATGCCTACAGATTTCTGCCATAAAACCGATGTTTTGCATGTATTTAGATTTTGGCAAATGGTAATTAAACAAACGTAGCACCCCCCCCCCTGCTTCGAGAGATAATCTGTTGACTGTCTGTACATGTGTCCGCGACATTCAGCTTTCTCTAAGCAACATATGCTTCCATAGGTTTCATGCCGAGAAAATCTGACGATACATCGGTTCTTGAATACCTGGAGAGACCCTTTATGTGCTTTAAACAAAAACAGTGACCTCTCTTTAACGCTGATAAATTTTGAGTTGTGAGATTAAACCATGTCTCGCACCCATATAGTGCCTGTGGTATTGCGACAATATTGTGCAATATTCTACCAGACAGCTGATCAATTCTATCATCGTTTACTGCCAGATTTAAAAAGCTAATGAAGCAACTTTAAAGATTTTGTTTTGCGTCTTTGATCTTTTCGTTTGCTTTTCCATTTTGAGAGATATTTAAACGTAAGGTTTATATGCATCTGTGTCCTGAATTTTTCCAGGGCCTAGGAACCAAGATCTGTGTCTTCTCGTATAATCCGAAACTAGTTCGCTAAATACAAGGATAACTCATTAAATACAACGATATTACTTTTCTTAGAGTTAAATCTAAACATCCATGTACCTGAGTAATTATAACAAATACTCAGTAAATCGTCCATGCCAGCTTTAGTTGATAATAAAGAAGCATATCGTCTGCCACTGTTGGGCATGAACACGGCCTACGGAAGAAGTACAGACTGGCGTTAGACATCAACGTATTCAGGAGCTTAATAATGAAGACAAGTTACATTAAAAGGGATAAACCACTGCCTAAGTGTGTTCCCGTTTTCACAGGAAAATGTTAGGATATCATATATCTGTAAATTACCATACTGCATATATAATATCTATGTTAACAATGATCTTCACATTTCTTATACTGATTCCAGTATTATGTAACTTAAAGAATATACCATCAAGCCAAGCGTTGTCAAAAGCTTTTCTCTATCCAAAAAGGAAGCAAATAAATTCTTTCTTTTCTCTTCCGCATAACATATAAGTTCATGTAATAAAAAGAAGTCATATTGAATCCTAACCCCTTCTGAAACCCTCTTTACACAGAACTTAAGGAGACTAAGGCAGCATTCAATTCAGACTGGATTCTGATCAACAAGATCTTTTCAAAGACCTTGTAAAAAAATTACCGGAAGGAGCGTAATTGTCCTGTAATTATCGGGATCACATTTAGTTTTGCTACCTCCCTTAAATAAGGTTATTACTCTACCTTCCTTAGCCCTTTCTGGGATGTATTCAGACTTCAGAAATGCATTAAAGTGGGGCACGAAAGCAAGTCTACTCCCGCCTCAGAGACACACATATTTCTTAAGGAGGTGGCCTGTTTCTTGGCCGTCTCGAGGTAATGCATTTCCAGAATAGATTTTGATCAATCTCGGCACATCCAACAATATTACAATTTTCCTGTTCCAAACATTCTGACACACATTTTCGCTGCAGTCTTTGCTTTCTTGTAATGGTTATATGATTCATACTGACTACCTCTCGTCGCACATTCTCGAATCAAAATATGCCTTAAATTAAGCAAAGATATATGTGACTCTTCTAATTTATCATGCCATTTTTCATTTATTGTTTACAGAAGCATAAATGACAAGTTAATTTTGTTGTAGTTCTTTAGTGTATGTAACTTTGCTATTTTACTGGTGTGGTATTAACAATGATCTATACAATCATCAAGTTAAAAGATCCTAGCATGAACACTTAATATAACCAAAGTCAGTGAACCGTGATATATGGCTCACAGTGATCTACTTTTGCGATGAGCGTGTAGTAATCATCAAGATGCATCTTCTCGCCAAGTGTTATGATTCCAGATATAAGTGTATCATAAAGGATGAAAAAAAAAAAACTTATGTGGGCATATGCTAAACGCAAATACTTAACATAAGCCAGTAAAATGTGAAACTTAGGTGACTTTGACCTTCTTTTTGTTGAATGGGTGTAGTAATAATAGAAATGCATACAATCGCCCTGTTTGATGATTCTAGCATAAATAGTGCTTGATATATAAACTTAAGCGTAAAATATGGGTCTATTTTTGTCATAAGGGTCTTAGTACTCGTCAAGATGCATTTCTTCGCCAAGTTTCATGATTCTAAGTATATTAGTACGTACGTATACAGGCTGCCAAAATATGTCGAAACAAGCTAAACGAAAGTAATTAACTTAAACCAGTAAAATGTGAAATGAAAGTTACAGTGACCTCTTGTTATAAGAGTGTGTTTCTCTTAGAGCTACATACAATCCTCCAGTTTGATGAATCTAGCATGAACAGAGCTGGAGAAATAAACTTAAAACACAAATTTTAACCAAAGTCAGTGAAGCGCGAAATATGGGTCACAATGACCTACTTTTGAAAGAATTAGTAATGCTCGTCAAGATGCATCCCCTCACTAAGTTTCATTATTCCAGATATAACATTATGTATTCAGGATGCAAAAAATCTGACCTAAACGAAAGATCTTAACCTAGAATGTACACATGTACAAATAATGTACATACATGTACAATGTTAGCCCCCTCTGCGGGGGTTTGTGCTATCAAGCCCACTCAAACCTGTTGTCGAAGGATCTTGCAATAAAGTTGTTTTTTTTAATATGCAGAGTACATATGAATGTGCTTTCATATGTGCGGACGACGCCGAGGGTAGTACAAGAACCGACCACTACGTCACAGAAGTGAGTAAAAATGCATTAAACAAAAGTCTCAGTGAGATCCTATTTAGACGAAAAACACACGATCATTTTAAACTACCAGGCGATCCATACAATTTAGTTACTTGTAAGAAAATATATGCAATAACTGAAAACGATTCATATCCCCCTTTGGTGATTAAATGGATTCGCTTAAAAACACTTGAGGAAGAAAGAAAGAAAGAAGAAAAAGAAACGTAATTATTTAATGGCAATTGTTAAAAGAAATGATTCGGGAACATAATTTTTTCATTTCACAAATCTGATAATGTTTGAGCTTTAGAAAGGATTTTGTTTAATATGAGTGTCCAGCTGAATTTGTCCCAATATTTTCTCCTACTTGTTATGCAAATCAACTTGATCTTTTTGAGAAAAAGGAAAATACCAATCATGATAGTGTGCATTAATCTCTGCAGTTACATTTCCACATGCATAAAATTATTGACATGTACACCAATACACTTTAAAAAAACACACACACATACATACACACACACACACACACAGATGTTACGAAAGAAACAATTTGTTGGAAGATATGTGTTGAAGCCAGACTTCTACTTTTTAACCATTTCACCCGTCAGACTTTATTCCTTAAATCTCAATTGTCATAGAGTGAACCACTATCCGTCGAAAATGGAAAACGTCAAGGTTGAAAATATTCAAAAAGCAGCATTTAAGTTATGAAAATATGAAACAACATATGGTCCATTTCTTCATACAGATTATTCCTGCTATTAACGAAAAAAAAAATGATTTATATGGTGTGTGAATTGGAAAGGGGAAGATCCCTTAAAATTACATTTATATATTTCATGTGTTCTGTCAAGATAGCACAGTTTATAGGAATTCTTGACTAGGTTGGCAATAAGTAAATTTTTTTTACAATAATGTGAACAATTGTATAATTTGGGTTTGTATGGTTCTACATTGTAACACCGCGTGTGGTAAGTAGCTCCAGCCCTCTTTAGAGAACTTATTGCTATCTTTTCATCCGATTTCGTCTTCTGTATGGACCTAATAATATGCTTATCATTTGAATACACTTTAAAGTGAAAGATTCAAATAATTTGCACCGTAGATGGTATCGATTTGAAACATATTGATTTAAGAAACATATGGAGTAACAATGCCAATAAGCAAAATGCGAATATAAATAAGTACACCATTGATATTTGCCCACGGAATACTTTTGGACAGAATCGATGAAGGTCACAAACTCTGACAAAGGATATTTCTAAAATAACAACATGATTAGATAAATATGCTGCTTGTGTGTATCGACATATTCTCATATACTGTGTATAATGTTTGTATCCGCTCTGTATGCACCTGATATATGAAGTTTCACATTTCAGTGAGTTACAGTTCACAATAGATATAAACACTAGTTCCTCTTCTTAAAAAGACCACCCCCCCCACCCCCCCGATGTAAAAAATCTCTAGAAAATAATGATATCCTGAATGTATTGGTAAAACTACTATATCTACGTTTTGAATTTTCACAAGATTGTGCGCACGGTGATCCTTGTAACTGGATACCCTTAACGGACCAAAATGTTTGACACCTAGCAATATCGAGTGTATTCAAATAATCAGCCCATAACCAAGTCGATACAAAAGACGAGATCGAATGAAAATAAATCATTAAATGCTCAAAGGAGTTATATCACTATCCTCCCCACGCGGTGCTACACGATGAATACAAAATAACAATTATAATGATAAAGCATTTTTCTTACATTCTGGCCTATCGGCCTTTTGCAACATTTAAATTAATTAATACCAAAATGAAGTAATGGCAGGCATATGTTAAACAATATGCAGTAGAGATCAGTAATCATTATTCAAAATTTCTGACATATGCATTAAAATTTGAATCGTTATGATGCTTGAATATATGTTAATTACTACAACAGAACTCTCGAGAAGACAAGAAACACAAAGCAAAAATACATGCAATCGCAATAACAAGCAAAGAAAAGCACTTTATAAGCAAATGGAGTAGTTAAAGCAAAATTTAAATGATTAATTATGATCTTACATAGCAGGTGGCTTAGGATGGTCCAGAAAGTGTCCTTTTTATTAAATGTTTAATAAATTAATTGAAAACGTATGTGCATACTTCACAAATTCATTCTGACGTTTAATCGTCTGATTATTACTTGAAAGTAGATAATTTTACTATATTGGATACTGCCAATAATATTTAGCTATATACTTGCGTCTCTATTCCAAACAACACTGACACTCAAATACATTATGAAATAAGTCCTGTATCACATTACAAAAACGACACGTTCTTTTGTCAGACAATACTGCATGTGGTTTAGCCCATCTACGTGTTTCAACATGAAGTTTGTGAGATAATACTCGCACATAGTTAGTGCTGTTCTAAAATTCTTAATAGTAATAGAAGTTTGATTATGTTTTATCTGATAAACTATTCCTCTTACCTGAAGATTCAAGCCTTGTATTGCAATTTTTGCACAATTATGTCTCAAACGTTGGTTTATTACTTGAAGGAACACATCAACATTACCTACTTGTTGCAACCTTAAATCTTCAAAGCCAAGTGTTTCTACAAGTTCTTTAATTCTTACTGCCGATGAAATTTGGCTTGGGTTTACTATAAATTCTGCATATAAAATGCTATACACAATTTATGTATATTACCTATTAGCTACTGCCAGAATTTACAAGTGTAAATATATTACCAACAGCAGACATATTTGACCTGAATCCAGCTTGAGCCTCTCTCTCTCTCTCTCTCTTTCTCTCTCTCTCTCTATATATATATACATACATACATACATAAATCGTTTTATTCTGCCTACTGACTTAATCTATTATTTAAAACACGGGTGAAAAGTTTACATTAAGAAACTAATTCCTCTATAATTGTCAACGCCACTAACCGTATCTTTTTATGTAAGTGTATGATATAACCTTCTGACCTTGACTGTGCAAAAATACCAGTATAAAAAATAACAATAAATAAAGACTGTAAATAAGACAACAACTCTGGTGAACCATATTTTAAAACCGCATTCAATATGTTTTTCGGATCAGTAGTTTCTCCAGGTTTTAATTCCTAAATAGCTTTAGAAAGGACTAGGCTCGCTTTTTGACTATAATTGGCTCTATGCCAGATTTTAATGATATTTTTCCAAATGTATCTACCGCATGGGTACTTCACAGAACGACTTTGTTTTTGATATGTGTATAAGTCTTTACTGTGTTTTAATGCAAAATGATGATAACGTCACATACAGCGGAAAACATCAAATGACGTGCATCAACGTTCCAATTATATGAGTGACGTGATCTGTTTGTGTACTACAGTGTTTACATAGACGCGCAAGAGGAAGAAGTTAATGTTCTCTTTTCCGTTGATATTTATCAAAACTGGTATGTTTCTTATCAGTGATATCATTCCAAATGTTTATTCAATACGGCGACCAGTTTCTTATTAATTATAAAGCCATTTGCACTAGTTGTCGACGGTTCTCAATTGTATCGTTGGAAATTGTTTTCTTGGTGAAATTAATAAATTTTTACAAATGATTTATTTTAGCAATGTAGTGCATTTAGTTCTGCTATTATTAGATTAGTTAAGAGATCGAAGTAACTTTAATAGAAAAATAACAGTAACGTTTCTTCGCCTTCATAGAAAAAGTGGTCAATTCAAATTGGAATAATACATCTTCATTATAATTGTCATTGTAAGTTGTATGTATTACTAGAACTTATGGGTGATTAGTAATATGTATTTGCAGTTACATGTTAGTGTGTGTGTATGCGTGTGCGTGTGAGAGAGAGAGAGAGAGAGAGAGAGAGAGAGAGAGAGAGAGGTGGAGGCGATAAACAGTTTCTTTAGCATATTATCTTATTAACTCCCTTTAAACATATTTTTGTTCTATTAGCTCCCTTGTCGCATTGGAAATTACTGCTCCTTACTGCGGCTTTTCGGGTAGGGCATTTTCTGTCAATCCTACAGATCATACCTCCAATGTATGCAGATAACTCCGATTCGGACCACCTCTGCTATTTACTAAACAAGGATTGACCGAGAAGTTGCGAATGCATCATTCTAATTTTTCATTTGCAGCTTACCTTTCAATCCTACTGTCAATCCAATCGTAAAAATACAGAGGTGGTCTGAATAGATTGCTGTTTTTATTTTTGCGAAGAAATTCCAGTCTAACAAAATGCATTATTTTTCTGCAAATTACTACACCGAGATACATCCGAGGCATATTTTTTGTCTCGCAGAAATAGGCGAGATAGTCCAAATGAGGGTAGGATATGGTGTTTAGAATGGGTATATATTTAATTGAAGTAAATTACAAGAAGGAAACTTGATTGCGTTACACGTCAATGCAATATCATTGATAAAACATCCCCTTAACACACATACACACACTCACTCTCTGTGGAACACACACACACACACACACACACACACACACTTGCAAATCTGCTGTTTCATAAAGATAATATTAATGCACCAAAATAATTTTGCTTCTTCTCACCTTCGCTGCCTTTCTTAAATCGCGTAGAAGGCTAGCTGCTATTTCCTATTTGTGCCGCGCTAGGATGTTCGACTAAATAGGAAACTATCAAGAGAAAATTAAGCAAGTATGTTTGAAGTATTATTTTTGGAATGACATGCATTCCCAGTTATTTCCAAATGAACAGTGTATGTATGTAGGTAAGCATGTATGCACATAATGAAGAATAACAACTCTCCTTTCACTATAGCTTCCTCTTTTAATTTCCTTCATTTGAATAAAAGTGTAACAATTCTCCTTTAAAGTGCAAAATGGGAGGTACAACTATGAAACGAAAGCAAACTTTCGCAGTGTATTACATTTTTAATAGATCTTTTGTTTCAACAAAATGTATTTGAAGACATCATAAAGTCAACATTTTGACGAGGCACACAGACGGCTGTTTAGATTTGCAGACAAACACAACAATAAATAGTTAATAATTGGACGAACGGGCGGACGGTCGAAGAGATGAAAAGACAAACGGACGGATCAGCAAATAACGAATAGACAGATGTGCAATTGGCGAACGGATGGCTGAAGGAACTGATGGACAGACAAACCTACAGATGAATAAAAAGATGGAAGGACGTGCTGACAGATAGGTGAACATATAAACGGACGGGCCCATACAAGGACAAATAGATGGTCAGACTGAGAAGGAAAACGGACAGAAAAATGCACAGACGAGTGAACGCAGTTTTGGACAGATAATGAAGTTGTTCGATGATTAATTGAACGAAAGCACAGACGGAATTTCCAATAAGTGTAAAGTATTCGTTCAGACACGTTAGAGACCAATTAAAACGTCTATCAGACAACAAACAGTTGAATAGATGGAATATAGTGTGACTAATTCTTCATCTATTTAGGAATAGGGGAAACCTGATATGCCCAACAAACGAATTTTTTAAGAAGTCGGGTTATGAACACATAATGACAGAAACACATTTCCAAGGCTCTATCGATTTAACATTTCCACCATTAGCAAGTTTTAGTCGTGCCATTTTTTAAAATGCACATTGTCTCTCCATCTCGCTCTTCTCTTCTCTATCCCCCTCCTCCCCCACCCCAGGCCATTTCACAATAAAACTAGACTAGTTTTGCAGTCTCGACTAAGTCGTTACCGATGCCTTTCTGATTTTTTTTTTCAAAAGCGATCAATATGAGCAGAAAATACTTTGTCGTAATACGCATGATCATTATTAATTATCCAGTCCAATTAATCACAGTATCAAAATACAATGGCGATATGCAAATATATTTGGTGAAAATACATATATAAAAGAACGAGCACACAAGAAACATTCATGTACACTGGATTAGAATTTCTCTCTCCTTGTCTCTCTATCATTTTCACATATATTAAACAATGAATTCCTACTAATATAAAACCCTTTACAAAATCTTAAATCAGTTACACAGTTAAAATACAGACACAACAGAGCACTTATAACTAAACAAAACTACACTGCACTTGATTACCAACTCAGGTCTAACAATGGACCTAACAGATTCAGTACAAATACAAATTAATAATGGTGGTGGTATAGCGAATAGAAAATGGAAAGGTAGAGAGATATTCTGATCAATATGTTTGACATGCATGACAAAACGGGATGAAATGGTAATATACATAACTATTCTGAGTTTATATGGGGACAGAATGACTAAGAAATCAGTTCTTTCAATTTCCTTAATCTTACCTGTACGTTAACAATTGTGTTATTTAGCAACTCATTAAATTTGTATGTATTAATATTTTAGATACTTCTTGTTATATATTGTTTTCTTATTTCAGCAAAACATTTATATGTAAAACAGATTTTGAAAGTCATCACTTATGTCTTGTTAGACGCATAATTAACATTGTCTTTCAGATATATACAAATTCTACCACCTTCCAGTTTTAATTGGAAACCTATAAGTCATTGTACGGAACTTTGTTAAAATTATTCTATACTTTTGTGGCAACGCTATGAAACAATAGCACAATGATCCTAAAGGTATTCATGGTCATCACACTGAAGTTTTTGTGCAAGTCCATTTACTGAAGGTTTCTTTTCCTTTTGGCGTACCAGCATGATTTATCTAGAAGTTCAAACTTGGAAGAGGGAGTCGCGGTAGCTCAGTTGGGAGAATGTCAGACTAGCAACCCTAGTGTTACGGGTTGAACCCCCACCAAGGATAGCTCGGGTCGGATGCCTCGGTGATTCGTTAAGTCCCATTTCCATGGCATGACATAACCAAATATGTGTTTAAAGTGCCGTTAAAACCAAACAAAGCAGCCAACATCATACCTCGGAAAAATGCAAGTAATCTGTGGCAAGCCGTTTTAATATTTCCTATTCCGAAATGATTTTTTCATATATGTTAAATTACTTTTTACATAACGTAAAAATCTTTTGCACGTATGCGAAATGAAGACTGGCATTTCACAAATTTAAATTTCTATTGGCGACATGTACTAGAAATCAAGGTATGTGTTACTTCGTTTCAGTTATTCCATTGCTTCCAAAACAAGAAATGCCGGCCTGTTACATATAAGCGAAAAATTATTTAATATATATGAAAAAAGGAATTAAAGCGGACCCTTTTCGATTCTACTTCCTAATTCAGACTCTTTTTTTAACACAAGTTTACTGCAATGATGGAGTTCTTGCCCAACCCTCAACCTTGACAAAGACTCATATTATTAGCAAAGAAAGCACAAATACTAAAGTTTATAAGTAGCCCTGTTAGTAAGCTCTATTTACAAAGGGCTAGTATATACAACCTGGTAAACCAATGATTGGTAAAAATGAGCTCCCACCCCCAACCTCACTCACCACAGCGCCCGAGCCTATCTGATACCGTACATTAGTCTGACTGCCAAGTCTGCATTATATTTAGAAATTGTGTACAACTGCTAAATGCCGTCACGAAAACCCAAAGGGGGTAGAAGACAGATAAAACTTACCTGAATTTAGAATTCTCTCACTGATACTGCACTACATTTCTTTCACTGATGCAGGTGTCGACAGGTACTCGATACATCAACGTATGTGTAACTTTGTTGTTGGTTATTCCGTTGGTTCTAAAATTAGAAATACGTTTTGTTAAGCCACGTGACATGGCTCTTCCTTGGATATTATCTTTCATTCATTTAAAGATCCTTTTGCCTTAAAAAAAAGCTCTTGTTTGTAGTAAAGCTGAGATTAAGAGCACTAGGTAATATTATTAACAGATTAACATTAGCCTATAAGGTCTATTGATCCGAATTAAATAGCAGCATCATTGAAACAATTAAATACTCTTAAACAGTCAGAATTAGTTATTTAAACGATATGAAAAACAAAGAAATTTGTACAATACATGCATGACACAATATGAAAGGATTCTAATCCATACAATTGGTATATATCGATACACCACAGCAAATGTTATTATATACAAGATTTTGAAACAACTGGCTATTGCAAAAAGAACGGTATGCCACTGTTAATCTACTCAAGAAAGTTAAACAAAGATCTGAGATACACAATACAATTGATCATTAGGATAAATACAGCATTTAATTTTACTGAAATAACTAAAATAATATTTTTTTGAAATAGAAAATATCAGGAAAAAATGTACAAATAATAGCAGTTGTTACCAAACAGATCTTTATACAATAGTTTTAGGTTGGATGGCAGACCTTTCCCAACGACAAGCGTTGTTTACAAAGCAAATATACATGGTAACGTGTTGCCTAGCGAATAAACTGTACCTGTCAAAGATAACAGTATGCCATCTTTATCACCGTATGTTGTCCTCTCCGTCAAACTGATATATTTGAACAGTCTACAATAATAGATACGGGGCTTCTTTTCATGTAAACAAGGTATGCATCCATCATGCTCCTTCCACAAATTCTAATGTCAGCATGTACTTTACTGTAGGAGTTTGTTTACTTGTTTCGACAGTTTCTGGTTAATCCATCTTGCCTAAAATTAGAAATTCCAGATTTTACTAAACCATGGGACAGAACTCTCTGCTGAATGTTACTTGTTAGGCATTTAAACCAGTACGTTTTAATTTTTAAAAAAATCAACTTCTATGGAAAAAATGTTCAGATCAGTATAACTTCTGAGTTGAAAGATTAGGACAGGTTGAGCACTCCATGTCCCATATTATTAATGCCTTTTGACGGGTACAAATCCCTACAGAAACAAGTTTTTCTGCCTTATTTATAAAAACAAAAAAATATTTTCTGACATTATTAACATGGCTAATTATATCGGAAGGTAATACAAATATGGCTGAGAAGAAATTGTTTGTCTAAAGGAACTCAGATTCAAGTTCAAAGTCCCAAATTAAAATATGTTTCTTCGAATTTAAAGTTGCACACGATTGTGTGACGGACACATTTTTGCCCACTGCTATATTTATTATATTGTCATTTCGCACAACATATACGGACAGCAGACTTAATAAGGGTCTGTCTTCTAACCAGCGTTTTGTTCATTTAAGAGTGTATTAAGTTATTCTAATAGCAGAAGTAAGGAGCGGAGGCGTCAAATAAAGGTAATACTATTTAATAACAAAACAGCTGAACCATACAAATCAAGTCTTTTACATTAAGTGTTTTAAAATGGTAGTGTACTAATGTATAAATTACATCATGGTAGCGAAATGCATGATGGCCGTAAGCATTGTTAGTAGAAGCAGCATCAGTTAGTAGCACAATATTTTATATTAGATGCTAGTAATACAAAACCGTGATTAATTGCAAGCTAAACAGAAAATTACTATTAAATATTAATATAAATGTATATAGCTGAAAAGTACAAGTACATGAAGTTGCAGTATGTATCAAAGAATTAACTAGCAATACAGATTAAAATGTTCATACTTACTCTGTCTTAAATGCATGGTTAATATGGTTAATATGGTTAGTGCAGTTAGCAAGCAGTATTGTGGAAGGAGTTAATATATAAGTAAGATGTAGGAAGGCAAGCCGTTTAATAAAAATGTGCATTCGGTCAACAATATATCTCTTATCTGCATACAGCACATCGTATCGGGCAATACACAAGAACTGCTCCACAATTAAGGAACATTAAAATACACGTCGTCTGCCATGAATCTACTTACTAATCAATAAAAGCTATGAAATCTCAGGGTAAACTGTACGTATAACAAATGCTGGATTTGATAATGATTTGAAATAGAACACTGTATGGACAAAAGTACATGTTACGATGGTGTAGTGAATGAAAAATGCCATGCTGTAAACATACTAAAGATAAGGCGGTGAAACTACAAATAATACAGAAGAAATAAACCGTCATAAGGCTTTGCATACCTACAAAATCCGGGACGAACAATTGTGATCAGAAAAAGTTGTTTAAATGTGAAGGAGTTTTCTTTGTATATGTGCTGCACAAGATAAATACATCACACTAAATGTTTAGTTCAACGTAGAAATGAGAAAAAGATGAGATCAATATACCCTGCCACAAAATATTTCCTCTTTTTCGCCATATGTAAACAAGGAAGAGAATCGCGTGACGATACGAATATGTAAACCACAACCAATCCCCAGTCTCTGGATTTTTCTCCATTATATAGATATGCAATTACCGTATATACACGCTTATAAGTTGAGTCCAACTGTAAACTGCACAGACCCAGATCGTATAATGCGCCAGCAGATCTGGGTCCATGCAGTTTATTAGGAGTAATCAGTAGAACAACCAACATAGACCCTGATCTGCTGGCGCATATTTTGCGATTGGACTTGACTTATAAGTGAGTACATATGGTATGTGGTACCCAGTGGCCACAGAGAACAGTTTTTATGTCAGTTGCCAACCTGTAACCCCCCCATCCCCCCATCTACGTCCCGGTTACAGCTTAAAAACAAAAAAAAAAAAAATCCAGACGGCGCACCCCTTTCTTGGCGCCCGGGCGCAATTGACCCCCCCCCCCCCCCCCCAGACGCGTCACCACTGGTGGCACCTCAAATATCCATAGTCCAACATACGATCGTGCTCCTTCAAAGTCATTATCAGCTATTCGGTAGACACTATATTATGCCTTGTCTGAATTATCGTATGAAAGCAAGCAACTACACGTAACTCATAAAAACTGCGATATATATTTTTTTATCCCTGCTTGAGCCCGAAATTGAGTTTTCTTTTTCTCCAAACATTTAAAAAACACAAGGTTATAAGAAACAAAAGGTAGTGCGTAGTCTAAACGGAGAGTAAGCAGCAACCTAAAATCGGAAATATAAACACGATTACTGAATAAGCAGACCAATATGAAATGGACTAGTCTTAAATCATTCAGGCCTATATTGCAGTATAAGAAAGGTAGATGGTTAAACAGTCAGATCAACGCGACTCGAATCTGTGTATGGGGTGAGACCGGTAGTGGGGGCACGGTCATTTGGTTGGAGGCCCTTTTCCTCCCCTCATATCACAATGATTTACCTAAAAGTTCATTCCTCGAAAAGAGAGTCACCATAGGTAAGTTGGTAGAGTGTCTGACTAATAACCTTATGGTCGCGAGTTAGATACTCGACTAGGCCAGCCCAGGTCGGCTGTCTCAGTGTTAAGGCTCCAACGTTTACAGGTGTAAACGGCTTAGTTTCGTTTACTGCCTGAAAATGTTTATAAAATCGGTAACTTGTAAATGAACATGCATGTGACTGTCATTGATACAGGAACAACCATTTCCAGTTAAATTATATATTACCACAGTTTTGATTAAGAAGTTTGTTTAGGATGACTTTTATGTTAATTCTTTTTTTAAAACACGTATCTTTGATTCTCACATCAAATGTGGCGTCGCTACGAAAAGAGCCGAAGTTAATGAGAATTAGTTGCAGCGCACATTACGCAACATTACACAACAGATTCATTTACTGATAATGCTGATAAAAAAGTTCTTTAAAGGGCAATATTTACTTTTAAATAACATATTTGCTAACAGAATCTTCGACTAGTATTATTTTATTATTATTGTGTGTGTGTGTGTGTGTGTGTGTGTGTGTGTGTGTGTGTAAAAGAAAAGAAAGAGACTGTTTCAAGTTTTTAAACCATTCCATAGTTTCTTGGTCATTGTAGATCCTACAAAAGCATCCCATGCGTATGTTTTAGCGGTACATCCGGATCGATTTTATTTTCATTATGTACATATATGTAACAGTAGGAAACAAAATCACTATAATCCTTGGGATCTTTTACTGTTTTTTTGTCAGATATATTCAATAGAGACATGTCTTATACACTGAACCTGTCACAATACAAGGCGAAGAACGTACAGTAAATGAAACAATCGCAAGAGCTGTCAACCTTTAAGCAAGATTAGCGGGTAGATGGGGAGGGGGAGTTGAATTTCTAATCGTTTCGATTAAATGGCATCGTCTCGGTTATTGTAAACCGTGTACACGTTTAGACGTTTTGGTAAACATTGCAGCCTTACTCGGTGTCCTTAGGTCCTATTTCCTCGGCATGTTATAAACAATAATGTGTTAAGAGTACCGATAATGTCCAACATTCAATTCCTATATGATTATTTCACACATGTTAAATACTATTTTACATGTATAAAAGTCCTTTTAGCATATGTAAAGTAAAATCAAGTCTTTTCACATAGTAAAAATTACTTTTTGTACTTTGTGAAAAATTAGTTCAGCCTCTTGTAAACAACTACATTCGGATTTCGACATGCTCACTCAAATCTCACTTTTGGTACTAATTTTCCCATTCCATATTTACTACCTTTTCATTTCGACATGTCGATAGAAATATACTAGATTTATTCAGCACTCAGATACTGGTAACAAAAGGTCTCCCTTTTTAACTTGCAGTTTCATCGTAGATCTAATGGATGTGGCTAGGGCGTCTGTTTTCTTTACAGGCATGGGGTCTTGAAAATGTGTGGTTTGAATTCATAAAATTGATCGACCAATGAATACAAGTGAATTCACATTAACCTGCACAAACATATCGACAGATACACACAGAGTAATTTGCACATGTATCAAACAGAGCCCTAAAAAAATTGCATCATTACATTCTATTCTTCCAATTCGAGGATATTTGTTGTTTAAATTCCAGGTAGACTTTTTCTAAACCCTTACCTGATACAGCAAAATAAATATACAACTGTATATTTATTATGGCTTTGTGCCTTTTAGCACAGATCAAGGTCAAGTCATTAGTTAAAAAAAAAAAGAAAATAACGAGAAAAGGATGTCTATATTAACCGTTTATTCTACATATTCTAACTGAATCAAATCCGTTACATATTTTCATTAAAAAGTCCCCTATTCTCTCTCTCCATAAAAACCCCACACTGAAAGCTGTTTAGTGAAACAGTGATATAGATGAAAACTTTGAACTTACACCAGGTAAACTACAAAATCCCGAGTCATTTTGGTATGCGTACACATTTTGTGGGACTGTTCTACAATGTTACACGATACCAATGATACAAAGTTGTGAAAGCCTGGTGAAACGAGGGCCGTACTTCAGCTAGATATCACCCATCTGCTGTAATCTATGTCACGTTTTGTATTGTGTTTGATTTTTACCCTATAACAAGGCTCTAAAATAGATCGCTTTTAATGATTGGATACACCCTCTATCTCTCATTCTCGACCCATGGTAGTAAAACTGACAGACAAACCGATCAACAAAGAGAGAGAGAGAGAGAGAGGATAGAAATGAATGATATGGCCAGTATCAACGGTAGGTCATGCATAATAATGAATTGGGTAGACTGCAATGTTTCAATTCCCTCCTGTTTGTTTGTCATTTCGCTTGTCCCATTCCCACTCGTTGTACTCGAGCTTTCAGTATTCTGGAAGATAACCATGCACTGTTGTATAGCATACCTTCTTCATTTAAACCAACTTCCGAGTTTTGATCTACTACGAGATGTATATGTTTTCATTCAACAACATTCTAGCTTAAAACTAACATGGCTTTTCTTTTGAAGTGTTGGTATAAAGCAATATGATATACCAACACTGTGTATATTTACAGTTATTAGTCATTAATAAAATAGAAAAATAAACAACAGAAAATGTCTATATTAAACGTTTGTTCTACATTCCCAAAATAAATAGCTCTCTAACCTGTTTGAGTATATATATATATATATATATATATATATATATATATATATATATATATATATATATATATATATATATATATATCAAAGTGAAAACAGCCTGACAAGACGCAATCCACAACTAATATTTAATTACCATAAGTAATTTCCAGTCCCCACAATCCCTTTCTCAAGGGCATACACAAAACACAACAGTCAAAACAAGCAAAGAACACAGAAAGAAAGAAATCAAAATGCACAACTATACGTGATGTTTTCAAGACGGAACATGGACGAATGGATAAAGAGGCGGACGGAGAGGCAGACAGATTGACGGACGTCAAAGGTAATACGTCAACAATGTCTTCTTTTTTTCTTTCCTTATCCCCTTTCCCCTTAACTACTGTGACAATAGTATCTTCAAGTTTATGATGAGAACTAAGTTCACCTCTCTTAGCTTAGTGATGTAATTTGTAAAGAGGTACATTCATTGGACCTTGTAGATTTAATCTACAACACTCAGATTAGACACATATTGTCTGTAGGCCACTTTATAATGAATATAGATGTAAACAGTCAACGTTACCTCCACTTCATCGCATTTTCATAAATACTATACCACACAGACATATCATAAATCGATTCTGAAGATAATGAAAGTAATTTCCGCTGATGCGGTTTTCTTTCACCGATGTAACTAAATTTAGTAGCGTGTGTTTTTCCCAGGGGAAATAATTCTCACAGTACATATTTGTCAAAAGTGAACAAGTTTACTTTTTTAAATAAACTTCAACGGAAGCAGCTTTTTGAGCACTGTGCAAAAAGTCTGACAGCTTTGAATGTTTAAGCACAAGTGACCAATTAAATCAATGACTGCATGTATGCACATATGCTACGGATATGTCTGGAGTATGCAGCATGATCATTTTTACCCCAAACTAAGTTATACAGTCTTAAATGTCAGAGGCCACTTTCACGTACAATTATTGTTTGAATTCAAAATGCGGTCCTATTCATTGTCTTTTTTTTAAAATGATTATGATGTTTGCCATATAAAAAAATTAAATCAGTTCGCTTACTCTCAGTAGGTATGTTAACAAAAAAAAAAAAAAAGACTTATTTGCAACAGTCTATATATCGAAGGTAGACGCAAATAACAGAATTTCACACTGCGTATTGGTTCTTTTTTGCAGTAATCAAAGTACTTCTTTCGTAGCAAATTATAGTGGGGCTATGTAGATTTCGCTCGGCTAATAATCATGATAATTACTAATCAATCCATATGGTTTGGTAATATAAATAACTAAAATAGCAACTCTTATATATTTTAACTATTTTTTATTTATGGACTCTTTCAGTGAGTCTGACTTCGCGTATGTGGGAGTGATTTCACTTACTAACGTAAGTAACATGAAAGGAATCGGCTGGACATCGATTCATTTACAGATCTGGACCAGAACTGACGGTGTGTGTGTGTGTGTGTGTGTGTGTGTGTGTGTGTGTGTGTGTGTGTGTGTGTTAGGGGTGATGATATAGAAATAATGACACAAATATAATCAAAGAGGTTACTGAGTTACATAATTCGTTCCAAACACGAATTGAATAAATTAGCCCATCGGCTAGCTTTCATATTCCAGCGCTCTGATCTACTCAGCCATGTGCTCATTTGCCAAAAACGAATGGATCATGGTCGAAGGAAATGGTTCGTGGTGCTTAAATCATTATTTTTTGCTCATTTGTCACTAATCTGCAAAACAAATGTGAAATAAATTAGTTTCTTTAAATTAATATCTTATTTGTAGAAAACGATATGTCACAAATTACACCTGTTTTCATATTTTTTGTTAACATGTGTTCAAGTACATTTAGTATTTCTAACCCGAAAATTAAATGCACAGAGGACGATTGCAAAATTTTATTGTCTGCTTAATTGTACTGTTGAGGATCAACATTGATACATTTTGTCAAAACACGGTTACAAGTCATAAATTCACCGTAATGCGTATGTTCTTTACATATTGAAGTTGAGTACATTTTTTAGTTCTTCAAAATTAAGATGGTAGGCCATGTGATTGTCTGTTCTTGTAAAGAAAAGAATAATTTTATTCGTAGTTAGTCAAAAGGGACATCAAAAGCTTAAACAACAGTGCTCAAACAGGGATTGCGTGAACGACATTTTTAGCTCTTACACACGGTCGTCCTATTGGTCGTCCTATTGGTGTCTTCATAACACTTAGCAGATAAGAAAATTTATGAAGCATACATTATTCTCGGGATATTTTTATACCGTATGAATCCTGAAAGTCCAGTTGTCTCCCCAAATATCAATCAATTGTGAAAACAAATTAAATGAAACAGAAAGAAAATAAAATAGAATGAACTGAGAAAATGAGTAAACTAAACAGTCTACCTTTGTATTACACAAACAAGAGAGGAAAATATTTCCATACAGAAGGGTCTATGCTAATCATATGGATGACAAGTGGCAGGCAGACAATTTTTGATATGTAAACAAATGAAAAATACAACGATGAATATCAATATATTTTGAGAGAGATATATACTTTTTCGAAATGCTCTTGGGTTGAAAAAGTGAGACAAAAAAAAAAGAGATGTTATACACGATGATCATCATTGTTCAGTAGACATGACTACTGTAGAATCAAGCATAGAAGAAAACAAAAGTATGGCTCAGTCTATTCCGTTACTTGACATCAGATACATTTGGAACACTAAATTTAAAATCGACATTCAGAAGTTAAAAATTGAAAGGAATTTAGGAAATATTTTAAATTAAGCAAGTAATTTTTTTATATATTTTATTTTTTATTTTTTTGTTAACCGGTAGTTTACAAACTGAAAATATTGAAGGGTGGGGAAATAGAGGGCACGTCAAATGAACAAGAGTTCAACTTGAATGAGAAACAAGAAGGTTTATACAAAGTCCAAAACATTTTTTTCAAGACCAAAATAATGAACGATAATAAGTATGCACGCGTAAAATCGAAATATATAACCCATCGTTAAACAGTTAGAAACCAGCAGAAAGCATTTTGTCATTAAAATAATTGGTGAAAGCGCACAACATAGAGAGCATTTGTATGTAGCATGAAAAAGTTTAGTTTTTGGAATGATACAAATGTGGAAAACAACAGTGCATAGAGAAGTTAAACTAAGCATGGTATGTAAATTTGTTTTCATTGCAATAGCTGACAGAAAAAATAAAGTACCTGTAGATACCAAAAATATCACAGGTAGACAACAAAATGATATACATTAAAAAGGTGATAAGCCGACCACAATGTAGACAATGTCTTCGCATGGTAATAAATGACATTGCCGTAGAAATGAGAACACATAACATTCAAAAATATTAAATTAGCTTCAATAACCTTTTAAGAACTGAAAAACAAACACAATGTAAAAGACTCCAGGCTGGTCCATGAAATATTGAACAAAATATAGGGCAACAAAAATCACATCAATGTTGATGCAATCATGCGGACATTTAACCTTTTCTAGAATGCTATTCATAAATGATGTAGCAATTAAACCAGATACAATCTTAACACATTCATAAAATCTTCTGTTGCAAAGAATCACATCACCACAAAATGAACCCAGACTAGTTTATATGGAAAGAGTTATTATAGCACGGGGACGAAATAAAATCCAGTACACATTTCACGGCGTGTTTTTGAAGATGCAATTTGAACAGAATTTTCATTGGACATCTAGTAGTAACTCAAATTAAACTACACAAATAAATGGTACAGTCAATATAGGAGATACAACCAGACGTGAAATACTACAAAACAGAAACACTGATGGAAGAAATGAAAGACGAAATGGCAAAACCAGTGCGAAACTCCATATAAAAATACCAGAGATGTAAAGAGTGTGTAGGGTCGGCGAGATTTAAATGGTATTCCTGTGGAGGGAATGGAAATATTAGGGAGAGAAAGCATATGCATGTGCAAACACAGCAGACAGAAGCCCAATGAATTTACACACGAAAAAAAATTCATATTAATTATATAACACAAAAAAGATTGCTCCAGGATAATGAATTATATTACTGGAAAAAAGAACTAAACGACCATGAAAGAAGTTATTTTTACTAGGAAGCAAGAAATATGAGGACCTTTATAGTGGTAATTTCAGATTTATCCTATAGCAGCTATAGCAGACACATATGAGCTAACAGGCTCGATTTGCAAGATTGCAACGGTCTGACAGATGAAGGTATTGCAAAACGGAATAAAAGCATAAGCTTTTGTTTGTTTTTGTGGATTTGATGCCATTTTTCAGCACATGATAGGCTTTACATGGCGGCCAGTATATTTGGTGGAGGAATAATCCGGGAAAACCCCGGGAAAACTCCGGTAAGAACCATCCACCCAGTGGAAGTTACGGGCAAGCTTCCTCACATACCCACGCTGGCCGAGCCGAGACTCGAACCCACGCGGACATAGGGGAGATGTCAGTGATCTGTAAAGGCGATCGCTTTAGACCCCTCGGCCACCCGTTGCCACGAATAAAAACATCGGATCATGTAAAATCTATATCTTATATGCATAAGTTCAAAACATAACATCTATTATATAGTATGTTTCCACTGACGAAGACACTGCTAAAAAGATAATGGAGTTACAACTCAAATGAAGACAATATGACAGAATCTCGACAATATATACATATCAGATTCAAATGTGAAATTGGACTAGGCTGTTCGTGGCGATTGCATCTTTTTGTAACCAAGCGATATAATTGAGAAAATGGGTAGTGTCGTTGGATACAACAATTAACATAAATCGAGTGACTCGTAAATTTGAAATAAAACGTAGTATCAATACCGGTGTATCAAATGATGGTATTCCACAGGCTGTTACTCAATCTGTGCTATACGACAATACATGGTAGAGGACAAACCAAAACAAGAGAGAGTGAATAAACGTTTTGTATGGACGAAGGATTATGATTATGTTCCTACTGTCAGATCTCTAATTGCGATCTGATAAAAAGAACCATTCTTTGAGATACCATCAGTGCCAGAATCTCTAACTTTGTTATAAATAGACAGAGCAAAGTTGACACAGTCATACATACTATAGTGGCTATAAAAGCCAGGCTAACACCCCTTTCTTTAAACCGTCGTTTCAGCCTTTCGACTACTGGTAATTGTCTTGTAACTGTTCCATTATTCTTTTCAATAAGTTCTCTGAAAACTATATCCAACTACTGGTGCTTTTATGTTGTCAGCCCTTTCCACCTGTTGTTGCAATACTGCTTTTGTGATTCGGTCTGTTTCGTTGCTGATGTCCTTTCTTTTTAACATACGTCTATCCATGTTTCATTTCTTTCAGCATTAAATTCCTTTTCTATTTGACAACGTGTGCATCATTTACGTAACACTTTAATTATATTTCCTCCTTTGTGGTAAATAACCTTTTCACTGCAAGTGGAAATTGTCCACTTTGAATTTATTTTTGGGGTGATATTTGTCAATTATAGTTTCACCTTCTCTTATCTGTTGCTCAAACCGCTCATTTGTGTCTATTTCTTGCATCTGTATTTTCTCAGGCATTTTCATTTGTTTTCTTTGTACAACTGTTGGTTTACAATAATCTTTAGGTTCTGCCGTTAGACTTTGTACTGGTTCCTTTCTTGTCCATGCATGTGTGCCTTTGACAACAATTATTACAATAGCTCAATAGCTTTTATCACCATGCTTACAATGCAATCAAGTCTTACAGGCAAGATAGATTAGACAATACTACTCAAAATCTCCTCAGTGATGAACTTAGTCATCTTGAATGATTCAACATTTTCCTTGTTGCTCTTCAATATCTTTTCTGGGTGGCATCTTGCCATGTTTTCATCTGTTTTTACTGGATATGGCGCATTTAGTGTTTGACCAGGTAAACATTTTCTTTGTTGCTCAAGACCAGAGATTTAGCCATCTATGGTAGAATTCAATAGACTGAATACCTAACGTTTTTGGGTCATATCTGATTTATTATTTTATTTTAGTGCTTCTAAAATTATATATATTGTATTCCTAATCATTCTGAAATTTAAATTATTTGGGTATCTTTTTCTCTTGTATTCTATATTGTATTCATTATTTTCTTTTTTTGTTTTCCTCTGTCTAACTTTTTTGCGTAAACACTCTGTGTGAAATAAAATATACAAGTTCACAAAAGTTGAATTTTTCCAGTCTTCGACGTTCAGACAAAATATGTTATTTGATAGGTGAAGAGCTGCTTTAGGTACCTTGCTCATTTGGTAAAAAATCAACATTGTTCCTAGTTTTAACCCTGACTAAATGACAAGACCAGTGCGAAGCATAATGTAAGAGACCCCGAACATCAATACCGCTAAAGAGCAACAGCAACGCCTATAGGAAGTAAACCATGACACTACTTTGTCCATATACAACCATACAACCCAGTCTCTGAAATGCTGTAATTTTTTCCATCTAATAAATAACGTAGATTTTAGCTGCAGATAAATGCTTTCTAAAAAAAAATATTATTTACTCTGTTTACCATGCAGCTCTTAAATCTGCTCTTCCATTGGTCTACATCATGTTTTTGAAGAAGTTGTTTAACATGTTTAGCCTGTTATTAGGTCCACTGTCAAATATGCATACTGGAGAAATTGCAAAACTAATGGTTCCATTGTCACTTAGTCAGCTCAAAATAGACTACCTGAGTGTGGCGGACCCCCTTCTTACAAGGGGTACGATTTGGTTGGTTATCGTTATCTAGAGGATGACCGACCTCGGTGTTATTGCTCGGATCGAGTAAATAATAATATAAATTATGAAATTTATAGATGGAACAAATAGAGATCTGAGCAGATATATAGAACAGAATAACACGAGCCCCCGTACATGAAATATAACAATTTAATCAATTGCATAAAGCAAATTGAGATAATACATAACATTAGGAAGATACACTTCTTTTTTAAATAAATCATTTACCGAATTTCATCACAAATATACTTATGTAAATAGCCGATCTGTTTTAAACGATAGAATTAGTTCCTGATAGAATCGAGTGAACAATCGAAGTAATTGCCCAGGATGCCGGCATAACTGCTTATCGCTGGTCACTCCAAATTCAATGCTGCTCTCCGGTCAAGGTTAAGGTTCTCCCCTTTTTCTTTTCCCTTCTCACTCTCTCTTATCTCGCCTCTTTCCGGCCCTCAAACTTTGTGTGGGTAGGTAGGTAGGTGGATAGGTGGATATGTGGATAGGTTGATAGGTGGATACGTGGATGGAGCTATTTCCCCTTTCAAAATAAACAGAGAAGCAACCTAAATCTGATGTCAAATATCCTTCTGGGAGTAGAGCCTTACTCCACTCTCGTTACGTCAGATATCATCATATCGGAATTCAAACAGATACCAAAGGCTATCTGGTCAGGCCAAACTTGACAGACCATAAACAAACCTAGTTTCAGAAGATTAATGAACTTTTGTTTCATCACCGACTCACATTAACATCAAACGAGATATAACGGTTTCAGTTCACGTCCTAATTATACAAATGAATCAATGAAATTCACTTCATGGCTTAACTACATTACTTTCGATGAATACTCACTCAAGTCTTTATCATACATGAAATCATCTAAGATCTGTAAATTCACACAGATTCTCGCATCTCATATCAAATAAAGTAATGCATAAAATTCTTAGAATACATGATTCCTATAACAATCAAGACGACAAATTCAAACAATTCGTCAAACTCATATAAAAAAGATTATTGTACGAATTCAGACAAACGAACTCAAACAAATAGTTATACTCATATCAAGAAAACTGATGTACGAATTTAAACAAATAAATTCAAACAAATAATTATATTGATATCAACGAACTACATGAAATTGCTGCAAATACCTTCTGCTTTCAAGACTCGCTCGCTTCTACCGCCAGAATTGTGTCCTTCAATTTCTAGACACTGGTCCCTTGAATAATTGTTTATACGAGAGAATTTTTTCTTCTTAATTCTATCTCGGAGTCAAGATCTCTTCCTTTCACAGGAAAACTTGGACTGGCTAAATTTTGCGATGTGGAATATTTAAAACATGAAATTTCGTCTGGGAAACACACCTCTTATTTAGCGTAGCCAATCAGATTAAACGGATCTACCTCCTTTTATAAATACAACCAAACGCGGTGAGCGTAACCCTCTAGATTTTCAAATAATCGATTCTGGAGAATTTCAAAAGATAATACAACTTTGCAAACAATCCCTGCATCCTCTCAACGTTGACATTTCCGATACTTAGACCAAAGTTAACCTTTTCCTTCCAATCTGTCTGACCGTTAAATAAACGAATGCTTAATTAAGAATCAATTTCGTCCCCCAACAGGGACATTAAAACTATCGCAGTCTAGCGATTTAATACTGTATCTTTCCTCTTAAATCTAATTAATTGTTCTCTGCCAAACTAAGTGTGCTCTACCGAATACATCAACAGAAATTTGCACCCTTACACTGAGAAAATTGTTAACACTGTACAAACAAACGTAAACGTGAACTTAAGTTGTTAAATGCTTTAACATATTTTGGTTAACTTGTAACATAACGTTTACTTGTAAGCAAATACCGTCTGAACCAAAAACATTATCAACACAAATTTGCCATACAACATTACACTGTTTTCTTACTGTACATCGTGATTTGGAGAAAGCTATTTGATAATTGATCCATCGACTAACATGGGTACTGAGGAAACTGTAAAGCTAATTATTCCAGTTTATTTTAGCCAGTTCACAATTGACTACCTCATAGGTAATATGTTGACACCAGATGTAAATAGACAAGCCGTGAAATAAAAAGTGCAATCGGTCAAACATAGGTCATGTACAGTATGCAACAATGCACCATATTGGGCATCACAAAACATATGCTCCACAATTAACGAAGATTCAAAACACGACATCTGTAAACAATCTACTTATTTGTGAATCAAAGCTGTGACATTTCAGAGTAAAATATGCTTAAAACAGATGCGGTCATTAACAATTATCTGAAATAATAGACAGTATGGACAAACGTGCACGTAACGATGGTGAAGTGCACGAGAACAGCCATGCTGTAAACATGTTAAAGGTAACAGAATGAAGCAACAAACAATACAAAATAAATGCACGGGCATGACACTTTATGTACCTACAATATTCAAGAAGAACAATCGTAATCAGAAATGGTTGTTTAAATGTAAAAAAGTTTCCTTGGCCTAATACGTATTGCACAAAATAAATACGTGCAACTAAATACTTAATTCAAGGCAGACATGCGTCAGATTCGGGATAAATATAGACCTACCCTGTTTCAAACTATTTCCTCTTTTCTTGACATCTATAAGCAAGTTCTCATATAGAAATAGTTCTCATTCATATCTATTTTGGTAATGAGGAACTATTGTCGTAATCTCTCTGAACATGTTATTTGGTACCAATAATATGAAATGAGACTCCAAATCGGTATTTTGTTTCTTAGAATCCTTTACTATTCATATATTTCTTATTTCATGTTATTATACAGTCGAGCTGAAAAATGTTTTTGATAAACTCGACTGCTGCAAAAAAAAAAAAAAAAAAAAAACAACAAAAAAAAAAAAACAACAAACAAACAAAAAAAACATTGAATCTAAATGGACTAGTATTATATCATTCAAACCTATATCACAGCATAATAGAGGTAGATTGATAAACAGCCGTTACAACGCTACTCGACTGTATATGTTTATAGTGCAACCGTGGATGGGGGAGCGGGTGGTCATCACATCTAAGTTTGATGTGCACGACCAGTTGTGGAAGTTTCATTTCCTCCTCGTATACCACAATGATTTATCTAAAAGTTCATACTTCGAAAAGAGAGCTGCGGTAACTCAGTTGGTAGAGGGTCGGACTCGTCATCCAAGAGTCGTGGGTTGAATGCTCATCCAGGCGAGTTATCTCGGTGTATCCCTTAGCTCCTATTTCCTCGGCATGATATAACTAATAATGTGCTAAAAGTGCCGTTACAAAAAAAAAATCACCCGACCAACAGGATTCTCGGAAAAACAATATTAATCTATGGCAAGCCGTTTTAACATTAATTCCTCTTCCTAAATGATTATTTCACGTAAGTTCAGTACTATTTTACATATGTAAATTCTTTTTCGCATATGTGAAATAAATTCAAGCACATTCACATATTTAAAATCCTTTATAATATATGTGAAAAAATTGCTTAACATATTTGAAAAAATGAATTAATCCTTAAACGGTTTCCCAGAGTAATCGGTCCCTATCGATTCCATTTCCAATGTTTATATATTCATTTACTTTTTTGACATCCTTTGTATCTTTTATTTAACAGTATACTGAAATTTTCGCTTGGACTGTGTTGTTTTATAATCTATACTGAATACAACTGATCTTATCTTATCTAACTTGTTTCTGTTACAGATCATTTAATTAACTGTTAACATCCCAAACATTCCCATTCCTACATTACCACAACAAACCTTTAACAACTTGATAAAAAGTCTTCTCTCTGACTTCAGAAATACACAATGGGATTCAGTCAAATGTTATGATGATACTGAATGCTATGCAGCATGGGAAAATATCTTCAATAATGTTCTATGTAAGTAATTCCCTTCTACAGGAATAAGGATATCCAGTAAGAAACACAAGTAAAGTATAACAACAAAACTGAAAACGAGGCGTGACAGAAAAGCACTAGAAATGAATACACCTGAACACTGGCATATTTATAATTTAGAAAACAATAATCAATAACAAAACCAACACCTTGATCAAACAAACTAAAGAACATTTACCGTATATATTCTCATACGAGTCTTGTCCGACTGCAAACAACATAGACCCTTATCTGGGTCTGGGCAGTTTGCAGTTGGACTTGACCTATAAGCGAGTATAGACGGTATATTGTTATACCATTAATGATTCTAAGGACAACAGGAAATAAACACAGTTATAAAACAGCTTGCTTTTCTTGAAGTAAATTGAAAAAAGTCTTCAATACGTTCGTTATTTAAATTGGGGAAAATCGTTATAAAAATATTCTAAAATCTATCCACTCTCCATTGTGTTTTTTGCAGAAATTCTTAGCAAGCTGGAATGAGAAATTTATCTTTCAGGCCGCATCTGCTGAAGATGTTGACAACATATTGAAACACTGGCGTTGATAACTACCAATCTAAACTCCTGAAAGTATGTACCTCTGTTATTTGTGTATGTTTAACGCATGCAATAAGGTAGTGTTTATGTTGCTGTTATTTTCGTATAGTGTTTTTTTACTTACCTTTTCCCCATAAGTCCTAGTACTAGCCACCTTATATATCCATTATGTTCTTTTCTATGTACTGTTGTCATGTGTATGTTTCACTTTTATATGTACTTGTTTTATGGAACCTCTGAAAAGTAGTTTTACCACAATTGTAGATATCCAATAAAATAATAATAATAATAAAATAATAATAATAATAACTATTTTTTTAAAAATTCAAAAAACTCTAAAATCTCAACAGACCGTTTAAAGTATTCACCGTTTTGTGGTTTAAATTGAATATGTACTTTACTAAGTTTTGTCTTTTAATATGTTTTCGGTAATATTTATAAAGAATTATTTAATTTATACGGAATTTATTCCTTAGGGAAGTGTTAAGCTGCCATCGACATGAGATATTTCTATTGCACGTGTGATCAAGAGTACCGGTCTCAACGGTTTTCTAACAGATGGAGAAAACTGTGTCAACAATAACGCCAACAATAACAAGTATGGCTTCCGCCTCAGATGGGGATGTAATTTATGAGGTTTGTAGTTCATAGATTTTTTAGTTTAATAGCAATATGCTGCACAGAATATATAAAGAATACTTTATTAATTTTTTTTCTTGAAAAAAGTCAAAATTTTAAGGACAAGGGGTTGCCGAATTTACTTGCCAATGCAACGCGTATCATCTGTCAACCGAGCGTAAACAAAATTGACCTTTTGATACATAACGTCATGCAGTTCGTCACGTTATGTTTGCATGAAAGTAGCTATTTGTTATTGGAGGAAATACATGTCTCATAATTAGGATATCCTTGATATTTGTACAAATCGGTTTCATTCATTAATCTTTCTTCCAACATGGAGGAAAAGGATAAGCCTCGTCTGTCTCCGAGTCAACCAACACCAAGTGACTCATACGGTTAAAGTCTACATTGGTTTCCTGTGATGAGTGACATTTTCATCAGCACACCATCTGTTTAGAAAAAAGAGGTGAGCCCGCAAAATGATCTTTCCCCTGCACCCCACATTCTGTTGCCCCAAGATTCATCCTCATTCCCCTGGCTCCACTCTGGCCAATCTACAAATCCGTATGGAAATTATTTGATTCTGTTTTTCACTATAACCCTGCGTTCTTCTTCTATCTTCACAGAAGATACCTTTAGAAGCTTTTCTTCTCCACTATCAGTGCTAAAAAAAATTGATAGCCCAATGGCTGGGTCCCTTCTCGTATTCTTAATAAATTGCCAGTCAGGCTTGTTTAAAAAAAATACAGTGTTGATCTTATTTGTCTGACAAATCCTTGAGCGACCAAACTGTGAATGTTTATTTTGATCTTCCGGAATACACTGGTAACATGATTAATAATGAACTCTCTGCTGGGGTTCCACACCCATAAGAATATAGTCTCCATACTTATTATATACAAAACCATAACTTTCTGTTTGTTTCTTTTGTTGTTGTTCATCCTTTGAGTTCCTGAAGATGACTGTGACATCACTAACTGATGTGGTTTCTGTGAGTACATGAGTGGCTGATCAGGCCAGTTTGTGCTCTGAACTGTCTGTGGCACACTGGGCAGGAGATGCTGCTTGGGGTTACTTGATCAATGGAGGACATGCTGCAGTTCTGAGATTTACACCGCTCACATTTCTGCACTGCCTTTGCAGTTCTCCTCAGGTCAAAGTCTGTAGCTCATAACTTTGTGTACAAAGCAAAGCACATGACCTATGAATGGGGAACGTTATGTCTGTTCTCTGTACTTTTTGTCTTTCATTAATAATATTGAACTGCTGGGGCACAACACTTATGATGTAAAGCATTGCTGGTTAAAATAAATCTGTGCAATTGTGATAGCTAACTGACGCAATTATTGATGTCATACCACCCATGACAATGTTTCTTCACCTAAAATAACAGGGATCATTATTTTAATCCATTTAGTTCCGAGTTGCTCACTGATTCCACTGAAATGCAGAACGAGTATCTTTAATTCTTAGTGTCCACTGTACTCTGACATGAACTAGTAAAGTGATGAAACTTAAAGCTACTATTTTTCAAAAGATGAAATTAGTTCTGATTGAAATACAAAATAAGTATGAACCATGGTTCTTTAACCGCATTTCTTTTCTAGCCTCATTTGAATAGTATGTTGAGATTTTTAAGCTTTCATGTAGAGGTAGATGTTCAGACAATCCAACTACAGGTACTCAGGTCCATGAATACAGGGTAAAAAGAATGGGAATGGACACTTTTGGGGTAAGTAGAATTGGAGTCCGGGCAAGTAACTTTTTAAAGCCACTTGTGCTGAGCCTGTGTCTGGTGTGAATTTTTTTTTAGCTCTGTTCTTTCCCAAGAAAGCACTATGTAACATTTCATTTTTGTGTTTAGCTCTACTAATTTCCATAAATGCACATCTATTTAAAAGAAATTCCTAAACTGACTGCAGCCCTGAGAAAGCACTCTCACTCTCTCTATTTCAGATTCACCAGTTTTTTTTGTGGTATTAAGGTGGAAGAATACTCATAAATTTACTGGGACACCAGTCAGTGTACAAACAGCTTACAGCAGTTTTATGATATCAATCAAATAACAAGATTGTCTTGTTACTTAAATATTTTGACAGAAAATAATTATAAACAGAACAAAAAAAACAAAAAATAAATTGAATATTTACCTCTGTTATGCCAACAAAAAAAAATATGTGTGCTTCCAGTAACCCTATCTGCCTTATTTTAATGGCCCTGATCCTGTGACTTTTTATAACAAATGCAATAGGGGTGAAACGATACACCTGTGCCACGTATCGATGCGATTCACGATACACAGCCTACAATGCGATACATTATTGATTCTCAGTTTAAAGAATAAAAAGACAAACGACTAATAATTATTCATGACTGCTGAAGATTAAAGTAACTTATATAATGTGGGTATCATTTTGTATCGATTCTTCACCTCTTGTATTGATATGTGTATCGATATGGCAAAAGTAACGATGAATCGTTTCACCCCTAATATGCAAAAAAGTAACTTTAGATTGGGAACTGGGACATGAACTGTCATGAGCTGGATACAAAAGTAATAAAACAAAAAATTGGCACCAACCTTCTTACCCTATTTATTTTCACACTATTATCGGAACCACACATATTTTATTGATATTGGCCTTAAAGGCTTTTTTGAGTTGAGCAAGTAATTTATATCATGCTAAAATATGGTCTTAGGTTAGTGTGACTTTCCAACCAACAGGTTGTTTAAGCACAACAAATCTGTTGCTACACATTCAGATTCAGGCAATTTGTCAATGTATCTTGGTGCATCCACTACATTCATATATTTTTATTCACATTAGCATAAAAAAAATTGCTGTAGGTTTATTTCAAGGACAGTGCTTTATACATTTTCTTTCATTTTTGAAAAGTTGATAAGATTCAAAATATATCTGGAAAGTATTTTAAAAATCTGAATGTAAGACATAGATCAGGCATGTGCAACTTCCTCCAGGGCATGGGCCAGATAAGCAATTTTAAAGCCACGCCCTATGATGTAAATAAACGGATAAAACCAGGTTGCGGGCCAGATCCGGCCCATGGGCTGTAGGTTGCACATGCCTAGCATAGATAAAACATGGTAAAAATCTCATTCATTGCAGAACTCCATATTGAATTCTATACAGAAACCATTGTGACAAAACTACTTGGTGTCTCTTGACCCTTGGTTTTTTTCCTCCCACTTGTTTGTGTACTATGCACCAGTCTTGAACTTATTTCAGTATGAACAATTTCTGGATGTAAAAAGTTTGAACTGTCTTCTGCTTTAATATCATTGGCAGTGGAGAGTGTAAAAGTGTAACTAAGCTAGCAGATGTCACAGAGATTAACATGATATTACAGAGATTTAATTTAATTCACCTCGAGTCTAGTCCAGTATCCTGACATGAAATAGAGTAATTGTTAACTGACATGGTATTTATATTTATATCATGCACATATAGATGATGTCAATCTACCAAACCTCAGTAACCTTGAAAATACAGCATTAGCAATACATGCATTTAAATTAGTGCAGTTGATATCTAATTGGTACATACATGTATAACTAAATGATAAGTGCAGTTGATATCTAATTGGTACAGATAACTAAATGATAAGTGCAGTTTATATCTAATTGGTACAGATAACTAAATGGTCACATATATGTGTATTATGATTGAATTTGAATAAGAGTAGACTTAAAGGTGAGCATAAACAAAGACAAGTGCAGAGTGTCCCACAGGCTTATATGGAATTGGCATGGTGTGGACTTTGATCTTAGAAGCCCAATTGCTGCTATGCTTTCATACCATACCCCTGCTATGCCTAATCACTCAGGCTCAATTTGGGAAAAGTAATTATTTTTGTCAACTTTAAAATCTCTGATTCATTATGATAAATTTCACTGCTCATGAAAACATTTTCATTTGAGATTACTTATCATCGGACTGGAAGTCAATTGGAGTGTCAAATCGCTTGCATCAAACTTGCACCTGCTAATGTTTTACACATGACATGTACTATTTGCATAAGTGCTCTTATGGGGTAAAATCCATACTTAACATAAACCTATTATTTATTAGTGAAACATATAAAAATATATGCAAATTAATACTTACAAAAGATAATAGAGATTATTTATCTCATACTGTTTGTGTAACCCCCATGCCTTCCTGGCTACCTGCTGACACGAAGTCTTTCCTCCTTACTCGACACATTTAGACTGACCATATTCTCTCCCTTTTCTTCCATGTGTCTCCCTTTTCATACAAAGCTCATGTTACATGTGTACCTTCATGCATTTATGCATGTTGGCCAGTTTTTAGAGATTTGCTCACCTACATTAAAGCACCAACATAGCCATTGCAACTGTGAATAGATTTAACTCAGTAATTCTCATACGAAGATTCAAAATTAATTTGCATATTATAAAGTCATGAGATTGGGAGAACAAAAAGTGTTCCCACTTAAAAAAAGGGTACAAGGTCTCATTGTTATGGACAAAAATGGTATGCCATTAATCCTCAAATATGGGGATACAAGACATGTTTTTAGGGTAATTTACCCCTTTTGGGGGGTTTTGGAGGATACTGTCAATTATTTATAGTATTTTTATATTTTTTGCCAGGACTACCTGTACAAACTTTGTGGCCAAAGAAGAACACTGTTATGGAGCAAGAAGAATCAGTGGAAACAGAGATACTTCATTTTAAAAAGATCTTTGAACAGACCAGTGCTGGAGTATTATGTCAAAAAGCCCAAACACAAGAAAGCTGTTCCAAGAGGTACCATTCACATCGAACTGATAACAGTGTGGACCCAGATATACCATTGCACAATGTACTGTCAGATCTGGGTCTATCCTATTTGCTTGAAACTATGAGTAGAAGGTAGATATTAGACCCTTAGCTGATGACACTTTATGAAATGGTAGATATGGGTCTATCCTATTTACTTGAAATTATGAGTAGAATGGACAGCTTAGACCTTGATCTGCTCAAACTGTTTGAAATGGCAGGTCCAACTCAATGCTGTTTGCTTGAAACTATGACAGGTATGTATTAGTTAGATAGTATGGTCAAGTGGGATACCAGAAATATCATTTGGTGCAGCGACAAAAGGATATTAATAGAGAAATCAAGGGCGTTTTAGCACCCAAGTTTTTTCTAACGATACTCTTTGAGACTCCATCCAATGAAATTACATTAGAGAATATTGTCTAACTGATTTATTGTATGACCGCGTCTTTTTTTCCAACTTTTAAATGATCAGCTCTCTTTTTTTCACCCAGGCAGGGCTGAGCAAATTTTTTTTTAACCACTAATCCAGGACAAGAGGTTTCAGAAAATTCACTAGTCCCACCTTACTCTTCACTAGTCTCAAAATGGTCATCACTTGCTGAGATTTGATGAGATGTATGTACTTAATCCATAGAAAAACCAAACAAAATAATATACAACATAATTATTTCTTAGAAGAATTTAATTTTTCAACAACATTGGTTGTTATACATTTGGCTTCTTCAGGTTCATGTATATATGTTTTAGCTGATGGATTTGAAAAAATGTCCATGTATATGTCTGCCACCTGCACCAGCACTAAGCCAGCAGTTGATAGCTGTGTCTGGGTTGATGTCCTCAAGCTCTGGTCCATTTGTGGAAATGTTCATTAGCATTTGTAAACTCTTTTGGTTTAAGGAATTCCTTAAAGAAGTCTTGATTAGTTCATTGAACTAAATCCTCGTTCACACTCAGCATTGGATGGGCTTATAACAAATATGATTTCTAATAGTTTGCATAATTGACTGAGACTAGGTGGAGTATTCACTAAGAATGTTCCAAGAATTCTCTGTCTCTTAGTAGTGTCATATTTTACATTTTTTGCCATCACAGATTGTTGCTTATGTCTCTTTGGAGAAATAGCTACCGCACACTCAGTATCAGTCTTACGTTTTATGCCTCCACTTTCAAACAAATTTTCGTTCTCCTAATCGCCGTTATTACCTTCCTTGCAAAAATAATTTAGCAAACTCATTTTATCCACAGAGTAACTATCAGCTTGCTTGACAACTACTTCTTAAGTGATCATAACATACATTTTCTCTTTTAAATACGAACAGAGACAGTTCATTAATTAGCATAATTGTTTCGCTTCAAACGCAATATCGCACGTGGAAGTTAATCATCTGTATAATCAATTGAAAATTAAAGAATCATTACTGTCATTTAATCAGTTCATAAAAGAAACCAACACTGATGTCGGTACAGTACCTTTCAATAATTTAATTACACTGACTCGCTGGATTAAAATCATAGTGAGCCGCTCGTGATAATCTGGCTTGAGTAAACTCAATGCAACAAAGCCGCTTAAAACACTACTAATTGATCATACTGGCTTTCTTTTCTTTGACTTGTTTTGATTTGCCGATAATTTGGTCGCTTAGCCCAATGTACAGTCAAGCGGTAACAGGATGTATATGTATACACGAAGATGGGTAGAATAAAATATTCAGTATGCCCGGAGGGCATGATTGGCCAAATAAAGGTAGATATAGTGATTAAAGCACGAAAATAAGGACTAGCCCGACTTTTTTTAAAAAGCACTTGTCCCGGACTAGCGACTTGGAAAATGTTACTTGCCCGACTTCAAAAATGACTAGTCCGGGACGTCGAGCTATGGGATTTGCTCAGCCCTGCCAGGTTACATGTATTCCATGTGTGCCTCTTTTCCTGTCATCTCAGTCTCTTTTTTAAAAAAAAATTTGCATCATCTGTCAATATAAATGTAGCCAATCATTTTTTGACTTATTACATGATCATACTCGTGTCTCTTCCGTATCACAGGAATCATCAACATCATTTTTCCATTACATTGGACAATGTCATGATTTTATTTGAACAAGACTTTCTACATCATTTTGTCATGTATTTTGAAGACAGGACAGGAAATGAAGACATTATGTATAGCCAAGGATATTGTAGGAAATGAATGAATAATATAAATAAGATAAGTCATATGGAAAAAATATAAAAGAAATGCAAGACTCAAACCTTACACTGGTTTTCTCGATGCTGAAACTTTCATGTCCATATTTAATTTTGTGGGAGCACCTGTCCTGTATGATAGTGGTATCATGATATATGTATATAATTTTGTATCATGACCCATTTGGTATCCTTAACACACATATTCTTCTTTTTCTTCAATCAAAGTCCCTGTGCACATTCATATTGCTATTTCATAATCCAATCCCAGGTTTATTCCCCCCCCCTTCCCTCTTTTGTACAAAATATGGTAACAAGAGGTCAGGAAGTAGCATAAAAGCTTTATCAAAGTATTCAAGCTTGTGTTTGAGTATGAATGAGGTCAGTTACAATATTACTTGCTTTGAATTTATATCATTTTTAATGATAAAAACATAAGAATAGTTTTTTTTTTTTTTTTGTGTGTGTTTTAATGGCACTTTTAGCACACTGTTAGCTATATCATGCTGAGGAAATGGGAGCTAAGTGCCTTTCTCAAAGACACACCAAGGCAGCTGGCCTGGACTGGCCTGGGTGGGTATCAAACCAACAACCCTTGGATTACGAGTCCAATGCTCTACCGGTACTTGTACGGTTCCCTATGAATAGATATAGACTTAGACATACCAAATTTCACAGTCCAATGCAAGACTTGTAAAATTATTATTAAATTGTCACCTCATTGGGACCCAACGTTCTTTCTGGCTGTGAATGAAGCAGACACATATTTTAGACATCAGAGTTGGGGGTGTATATGGGATGAGTGAAAACATTGTAAACTTGTTAAAAATTCTACAGCATTGTTTTAAAATTACAACATTTATGTGATTTACATTTAAATATAACTTTCTTTTTAAAAAACATGCAAATAAAACCAAAATAAGAAATCATTGTTGACAAAACAAAAAAAGAAAGATTCATTGACCCATTTTTACATAACCTTCACTGAGCCCCAGACAAACATGATCAATGGAAACTTGCATGTTACTTGTAAACATTTGAAATAAGTTGTATGGCGAGATGATCATGAAAAGGAGTCAACATACCGTAATTTTTGGAATCTTGAAATGACTTTACCTGTTTATTGAATTTCTGATGCAAGTAAATGTCTTTTTTATTTTACATAGTTATTTATTTTCAGGGGGAGGGAGGGAAACTTGTTTTAACTCACCGATGTATGTAGGTCACTTTGAGTTTGTCACAGTTTGGTAGGTAACAATCCAGTCATACTTTCCACTGACATATTTCTTTCTTAAAACTTCACTTCGCTGATTAGGTACAGGCTATTTTCCACAACTTATTTGGCCAGTTTATGATCTTACATTGACAGTCGTAGGTTTTGACATGGTTTGCTGTGTACGCTGCATTCTGTGATTGACCTGTTGTCAGTCTCTCTATCTGTTGGCTATTGTCTCATAATATTCATATACAGTTTTATGATTGATTGAATAAATGTACTAATGGATATCTTGCCTGACTGGCTTTATTGCCATGTAATGATTGTCATTGTGGAGAAATACTGGTAGGCAGAGGGACTGAAATTTCTCCAAAGGTGATGGTGGCAGGTCAGGTTTTGCCATCAGTTGTCAAATTTTTCTTTGCTTGTTATGGGGTCGATTGGAGGATTTTTGACAGCTGCATCTACAAGATCAACTTATTGTTGTTTGTTTAAATTGCTTGTAGTAAAACCCTAGCATTTCAACCAAAACCGCAATTGATCACAATTCATTGATTTAGGGTCACAGTCGTTCAACGCAGTATCAGGAATATCCTTTGTCAGTTGCCATTGCCATTCATCTTCATATGGAAATGGTACAACAGTAATCTAAGGCTTATATTCTTCAATTTTGTCCCTTTCCATTCAATCTGGGTCCTTGGATGCTTTTCTTATGGAAGAGTTGTTTTGAAAATGAATCCAATATGACATTGAGTGTAAACATACCTAAAAATGATTGCCCACAATTCTATTATTTTTGGGAAAAGGTCCATTAGACAAGAGGCATTTAAAGCAATTCAGTATCATGTACAGTGTATGATGAGTAAAATTTACACTGGACAAGTAAAAGTTCCAAGTCACTTGCTCGGCAGGACAAGTAGCCAACAGTACTACACATTTTTTTAGCTTGATTGTTACAAAATATGTATCTCTGTTCTTTCAAATGGAAATTCAATCAGTTTTCATGTACATGTCAACATACTTGAAACCAAGATAGTCATTCAGTTAACAGCCGCTGTCTTCTCTATTGTCTGGATTGGCTCTGTACTGCTGATATTGACATTGCAGTTAAAAATAATTTTTAAAGGTTCAGATATGCCTTCAGCGCCTCCGGACGCTAGGTTTTATGTAAACAGAAGTAGTCCTACATCACTTGCTTGGAAACAGGATGTTTTGGCTACGATATGACCCTGTCTATGTAAAGTATGTAAAAATATGGACTAGTTACTTTAATGCAAAATAAATTGAACTTGGTTCCAAGGATACAATAAGGATAAATACACCAACAATTTGTCTTCATGTCAAGTAAGACCATCTTTCTGACTTTCAGGTCACCACATGTACGAAGATTAATTATTACAATTATGAAATTGAATTTGAAGGATAGCTAAGATTGAAAAGACCTTAAGATGATAAAATTCAGAGCAAGGAGTGCTACTTACAGGTAGTAAATGTAGCTTTACTTACAGGTGGTAAATGTAGCTCTACTTACAGGTAGTAAATGTAGCTCACACTAGTGCTTTAGTGATTAAGTTCAGTTTTGCATTTACAGTAGCTCCATTCCTCTACACCCCTGTGGCCTTTGGACACAGAATAGACTTGGTACTCCCACGTGCATGTTGTAAGTAGCAACCTGTTTGCTATCAGTTCTGTCCAATGTCAGTGAAGGATAGGATCCTGATAGTTGAGCCAATCCAATACAAAACACTACTTTGGGTTCAATTTCAGAATTAACAGCTGGTCTGATAGGCTCAGTTTGATCAATCAGCTTGTCAGGCTGAGTTATGGAGGCTACATCTTTGCTAACTCAGGGTAGACAATTCACCTGTTTCCAAATTTTAGCATATGTAGCTAGCCGAAACAGTATCTACTGTTCTGCTCTCTGATTTGATGCAGATGAAAAATCTGATGCAATCAGATGGCTCCTTACATTTACCTAGGAAGATTGTTAGGAATAATCATTGCAGTCTCTGTACACATGTCACATGTCAGTTTCTGAATTTAAACTGTTCACACACAATTTTTTTCTGGACTTAGCACATGTGGAAATCATGGAAATTGTTGTATTGAATGCCTAATATACGTAATGAGCTCTCTTGTTAGTCATTTGATTTCACTTGCTACGAGTAGTAACTCTTTCATCTGTAAGATGGCACTTGTTCAAAACTTTTGACCAGCAACATATGGCAAGGGTTGATGTGGAACGAAAAAAAGCATATCAGCTGCCATTGGTTAGTGAAGATGCAAGACCTGTGTCAATGACAGCTTCAGTTTCCACATATTTCCAGACTTTCGAGGTCATTGATGGGACTAAGGAAAAACCTATTCTGCAGTTTTGAGAATCCTTACAAACTACATAGCCTCAGAGGGTGGTGGCAAGAGTCAATCAAGTAAGGATTCTTCTTTACTCTGGTGTATCACCATGTGTAGTAGTCAAGACGTAGGAGCACAATGAACCAGCAATAAACTTTTCCCCTTGTTGGGTGCTGAGGTGGGTGGGTATCTCTGGTGATGAAGTAATTGTCTTCTATTATGGGAAAACACAACATAACAAAAGTCAGTAGGGGAAAACCTGGTCTCAAAAGGATAATTCATCTAAGAGGAAACCAAGTCAAGGAAATTGGCCATTATTTCTTATCTTTGAGTCAACTGATGAGGAACAAAATCTAACAAAGCTGTTGTATCTTATTTTGTGATTGGAAAAGCACTTAAGGGTTTGGATAGCTGGAAAGTCAAAGAGTGTAAGACAACTATAACTCATGTAGCTCTTTGATAATTAGCTTCATACAAAGCAATCTACCTTTATTTCTTGGCTAAATCACATCTATATTCAGAAACTTTCCACCTTGTTTCAGAATGGAGTGGTAAATTTCCACTTTTTAGCTGCGGTATCTCAGTAGGTAGAGCATTGGACCATGGGTTTGCTGCCTCTGTCCTCAGGAAAGGGACTTAGATCCTGTTTCCTCGTCATGATATAGCCAGTAATGTGGCAAAAGTGCCGTTAAAACCAAGAAAACGAAACAAATAGCTCTTGAATAGACCCTGCATATAAAAAGGGTGGCCCTCATGAAGGGGACAGCATGGTAGAACTATACTATTTTAGTGTCAGGGAAAGTGGCCTCTAATTACATGGTTTCTTCTCTTGAGAGGGGGCCTGTAGAGAGGGGGGCCACTGTAATTGTATATTAATTTTTAGGAAAGAGAAATTTATGACTATTGTGAAGTCAATGTTTTTTGTGGGGTACCAATTTTCATGGATGTTGTGGTTGCAATAAACCACAACATTAAGGACCCAATAAACAATGATCCTTCCAAGGCAACAACAAGACTTCTTCCCAAATTCACAAATTTAAGTCCTGATGAACTTGTAATTTTTTGTAAATCAAGGAAAATTGATACCCCGAAAACAGGCGAGTTTACAGTATTTAATTTAAAGGATAGCCATCCCTTGTGAAATATTCTGCAAAATAAATAGCTGTCAGATAAAGAGTTGATTTAGAGCATTTAATTTCTCTTTCAGTCCAGTTGTATCTGTCCTCGGGATACAAAGTAGAGAAGGTGACAAACTTGAAGAGCAGAGCATACGTATTTGAGTTGACTACACCTGAAACATCGTTATGTCTCTCAGCTGATGAACAGAGGGGCATGGACGTCTTTGTCTTTTTCTTACTAATTCAGTCCAGACTTAAGGAAGAAATAAGAGGTTTGTACATGTGTCTAAAAGTAGTCTACTTAATCTTATTTGTATCAACTGGTAGCCAGCTACTATACTGCATATATAGAAATTTGTTTTGTTTAATTATGATTTTTTAACCAGAATTTGTTTCTTTGTTGTGAAGTGACAATTTTCAAGTGTTTTACTTCATTATAGCTCATTATTAATGGTGAATTTGAATTTGCGAAAGGCTAACTGTTTTCAGTTTGGGACAGATTGTGAAAGTTACACAAATTTAAGCCATGCAGAAAATTCTTCATAATACAGTGTCTACTTCTTTTAAAGTTGAGCTGTCTGTTTTTTCAACATGTTAATAGTGCTTGTTACATTCATACATTGACCCAGCTGAGTACTTTTTTAACTTTTGTGTTCTGCTGAGAAAGACATTGAGAAGGCTGTGTACTGAAGCAAATTTTTACACCTTTAAACAATAAATGGTGGGAATCAGACAAATTTCATGACCAAATTATTAGTTTCTGCTATCTGATTGATGATCAATTAATTTGTCTACATAATGTCTTGACAAGACTGGGGATGCTTATCATATTGTCTTAAGTATGAAATAGTGGAAATAGTGCAAGGCTGAATTTGCAATTAAAAAAAAAACGGTCATTTCACCTAAATAAAACCCAGATGCTTGAGCAAATGTATTAATAGAAACAGCATTATAAACAGCCATGGAATTTAAGTATTATAAACCTTAAGATTTTGGTGGAGCACAAAATGTAATCTTTACTCTAAATTCCAAATTTTATTTGATAAACCAATTAATGTGAATTCCTTATAATCATATATACTTGCATATAAGTTGGGTCCAACAACAAAACACATAGACCTTGTTCTACCATAGTTGAATGCACTGACAGATCAGGGTATTTGTTTTTTGTCCTGTTGATTAGTCTTAACAAACTGCATGAACCCCAGTCTGCTGGCTCATTATGCAACTGTAGCATGTCTATTCAGTTTGCAGTTGGATCCGTTTTATACACAAGTATATATCATTTTGTGATATTTGTGAGGTAATAATTGTTGTTGATTTCATACTTGCTACAAAATATGAACATAAAATCCTTGTGATAATCGAGAAGTTCATGAGTAATATATGTAGAAAAGGTATATCTATGAATTTCAGCACTAACAAAAATGTAAGGTTTTTTTTGCAAAAGCATAAAAAATGATGCCATAAAAAAAACATTCACATAACCTTTTATGAGCAGAATAAGTGAAAATTTGAAGATTTTATTAATTGCTGTGAATTCATTTATTTTTTTGGGTTACTATCAATTTTTGTGGTTTTGCACAAAATTACATTTTCAACAATATGTTAATTTATGGATTAGTGACAGAGTCTTATTTTTTCCTTTCATTTCTTGGTATGTAGCAACCATGAAATCCACATAAATTGGTAGTGAACAGGAAAAAGTGAATTCACAGTTGATCTATTGCATGTTTAACTCCAGGCAAAAATATATTGATATTGTCAAATTTTGACATTTCTCGTTCCAGTAATGAATGCTTTAAATAATGATATGTTGCAGTTGTTACCATTATACTTCTGGTATCTATGTTTTGTTACAGCTACTAAGTTGGCTGAACATGTTCTATGCATTTAATGATTGCCACCTAACTTTGCTCAACTCAGTTAATATCGTTTGTAAAGAATATCAAGGGGTATGGAAGACATAGATTGTTAAAGTTGATGCCATTAAAAGATATTGGTTTGGTATCAAATTATATGCAGTGGACAAGCCAAGATTGTTACAGGTGAATTTAAATTTGCTCTGAAGAGAAGCAATGCCAAAGACATTGCTGCAGTTATGTGTTTGAGAGGAAGGAACCAGCATAAGTTTGTTTCTGTTCAATTTATGTAAACCCCACTTGTCTGAATTTAAAACTTATTAGGTTTAGCATTCTTCATGAGTTTGAAAATGAAAGTCAGTTGTCATTGTGACAATTCTTTGAAATCTAAGAGTTTGGTATATAGAGCACCACAAACTTGATTTGGAAAGACCCTAAATTGTGTGTTTAGAAAACAGAACACCTGGTATCAGGGACTCTCTTTTTAGTGAGCTCACAGAACACTTGGTATCAGGGACTCTCATTATAGTGAGCTCCAGATGCATCTCTCTAAAATATCCGGACTTTGTATTATTTATTAGCAGTCTTTCAAACTCTTGATTACCTGGACCACATCATGTTGTCTTAAATGCTTTGGAGAATCTAGTTATTACTAAGATCTGTTTAGTTTGGTCTTGTTTATTTGAATAATCTGCATACCTGCCAACCATTACGGTTTTGGTGTAATCATTTCGTTTTTTGTCACCTAATTACCTCTTATTCTCGCCTGTATTTGTATATAGAATGCGCTTTTTTTGGTACATTAAAAAAAAAAGCAATAAAAAGTTGTGTCATTTTTATTATCATCTCTTTAGTCCCACACATCATGTAAATCTGAGAATATTCAAAAAAAGAAGACTGCTGCTAAAAAATAAGTAAGAGTACATTTGTCCTAGACCTCCATGTATTTTCCTTATTTTCTATTTATAGCAGCTTTATATGACACCTTTCCAAGAAAACAGATGGATTTCTTTAATTTGAAAACATGTCTCACAGATTCATTATATTGATACACATAATTTGTTAGCAGACCAGTCTATACTTTCAACAATGGTGGCAGGTGTTAAGTGAAACAGGCTTTATTGATATGACTCTCGGATGTTATATAACTGAAAAATGTTAGAGAAGAGGTATCTTTTTAAACTTTAAAACAAGTCGGATCAGAAAAATGATGAATCAATAGTGCTTTAGAAATTTAGAAAGAAGAAGACGAGAGGGTTAATACAGCACTCAGGTTGAGCACATGATAATGATCATTGCAGAATTTGTGGAGTTGACTTTACAGTCACTCAGCGAAAGTTAGACATGTAGACTAGTTAAAGTGAGTGTAGTGTACATATAATTTGTGAATATGTTTTGCTGTTTGTGTTCTGGTACTAATCCACATGGATTTTGATCATTGTGATAAGAACTTTTTTCAACTGAAGATCCAGGTTAGTAGCAAAAATAAATGTACATTTTTCATACAGTTTATTGTAATTATGGCATGTAATATATACAGTAGATTACACTTTTTTTGCCACTTAGGTTACGCTTATACCTCTGTCGGGGTTGGCAGGTATGACTCTGGTCATTTTTGGCCAATTTCTGTGCGTGTGACAACTGAATTTATACACTCCTTATGGGATGAACACCATGAAGATTAATCAAAATCTAGTTTTGTGGTTTTTTCTTTTTGTGGAGAAAAATATGAGATATACAGTGTAGCAATGCTAATTTTGACAGACATGGTGGGGAGCTGTGGTAGCTCAGTTGATGGAGTGTTGGACTTGTAATACAAGGGTTGCAGGTTGGATACATGCCCAGGTTAGCCCGGGTCAGCAGCCTCAGGTGTCCTTTGGAAAGGCACTTAGATCCATTTCCTTGGCATAATATAGCCAATACTGTATTGAAAATGTCATAAAAAACCAACAAAAATAAGAAAATAGCAGAATCTGTGTAGGCAGCAGCAGTTTCAACTCATATGTTGAACTTTTTTTGGCAAACCTGTATCTCTTAAACTGCCAGCTGGAAATTGATTAATTTGCTATATTTAATGATTAGGGAGTAGGAATGTTTTTTTTTTTGTTTCATCACAGCGGGGAGGGGTAGATGAGGTTAAAGGTCACCCCTTGTTTTTACATCTATTGATAGAATTTGAATGCATATTTGCTATGAGGTATGCTTTTTTTTAAAAAATGTTGCATAAGAAGGCAGTTAACTTTATTTTTAACTCAACATTGCCCCTCTGGTTCATGCCACTCTTATAACCTTTTTGTGCCTTGCCCCGCAGGTTATGACTTGGAAATTTTTGAGATCCCAACCTAGAATCATTATAAGCATAACAAGACCAAGTCATGTATGCAACCAGCATTGACCCTTGGGTTATGACGTAGAACCTGTTCATAGACCCACACAAAAAGTATATATACACACTTGGCATGACAAGGGGAATCAAATTGTATAGCTTGCATGTGTTCCTGGGTCTGTCATTACAACTGTGACAAAGCACCTGGGTCATAGCTTGGAAACTATTGACATCCCCACTCTGTGACCTTATGTACACTTTTGTGGCATGAATATGCCAAGTCACATGTAGAACCAGCATTGAACTTGGTCGCTCTTGTCTCCCTGATGACTGGTTTCTGGTTTATGACTTGAAAACTATTCAGAATCCCACACTATAACTATACCGGGGAGCAATGGTAGCTCAGTTGATAGTGTGCTGGACTCGCAGTCCAAGGGTGACAGGTTCAATATCTGCCCAGGCCAGTCCAGGTTGGCTGCCTTGGCATGTCCTTGAGAAATGCACTTGGCTTCCATTTCCTTGGCATGATATGGCCAATAATGTGTTAAAAATGCTGTCAAAACCAACCAACCAGCTGTATGTACAGTTACTTGGCATGAAAAAGGGAATGCACTTCATAGTAACCCATCCAATGGTAGTAGTCTAAGGCTGAAAAAGGTGAGACATATTTTTCCATGGAACCTTTGTATTTAACAGTGGGGTGTATCTGACACTTTTAATATAATCTTATTAAACTAAGATCTCCACAGACCTATGTTAATTGGAGATCTGACTGGCACCCTTCATGCAGTTATGTTTTTGTGACCTTACTTTTGGCCATTTAAGTAAAGCTTTCAGGATCCTGAAAGTCAGTCTAGCCATTCAGCATGTATTACAGATAAACAAAAGCAAAGTTTAATTCTGTTTGAAATGGACTATTTGATTGGTTGAGACATGTATTTTATACATTATGGATATTAGCCAGATCATCAGAACATGACCTTTACATGGTGCCTGTCAGATCTCCTTGTAAATTTGTAGAGTGGAAGACTGTAAAGATTTGATCTTTGTCAGATTGCTTCAAATAAGAACAGTTTATATAGGATTATTATTGGGAAAAGACTGTACATCTTTACAGCCCTTCATAAATGTGGAATGGGCATATAATATTACCATTGTCTATCTGTCACTCCATTCATATGTCTGGTTTAGTTTTGCATTTAGGTCACTGTTGATTGGACTTCACATTCTGTGTCTATTTGTCCAGTTGATATGACTGAACAAGGAGTGATTAATATGACTGTGTACTACGAGTGATTGATTTGATTGTACTAAGAGTGAAACAATTCGCCTATGCTATGTATTGATTATACATATCGATACACATAAAGAATAAAGAGGCAAACAACTAATAATTATTGATGGACTTTGATGATTTATAGTAACTTTTATAAGGTAAATATTGATAAATATCATTGAAACATCAGTGGATTTTGTCACCCCTTCTTTGTACTAAAGACAGAGGCAACATTGTTGAAATAGATTCTCATGCTATAATTACTGGTTATTATGCCATTATTTGGAGTGGGTGTTTTTTATATTGCAGATGGCATTTTCTCTGTGTTGCCTGAGAATTCAGAATCTCAACGAAGAGTGGGGGCCAAGGGAGCTAACTGTATCCTTCAAGTTTGTCCATTTGGTATTACTCTGGCCCTTCAGGTATGTAGGCACCTTGTCAAAAATGTTTCACTCATTTTAAGTGTGACAGAACTTGTCTGCAGAAGCATTGTAAATTGTAATGTATTTCTTCTGTGATAAGCCAAAGGGGCCCACCTTGTGGATTTTTAGGGAAATGAAAATTTGAATGGGCTTATCATTGCAAACACAACAATTTTGAATATAACAAATGTTAAAATTGTGTGATAAGTGGGATGGGCTTTTAATCAGATATCTGCTTATCATGGGCGAAATACATTAATGTTACTGTCATAAAAATTGAACCAGAAAATTTGAGAAAGGTCCCTATATGCATATGTTGAAAAAAAATGTTGTGCTCCATTTGATTTTTGTAAGAGTTATTGCCCTTATTTACTTACAGCTGGATGCAGTGTATAAGAGAATTTTGTGAATGCAACTACTCTTGCAGATTTTATTGGATTGCTATGAAACTTAGTATATATTATGATCATGATCAGAAGATATGCATGTTGACCAGTCATTGTACTTGCACTATTCTGACAAGCGCTATGCCCTGTTTTTTTTAAAATCTAGACTCATCCATAACGGGCTAGGGGTGGAGTCCAAGAGTAGCAGGGTATATTTATGTTAGGAAACTTCTAGCCATTCCTCTGTTTTCTCAAGTATTCAAAAATGGATTATTTGAAATTATTTTTATGTATTAGATTGTGTTATTCTAAAAAAAAAAAAAAAAAAAAAAAAAAATAAATAAATAAATAAATATTGTTTTAAGCAAAATCATGAAACTGAAACTTAAATAATAAAGTGTCATGCACCTCACTTTATTTTTATCTTCATGAAGTTTGATCACTGTCGTTTTCTGAATAAGTTATTAAATGATTAATATCAAATTAATTTATCAATTCTCTGTATCCCTGATAATGAAAAATGATAATTTAGCTTAGTTTTGTCCTTTTCTGAATTTTCTATACCTAAAAGGTTGTCATATCTTTGAAATCTGATTTCCTGTCAACTGTCCTAACCTTTTCATTATCAAAGCAGAATTGAAGTTGAAAAGTATTCTTGGTAACATTAATTTAAAAATGTCACTGATTAAGAAATAAGTTTTAGTGGATCTTTGAAAAGCTGAGATAAAAGAACATAAAATCAGTCTTGTTTTGCCATGTGCATGTAAAGATTTTAATGGTTTTCAAACTGTGTAATGCTTGATTCACTCACTGAGGAACCCAGTCTGTTGTGCATCAACTGTTTTGTGAAATTCAGCAAATTATAAATGATAATGATTTTAAAATGATATGTGACATTAATTTAAGATTTAAAAGGCATGGAAGCACATTTTTTGGTAAACAAACCGTCTTTTATATGGCATATAACCATGCAGCACCAAACAATTAACAATGGAAATTGAATAGAATTTATCCTGCCATGTGACTAAGGGTTTTTCCTTGTTTCTAAAAGTAAATGAATATTCAAGCAACTTCATTTATAAAATTATTGTACTGGTGGATCTTAAACTAGCAAATAAATGTTTCTGAAATATTGAAAATCCATATTTTTGAGAGTTTACTGGTTTTTGGTAAAATAGTGGAAATTAACTTAAGCAGTGAACACATGTTAGTACAGTATTTTAATCACATAGCCTAATTCAAAAGTTTTAAAGTTTGCTCCTATCTATCTCTGTTTTGTTGAAATCATTATAATAGTGAACAGAACTTGTTCAAAGAATGGTATGTATAGAAATCTTCAAACTGTAATGTTTAAATTTTCACGCACTACCACAGGATAATGAGCACATGTTTGCAAATGGCAGACATATTGTTACATTGAATGAATGAGTGAGGATTGAACTGTGCAGTTGTATTAATCAAGCGATTAAACTAAAGATTTACTTCGTATTTATTTCCAGTTTATTTTGTTGAACATACAAGTGATAGATAGTTATGGATGTAAAACCTTTATTTTGGTAGTACTGGGTATCTGAATTTGTTCATTATGGAAGATGTCAAAAGGCATCATCGTGCAGTAAAGTGTGAACAAAGCATATCCAGAGATTTACTATAGTATGGCAAAATGGACAAATTTGCAACAAAATAGTAATAAATTCCTTGTAAAATCAGTAAATTTGAAAGGAAAAAAGCCTCATGGGTTTGACATTGGGAAAGAAAAAGGACATTTACATTTTGGGAAGGATCCCATTATGGAACCCTGACCATAAAGTAGTTGAATTGCTGATGTATAAACATTTACAAAAACGCTGTCAATGCACCATATGTATGTCTCAAAACCTTTTCCAGTTAAATGACTGTATAAATGTAAATAGCTTGCATCATTATCTTTTTATGAGAATATTTTCCCAAATTATATACAAAATTCGTATGATGTTCTTTCTCCAGTCTTGCCGCTCAGTTCTAGCCCAATGGCCACTGAAGAGTATTCGATCCTACGAGAGTTCAGGTCAGGGAAGTCTTGTTCTGGACATTGGAAGAGTTGCACCAATGGGAGATGGGCAGTATATTTTCCATGCACATTCAGGCCAGGATGATAAAATTTATGATCTGATTGACAGATATGTAATGGACTCTCTAGATAAAGTTCAGGTGAGTAATATACTTGCAGAGGTTGAAGATTTACTTGCCCAGCATAAAATGATGAGTGAAAATTTCTGGCAGTCCAGTGAATTTTTCAGTCACTCATCCAATCTGGATAATGCTGATTCAGTTCTGACCAGTGTTTCCATTTATTTTGATCAAGCTCATATGAGCACTTCTCTCTCACTTTTCAATACTGATAATGTTTACCAGAGGGAGAGAAGACTGTTCTCAATTGGCAATTACTTGCCACTGGTCTTAGAAGGGTCACGGAATAAGTTCTGGAGAACAGTCTTTCATACAGTCTGATTTGGGTTGCTACCATTGTCAGCTTTAATATTTTTATTATTGCTAGCTGAATAAGAGTTTATTCTGGTTAAGTAAAAAGTGTTCAGTACTTGCCTGACTGCGTGAGTGGACTTTGAGATTTTTCAATCCAGACTTGATGAGTTCAGATTAGTAAGATGCATACTTTTCCTTTTCAGAATAATAATTATTACTTCTTTTATAATTTTAAAATTCACATCTCTGAACTATATTTTTGTTACACATCTCTTTGAATCACACTGAAAAAATATTAAATCCTCTTAATTTTGTATATAGATGTAGATTTACACATATTATTATAACCTGATTCAATTCCGGTAATTACAGGCACATTTTCATAATGATTATGGCATTATTCCCGCTTTCTACCGATACTACTCTACATGAGAATTTCTTTTAAAGTGTGCAGATCTTCTTACATTTACATTATTTCTTCTATGCCCAGGGGACCAACCTATGATATACCCAGGGGACCAACCTATGATATGTCCAAGGGACCAACCTATGATATGCCCAGGGGACCAACCTATGATATGTCCAAGAGACCAACCTATGATATGTCCAAGGGACCAACCTATGATATGTCCAAGGGACCAACCTATGATATGCCCAGGGGACCAACCTATGATATGTCCATTGGACCAACCTATGATATGCCCAGGGGACCAACCTATGATACGTCTAGGGGAACTACTTATGATATGCCCAAGGGGATCTACATATTTTACACCCATGGGACCGACCTATGATACACCCACGGGACCGATGTATGATATTCCCAGGGGACCTTCCTATGATAAGCCCAGGGGACCATGAATAAATCATATAGTAGTGTTCATTGGCTTATACATTTATGAAATGAGTTGAAACTGATGTGCCACAAGCAGCTTTCAGGAAGTGACCAATTATCATCAGAATTAATAAAGTACATGTTAAAAACACAAGTTTGGATTTCTGTTTATCAGATTATTTCAGACATTTAATGTTATTCAAATAATGTCACTTTGTGCAATTTTTATTTTATAATATATTTTGTAATCAAATGTTGAAACGTATCAATGTGAGAAAAATCTATATTGCCACTTTGGTGATGTCACCTCTGGAATTATCTTTTCCCATTATGGAATTCTATCTGCTCTTACATATGGTATATTTCCATGTTTAGGCCTAATTTTTATTTTTTTGTTCCTCTCAATTTGGCGAGCAGATCTTATAATATGCTAACACTGTACATCATACATGTGACAGAACAGAGAAGTCAGCTTAGGACAAATCGGGAGATTTGCATAATTTGTTTGGGAGTTTTTACTTAAAAAGAGGGAGGGGATTTTCAATGAGAATGGTGCCTTTTTCATTGTGGCAACTGCCTTTGATATTTTTATTCAAATGAGGACCCAAAGCTTGGGTCACTATGTGAGTAGTTTTCATCTGTTTGTATGAAAACTTCGGTGTGATTTCTGAGTCAGGGAACATTATTTTGACTAGATCTGAAAAATGATCTGCTACCATAAACGGGAGATTATATTTGGTTATAAAGTTTGCAAACAGTGTCTTGGCACATACATCTTTATCCATATTTTATGCAGATTGCGCGAACATGGATTTCAGTGATTGTATATTTGTTGTCGTGTTTAATATGCTGCATGACACGTATTCTTAAACTTGATTCCAACCACTAAAATTCCCATTTCCATCCATCATTGAATTTCATGTCATATTTCGGTTGCTTAGATTTTGGCATTTTAGCAGTGGGAAATAACACATGCTTCGACATCTTGACAAACTTTAAATACCAAAGCCAAACCGACCCTGTTTTATGCTGATTGAGCTCTTTAGTAATCCAACCATAATCAGTTAATCTCTTTAATCCTTTCAGAATTACTTCTGATCACACATAGTATAATCCATGTCGACAAACTTCAAACACTGAAGCCAACCGATCCTCCTGACAGAATCAAAGGGATGTTGATTGTTTTATGCTGCTTGAAATTAGCAGCTAAATCATCTTGCTCTGCTTAAGCCAGTTCACAGTCACGTGATCACAGGCAGTATTGCCATAAATATACTACACTGGAAGCAAGGTGTGAAAAAAATGGAAAAAATAAAATTTTCGATAATAATTTTGCATACACAGGAGATTTCAGTGAGTGACGGGAGACACGCCTCATCTCGGGAGGAAAACCCTCCAGTCTGGGAGGTTCACATGTATTGTACATTAATGAAAGCAATGAGGAGGTGCCATAAAAAAATGCCTCAAAACAAACTCAGAACAGAAACAAGTAGATTCCAAATGTGAGCTTGTTTAAAAATAGTTTTCCAGATGAATCATGCAAATTATCATTGACTGAATTTACATGATCTATTTCTATTTGATATTCAATGTCAACCATACCTGTTACACTCTACAACAAATGGTAGAAGTTTTTAGTGCAATTGTTTAATTAGCAATTTTAACTCTCATCACACTTGTAACCATGTTAGAATATGATTTAGATGTCAGGGATGGGTGAGAGCTGATTGTGAACCAAAACTAGGTGACTGTCAAATTTTAGGTTCAGCATCTGTTACTGAACCAGTCTGCAAGCTTGCCATGGTTGCACAATTCACATTTGAATGCAGAAATGAACAAAATAAAATTGCAATCACTAACATTTTTAGTTTAAAGATGTTACATTCAAAATACACAATTTGAAGCATTATATTTAGGAGATAGACTTGCAAAAAGTCACTGTCCTAAATTATTAAACAGTTTTTTTAACTTCTTTTTATTGATGCTTATTCAGCTATAGCATTATCCACATTGGTATTGAATGGAAAAAAAACAAAAAAACAATTGCAAGTTGACAATTTTTGTCTTTAGAAAAATATAATAAAAAATATAATGTCTTTGAGTGGATGAAAATATTTCAGCATGTGAAGTGGATGTGTGGCAAGTGAAGGTGTTTTGTTTCCACTGCACTCATGAAATATTTTCCTGTATCTGCTTAAAGACACATAGATATTGTACACAGTCTGATATACATAATATTTATAATGTGATATTATGATGCCTATAAATGTAATATTTGTGTTAAATGTTGAGTTGAAATTTCTATTTCAACATTGTATTTACAATTTATTTAGTTCAGGCCGTTTGTTAATGATACTATTCTTCCTTCAAATTTATTATATTATTTGATTGATCCTTTGCATAGCCAAATAGAAGAGGCACAAGGGAGGAAATAGAAGACTACATGCTTGAGGCTGAAAGACTGCTTGCCTTGACCACTGTAAAAGCCTGCTCTCCCTTAGAATTTAGTGAAATAAGGCAGATTATGCAGGACAACTGGAGTCTGGATATAAACGGTAAAAAATAGTTTTTGGCAGGCAACCTCTTAAAAGAAGCACTTGTTTAGAATAAAGGCATATAATATGGTGGATGCAGGTTACATGAAGTATCTAATGAGATTGCTCATGAGTTTGAGATTTTCACAGAATTTTAGATCTGTTAAAAATTTGTCTTTTATGACACAATGGCCATCAGCGCTAAAGAAAATAACCTAAATGTAAAACTGAATCATAGCAGGAGGACAGGTGGAATGAGAGATGAAGGGATTTATGGACAGAGTAACAGTTTTTTGACTGGGCATAAACATCCTTTTACTGTTGAATTAAGCTACATGGAGAAACATGCTGCCTGTGAATGAACAAATTAATTGCCTTAAGATTAGCACTACATGAGATATATTGTTACTGCTACAGAGTCATAAATGAAAGATGATGAACCTAAAAAAAGGAAAATAAGTAACCATGTTTCTTTTCTTTAGGTCCAAAGCAGGGTGCCACTAGGACTGTTGTTCATACCAGACTCACCAATTCAAGACCAAGTGTGGACAGCACACAAAGGTACATAAATAAGTATATATTATTTTTGAAATTTGTTCATAGTTTAATTTCTGCAACTGTACAGCCATAAGGAATTGTGAAATTGGTTACATTGAATAATTATAGTGAAAGACAGAGGCTTTCCACAAATAAGAAATCATTAAAATCTATAATTGGAGAATGTTCTCAATGCAGACCAATAATAGCTGTTTTTTATGCAGAAAATTACTTCCAAAGTTTCCTGATTATTGTGACCAGTTAAGAGGTAAAAAGTTTTTTATTTTGTTGTATATCATATATACTTGTTTATAAGTTGAGTCCAACTGAAAATTGCACAGACCCAGATCTGCTGTTGCATAATGTGCTGGCAGATCTGGATCTATGCAGTTTGTTAGGAACAGTCAGGAGAAAAAACAACATAGACCCTGATCTGCCAATGCATTATGCGACAGCAGATTAGGCTCAGTGTTGTTTGCAGTTGGACCTGCCTTATAAGCAAGTATATATGATAATTTTTCCAAATGCAGAGGAGATGATTGGGTCTCTAGACCGGAATATGGTGGTGTATATAGCAGAAGAGACAGATGGGCATATGGAAATAGGCTTTTCCCTAAAGACTTCCTATGATGTCTTCTTGGCACTAAATGAAACTGGAGCCTATCTGATGTTTTATCATTGCTCATTCTGAAGGGATGATCGTATCAGCATGGGGTTTTCACTTAAAGACTTTTTATTGTGCCTACATGGTCCTAAATGAAAATAGTGCCAATCTGATATCCAGTATGTCTGCCATGGTGGCCATCTTGAAAATCTTCTTATTGCTATTGCTGCATGGGGATTTCACCCAAAAGACTTCTTACAATCTTTAGTTTGTCCCAAATAAAAATAGTGCCCCATAGACATCCAGTATGGTCACCATGGTGGCCATCTTAACAATGTTATCACTACTCCTGAACAGACCATCATATTGACATGGGGTTTCACTAAAAGACTTATTATAATGTCTAGTTGGTCCTGAATGAAACTTGTGCCCATCATACATGCCCTTGGAGATCCAATGTGCATGGTGGCCATCTTGAAAATCTTGCTATCACTACTCCTCCTGAAAGGATGGTCATATTAACATAGCAGGGTTGCATCTAGGCTATGTGATTGTGCAATTCCAGCAAAACTTTAAAATATGCTGCAAAATTGTAGTCTCCTTGTGCTCAAAATGGTGCAACAAATAATCATTTTTAGCAATTCTGTATAAATCCTGTGCAGGTTTTTCATGTTATAAATGGAAGTCTATGTTACCTCTGTCTGGAAAAATCAATACACCAGTCAATGATAAAATTGTTGGATGCTAAGTTCTAATTGGCTGTGTTACCTATGCTTGCCTCATGCCCCAGACCTGCCATGTGACATAATGGAGAAACAAGCCAAACTTCACATACTTTCAGATGTTTTACAGAGAGATACTTCCAGAGAAAGGACTGACAGTGTTGAGGATGAACAACAGGAATGTCAGGAAAGTTAACATGTTTATGAGTGCTTTTATACCAGCCCATTTCCTGATGATTGATGGGCACAACTAATTCACTTTCCCATTTTTTCCTGTACAAGCTCTCATTTCTGTCAGTGAAAAAGGAAATTATTGACAACACCCACTCCACTTCTACAAATCAACAAGGTGGCTATAACTCATAACTCGTGCGGTTTGGAATCTGCCCCCATGCCGATTCTGTGCTAATTTGTTCTTTTTTAATACAGTCATAAAAGGAGACATTCCAAACTTGTTGCCCATGTACAGTTTTAAGTAGATGTATTCTCAATTTAAAGAATAATAAGGCAACTGACTAATAATTATTCATGGCTGCTGAAGATTAAAGTAACTTGCATAGGGTATCGTTTTGTATCGATTCTTCACCTCTTGTATTAATATCAGTATCGGTATGGAAAAATTATCGATATATTGATTAATCATGTAACACCTACTTGTGATGTCTTTTTGGTATGGTCACCATGGCAGCTATCTTGAAAATCTTGATATTGCTGCCCCTGCTAAATGGAAAGTCATATCAGCTTGGAGTTTTCTCCAGAAGACTGATTATGATATCTAATTGGTTCCAAATGAAAATGGTGCTGATCAGACTTCAAATATGGCTGCCACAATGAACATATTGAAAATATTGCCACTAATTCTCCTGAATGAATGGTCATATTAACATTGGGTTTTCATCACAAGTCTTCTAATGGTGTCCAATTTATGCTAAATGAAAATGGTTCCAATCTTACATCTAATATGGCTGCTACAGTGGCTAATTTGAAAAAAATCTTATTGTTCAAGAATATTAGAGATGGTTTCAACACTCAGCATCTGAAAAGAAGAAATGGTGTTATCGTGAATTTCTGGAAATTCTTTTTGGTCAGTTGAGCATCAGTTCCTTTGAGGGACACTAGCTATATGGGGTTTTCACCAAAGACTTCTTATCATGTCTGGTTGGTGCTAAATAAAACATGATGCCAATCAAACATAGTATGGCTGGCATAGTGGCTACCTTGCTATGGCTGCTTCTTAAAAATGGATGGAATTTTGTCCAGACTTTGTATTTATGTGCATTCCAGTGAACAAGTTGATAGTCAGCACTTTGACATTGACTATTAGGTCAAAGAGCTGGACTTAGGTTTTATCTGTACTGGCTAATAAACTTTTGGAATCAAATAAGTAAAACTAGATTTTTATCATTTCAGTGGATATATCCGAAGAATACCTTAAATGATATGACTTTAATATCTTTTGGGGTTTTTTTCTCCAAAAAATATTACTTATAGATTTAACTAAACTTAGCATGTGGTTATATCTTGACATTGGCTGAGACAGGTTCAGTGATCTTCTGTCCATGATATCTGTTCAAGATCAAAGGCCATGGCAAAGAATTTTGTACTGAATTTAAAGTACCCTGTGAAAATGTAACTCAAACACATGCACATATTTTTGTTACCAAATTGGGTACATTGGAGTTTCTCAAGAATATCGGAGATAGTTTCAAAACTCAAAAGTTAAAAGAAGATATGGTCTTGTCTTGGATTCCTGGAAATTCTTTTTGTTCTGTAGAGCATCAGCCCCTTCAAGGGACTCTTGCTCTTATCAGTCTTTATCTCCCTTAAAATATTAAGCATTTCTGTTATTCAAAATCCAAGAACTTGTAAGAATTCCTTTCAGTATATACAGATATCTTTGAAAATATTAGGCATTTTTATTATTCATTGCACAAGAACATGCAGTAATTCCCTTCACTATGCACAAAGATTTGGGCATAGTAGAGCGAGCTCCACACATTCATGTATATTGAATAATGAAAATGTCTGATCTTTTGAGGATATAAAGAATGTTAATATACCACATGGATAGTTTGTTTCCAAATATCTCCAACACTGATGTATTTACACGACAAGTAGTATTTAATTTATTCTTAGACAAGTTCATTTAATTGACAACACCTCAGAAACCCTTTAAATTGCAGCTGTTGTGAGGACTTTGGGTAGGCTTAAATTCTAACAGAATGATACTTGCAAACTTACAGAATTTTAGGCCGATGTCATTAATATTGTACAAGAACACATGGTGATAAACAGATATTAAGAATATAAGCAGGCCCTTACCATGCAAAATATTTTCTAAACAAGTTGTTTTGTTTTCCTTCTGCTAATTATTTAAATAGAATATTTTCAAAAATTATTTTTCTAAGAATTGATAATTATTATGAAAGTGATATACAATTGTAGGACACATCCCTTTTATTTGAACAGACAAAATTTATTTGATGAAATTCCTTCCATTTATTTTATTTCTGTAAAATGTTATAATTTTACAAGATATGAATAGATTAGATTTTAATCATTAGGAATGTTATTGTTGTGCTGAAATTTTTCTCAGTTAAAGCATGCTGGGTGAGTGATTGATTATTAAAAAAATACAGTGTTGCATGGCTCAAACTAGGGTATGAAAATTGGGAGAAGTGACTTCTTCCTCCAGATAGAATAGGAAGAAACACTGAGAAAATCAGAGAGTGAAATTAAATATAGTTCTCATTTGCAAATATATTATTTTATTGATTTAAAATTTCAATTAATTGTCTCAACTGTGTTCAATAGAAATATTTGTGCATGATATAACAGAATTAAATTTAAGATATATTTTTTTGCAAATTATGTATTGTTAAAAGAATTGCAGTCTTTTGTAAAAATATTTTTGCTAATACTGGTCAAAAATTGAAGTAATCATACTACAATCTACAAATTTCTTGTGAAGAATGTGTAAATGCAGCATTTTCAAAGAAATTTGCAAAAATATTTATTTATTTATTTGTTTATTTGTTTATTTCTTTCTTTATTATTTCATGCATTTATTTATTATCTAATCTAGTTAATCGCTTGCTACCTTGCATGCCTGCATGTCCTATAGTTTCTTCATAGCAATGCTTGGCCTTCAATAGTTTCTTATTTGCATCATTCTGGAACTGTGACTTCCCTGTAGAGTTAGATTATCAACCATAGTCATGTCTGGTTGACACATGTAATCGAACCAGTATCTACATATCTACAATCAGAACATCTAATTGTTTTTAAATACAAAATTCCATATGGGAAATACTTGGATAGAGTGATACAGTGTAGAAAGGTGGAAATGGCTAGAAATAGCACAGAACTCAGTCACATGCTAAAGTACTATAACCAGAATAGAACTATGTCAGAAGCAGTATGATAGCTTTATGGAATTATTCAGATAAATTAAGTACAAGGAAGTTCTCCAGTGAGTTCCAGAATGAAAAAAGAAACTTGGGAATGATTTAGCCAAGAAAAAGTCATCTCTCAGTTGAATCACCATAAAGAACATTTTGATATTGTGTAATGTGCACATGACATAATTTGGTGAAGAAGATACTTGTACATGTATGTACAGTGGCAGCTACTATAGTACATATATTTCTGAGGTACTTTTCTAATCATTGACTGACAGGTCAGAGTATGTTCTTTTAGCTGGTAACTATAGCCTTTAGTCATTTCACGATGGCAGAGTCATGTTAATTTCTGTTTATAAAAAAACAAACTCTTTTATTCCTTTTTGAGAGAAGAAGTAAAACACTGGTTTTTTAAAATAAAGCTTAATTCATAAAGCACTTGGTCTGCTTAACTTTTACAATATACATGTACATTACTGAAAATAGGAGCTTCTCGGAAACATGTTTCTCTTTAAACTTTCTGGTATAAGATAGGAAAATTTGCATTTATTTCAATCTAAATACATTTTCATATCTGAAGTTCAGTAGAAAAATACATTTACTTCTACATTTTCTCATTGTTTTATAATATTTGGTTATAATTTTAGTATTCAGAGAGTTGCAATATACATTTTTCTTCCATCTGTCATATTGGCAGCTAGAGGAACCACATGGGCCTATATGATCAGATCATAGTTCTTCATGATGTCACTTTAGTCAATCCAGAGTGAGTTTGATCACACTCTAGTGCGATCATAGACTATAGTTAGGTGATCAAACTCACTGAACACTAGTACATGGATTGTTACTTCTGCAGATATTTCAACACCTTTTCTTTTGGAATAAAACAATTAAGGTCAGTGGAAACGTACTGAAACCAATCCTGTCTCATCAAGTCATTTTGCTACATAAAACAACTCATGCAAGTTGGTGGATAATTACGTAATTGGCAAAGCTGTTAGATTTCATTCAGTGGCACAGATGATTGGTTAGAGGGTCTCTGTGTGTCACATGGGTCCCAACTATGAATGTACTGCATAAAAGGACCCTGGATGTACACTCAAGCATTAAAACATTTTATAGGGTGATTCATGAACTTAGGATCTCTAGTGATTGAGAAACTGTTATGCAGAGGGTATGACCCAAAAGTCATGCTTTGCTGGGGATGGGGATTGTCTTCAGAAGCAAGTGAAGTGGAAATCACTTACCAGTTTTAAAATGGGGACTCCTTAGCCACAGCAGCAATTTTAGTCACTTGTTCAACCGCTAGTTTTAGCTCTGGGGTTTCCAGGCAAAAGTTTTAGCTCTGGGGTTTCGAGGCATAAGTACAAGTTTCCAGACTTTTTGTATATTGTTGTGGCAATAGCATTGTCAAATTCAATGGATATTGAACATCTATCAAGTAGACTTTAGTATTTATCTTAGATGCAGTAAACCATGTCAGCTGTCATATACAGAGGGCACAAATGTTGGAGCATTTCAGGATACTAAAACACTCTGAAAATACTGGTACTAAAATACCAGTGGGACATAATGAATAGCACTTGTGATATCTTCCTTAAGGTTGTTACAAAAGAACATTCAGATCTTTGTACCAAATCTTGTTTCACTTAAGTGTATTGGTAATATACGGTCTTATAAATTTTTTAAAAATATTTATTGTACACAACCCTATCTGATTGTCAGAAAACAAACAGACAATTAATTTTAAAAAATAATGCTTTATTTTATTTTATTTCAGTGGAGCACATCCTCCTCTCCCTCCCCTTCCTAATCGAAACAATCTAAACCTTGAAATGATGAATTCTCCTCAAGTGCTCAAATCAAACAATTTTACCAGAGGTGGTACTCCTACCCTTACCTCCACTTTTGACTCCTCTAGTCAGTCATCATTACCAGAGAGACCACCATTTCCAACTCCTGGATCAAGAGTGCACCATGGGAACATAAATAGCATTCCAGTGGCCATGCCAGGTCGAGAACAGATGTCATACATGAGGATGCAGTCATCAGTATCACAGGTCAGTGGATTATCTGCAATTTCTCCGACTTCAGCTAACTGGTCACCTCCCCCTCCTTTTCAGGATGTATTTCAGTTGGGATCAATTTCACCCGATGTTTTGCCTTCAGCTTCAAGTTCACATGATTCACGGTCACATTTTATGGTGAATGGATCTGATGCCTTAAAAGCAGATGACCAATACCTTACTGCATTGCATGATGAAAATTTGGATAAACATAATGGAAGAAAAAGTGATTCTATAGATATAAATGGTGCCAATACTACAGCTGAACATTCTAAAGGAAAACTGACCAGACTGAGATCAGTGAGTTGTGAAGGTGTCGATGATTACTTGAGGACTGTGATGTATCAGGATAATGGAGTTTTCAGCAGTATGAATGACTTGTTAGGTGATGTTAATAGTGACAGTGATGAAGATGATGAAGAATTACTCCCTGAACCATTTCCTAGGTTACAAACATTTTCTGGCAGTATTAACTGGTCACCTGATGTTTGCTGTCCTGAGAATTACTACAATATTGAAGGTAGAAAGGGAGAAGTAGATCAATCTCCAGGTCTTCCTGTCCGAGAATTACGTAAAAGATACAGTGAAAATATAAGAGGTTGGCACAAAATGAGACGATCTGTTTCAAACCCTAATTTTGTGAGAATTGCAAGTAAGGAAAAACTCTATGAGGCTCGTCTAAAGGCAGCTAAATCGCCTAATAACCTTGAATCTCAGATACCCCAGAGCAAATCACTTATTGACCTTCTATCAGACTCACTGAGACGAAAGCCTAGAAATAGATCAAGACCAGTTGTTTTAAGTCAGCCAAGTTCACCCAGCACTCAACGAGCCAGTAGTATTTCCAATGTGGCCAGAAGAAGTTTTGACCAAGGCTCAATTCAACCTGAAGATTTTGTGTCAGAAACAAGTATCAAGGGCATTTCTGTAACAAAAAGAAGTAGATCATTCAGACGAACGAAGAATTTGCCAAAAAATCAGCCAAAAGATAGACCAGAGTCTTCCTGTGAAATTAGACCAATTTCTTCCAGTGAAAAGAGCAGATCTCCTGAAAAGCAGAAAAGTAATTTTGAAGGAGAAAGAGTAAATAGTAGAGGTTCTGCTCACAGCACTTTGGATATGCCTCCAAGTCCATCAAGCACTTCCAGTGATTTGTACAAATATTCAGAGGAACTGAAACCTAGGGTTGGGCATCATAGTTCACAGGGTAGTTCCTTGGGAAGCCAACCTCAGCATTCACATGGTATTAAGGGAGGCAACTCTCAGCAATTGGGTGGAAAGGGAGATCACTCACAGAAATCACCAGATAGTAAGAGGAATGGAAATGACACACACCTAGTCAAATATCCGAGGCTTTCCGAGAAACCGCCTCTTCCCCGACAATCTACACCAGAGTATTCTCAAAATAGGGCAAGACATCATCAAGATGGCAGCAGTGTGGCAGAGAATCAAAATTCTGCCATTCTTGATGGTCATGAATCATCAACAGCAATAATAGTATAGGAGAGAACAGAAGCTATTATTAATATATGCAACTGCACCTTCATAGATTAGTGATACTTGTTGCTGTGTCCAAAAGCAAATGTACAAAAGCACATATTATTCATGGCTGTTCTTTGTTAATTTTTGAGCCATTTCAGATTTATGCTTACTTTTGTGTTCCTCTGCAAGAGGAGTATAAACTATGTTGTTGCTGTTTAAAGTTTCCATTGTTATTCTTTTTTATCTTCAGGCACTTTCTCATATAGTAGGAATTCAATTATTTTCATGGGAATACATTTTTTGTGTGTTTTTGCCTAAAGGTACAATTCTGGTGCTGAAATTCGTGGTTTGGAAAGACTGACATATTGTCTTCACAGATTTATTATTGTTTGCATCTTTAAATTTGTGGTTTGTACTAACTGTGACATCCTCGAAAACTTGTACCCCACAAAAAATAGTGAATTTATAGTATACTACATTACATTCCTCTGTAAGAGGAATATAAAAAAATGAATATACTATGTTTACAAATTACACATAACCCTGGCCCATAACTGATTCTTACATAACATTTGTACATTTTATCTTGTTAATTTTGTCAGTATCATCCGTCATGGCATTCATGTAATTCTGAAATTTTTACTGTAGATTAATTTCTCAGGTATATCATAAAATTCCAAAAATAAGCCATGGTACATATTCGGTTGATTAGTATTTCTTCTTAGGCTTACTATCAGTGTCAGTTTGCTGTTAAATATTTTGCATGGCCTATCTTTATTGCAAGTCGATATCTTCTTAAGATTAGGAAGATTTTATTCTTAAGGTCTGCTACTTTTAAGGGTTGCCAGATTTTGAATTTTTATCTTATCTAATTTGTAATATGCATTATGAATCAATCTAGTGTTATTAGGCCACAGTGACATACACTTTTTGCAGCAATAATTGCAGTGTTTTTCCAAGACGTTAGTCACTGTTGACCAGAAATAGGTGATTTTCCTTACATATAACTTTCTGTGTTAACATCTTAAGAATTACATTCCTTTCAAAGCTTGTTGATTTTTATGCCATTTTCACAGCTTAGCTGGTTTGATATTAAGTTTGTTAATAATGCATAACATTGATTTTAAAGGGACATAAAATGTGGCAGCAAAATATAATTGATTGAAAACTGATTTGTTTCTGACTATTAGTCTTCCAAAATCTTTGTTTACAAAAAGTCTGATATTACACATGTAGATAAACTAAGAAACTTTAACTTAAGTTAGAAAAAAAGTATTAATAATAAAATCAGAATCATATTCATCAAATGTGACAGACAAGTGTAGCAAATTTTTTTTTCCTGGAAAATGTTTGGTCACACTAATATTGATATAATATGGATGATAAATATGTTCACTTTCCTAAATTAGTTACGTTGTTTGTATGGCTCATCTTTTCCTTCAACATGTCCCCAAGATTCATAAAACTTCAAGACTGAAACTGAGAATTTCTCAAAACTAGAGACTAAATAAAGTTATATCTTATTACAATGGAATGTTCAGGTTCTGACAAAACTGATGGGAACAAACCTGTTCAGTGGTAAATTTTGATATTTATCATAGAATATTCAGCTTCTGATTCTAAAAGCAATTTCTCTGTAACAGACATGCATATTTCCTTTATATAATGTTGTTTGCAAAGACATTTTCATTCTTATGAATTTACATTTACTTGGAATAAGTCAGAGGATAGTGTGTACTGTATATACTCGCTTATAAGTCAAATCCAACTGTAAACTGCACAGACCCAGATCTGCCATTGCATAATGCACCATCAGATCTGGATCTATACAGAAGTAATCAGTAGAACAAACAACATAGACCCTGATCTGGTGACGCATTATGCAATGGCAGATCAGGGTCTATGTTGTTTACAGTTGGACTCCACTCATAAGCGAGTATATGTATATATGGTACCATTTTACTTTAGAAAAATGAGTTTTTAATGCAGGAAAATATATGTATGGTATTTAAGAAATAATTTTGATAATATTAGATTTCAAGTTAGGATTTATATTTTTGATTTCTTCTCATTCATACAGGCGGAATTTGGCAATAATAAGAGGACAATAACTCCTGTAAATTAAAGATAACTCCTGTAAATTAAAGATAACTCCTGTAAATTAAAGATAACTCTTGTAAATTAAAGGCATAATCTTTACAATGACGGACTTGTAGCTATGACAAAATGGCTGGAAACACACCTGGTCATTGTTGGCAGTATTGTATCTACTCCATTAATAAGTCATGTCCAATTGTAAACTGCACAGACCTAGATCTGCTGTCACATAATATGCCAGCAGATCTGGGTCTATCCAGTTTGTTAGGAGTAATCAGTAGAACAAGGAACATAGACCCTGATCTGCTGGCACATTATCCAATGGCTGATCAGGGTCTCTGTTGTTTGCAATTGGACTTGACTTATAATCGAGTATATACTGTATCTCTGAAGCTTTGGATGAATATTGTATGAAATTTTCGGCTCAGGTTACTTTGCTCTCCAAAAACATCCATGCTAATTTTGAAAAGCATTTGCTTAGGTGAAATGTTATTTGCAGCATTGCGTATAAAATAGAAGTCTGAGTTACTTATTGGAAAAGTTTTATCAGTTGCAGGCCTTATTGTGTGACATACATTTGTTTGCAATGAAAACTGGGTCATGAGGAAGTTATGGCAATATTTCCATCAAAATGGCAATGCAGTAATATGACAGGATTCATTGGGTCTGAAAATCAACACTGCAGACAAGTACCTAAATAAAATAACTAGCATCACTTGTGATTATTTTCATTATGATGCATATTTTTCAGTTAAATATTGCAGAACTAATCAATTCAAGAATATAAAAACAAAGTGAACCTTCATTCCTCTCAGGTTCTTAATTTGCTGTTTTGAAATAACATGGTTGGGAGGTATAATTCTTTTAGCAGCCTCTGATGATTAAAATTCATTTCATCATGGTCTAAAAGGTTTACCCTTCCAGTTTTCTGAAAAAATTGAAAATGATAACTACAACCTTGACAACACAAAAGCACAGTTATGAGTACAGAATGAGAATGAGAACCAATACACCCTGTAGAAAATTACACAAAATGACTTTAAAAAATGGAGGTCTGTATACATGCAACAAATAACTGAGCTTTTGTTTTGTCAGGGTTTGTAGTTATTATTTTCAATTTGTTAAACATGTTTTCAGGAAACTGGAAGGGTATATCAGTTAGACCATGTTAAAATGGGCTTTAATCGTATCCAAATGATATGCAGAGCTTTAAGTGCAATAAAACTGTTGTGCAGGCACAAATCATTTATTTGAATTTTAGGTTCTTGTGAATTGTTTAGGTTGCAGGCAGCAGAAGGCATTACAGCAGGATTGTTTGGGTCATTCAAGTGATATTAAGTATTTTAGTAATTGATGGTATTGAAGTTTGGTTTTAAAACTCATATGTCTGTATAATGGTGCTGTCTTTTATAACCTGAAATAAAGAAATAGATTGCTATCTTTAATTTTCCTTGAACAAATAAGTGTTCTGTACAGTTTGGTAGATTAAAATATTTGATTGAATCTCTGTACTATCATCCAGAACTTTCATTTACATTGTGTTTCACCACAAAAAGAAAACTTTATTGTTACAGTTGCATACATGCTGTTGTGTTATTGCTCTTGTCAAGATTCATTATTATTTGTTATCATTATTCCTGTTAACAGGTGAGCAATGTTTTCGTTGCAATTATCAGAGTTTTTATGGTGTATTTTGATTGTAAAAACTATTTCTAGTCTTCCACATTGGCATAATCATTACTGTTAACAGGTGGGCAATTTTTTGTTGTTATTATTTGTCAGTTTTTATAGTGTATTTTCATTGTAAAATAATTTTCTTGTTGTCCACATTTGCATAGTTACCGTATATACTCGCGTATAATATGGGTCCAAATGCAAATAACAAAGACCCTGATCTGCCATTGCATAATGCACTGGCAGATCAGGGTTTATGTTATTTTTTCTACTGATTAGTCCTTACAAACTGCATGACCCAGATCTGCCGGCACATTATGCGACGGCAGATCTGGGTCTATGAAGTTTGCAGTTGGTATCGGGTTATATGCAAGTATATACAGTAGGTCAATTGGACCATAGAGATTAAACAGTATTGTGACTTCATACTTATGATGAACAAAAACAGCATTATAATCTTTATAACATGAATTGTTTCCTTAATGTATACTAAACCATTTTATGTATCCATTTTTTTATTCACTTTTACACTTTTGTGCACCAATACACACAGCCAGATTTGAACATGTTTAAGGCTTTTTTATGTGCTTGCTTAAAGAAATAAAGGAACCCTGAGAAGTAAAAAAGTAAAAATATATAGATATTTACTGAAATATTTGCATCACTGTTAGAAAAATATATGCTCAAAGTTTATATCTACTCTTACTGTTACAGTATTTAAACCACTTTACATATATGTTGTGACAAATATGGTTAATTCTAGATACATTGCAACCTTCCATAAGCATCTCCTCCTTAAACATTGACCTCTCATTGACTTGACTTTTGCTATTTTAGTCATATTGCATTTATTGGGAATTGTAGCAGTGGAGAATTTTAACAGTTTGTCAGTCTAAGGGTGAGATTGCAGAAATATATCCTGTCATAACTTACCACCTTAAATATCAAAATTGTTCTAGATCTCCAATTGCTGAACTGTAACTACTGTATATACTCACTTATAGGTTGAGACCAACTGCAAACAACATAGACCTTGATCTGCTGTCGCATAATGCACCAGCAGATCAGGGTCTGTGTTGTTTGTTGGACTAATTATACCTAACAAACTGCATAGACCCTGATCTGCCAGCACATTATGTGACTGCAGATCTGGGTCTGTGCAGTTTGCAGATGGACTCAACTTATAAGCGAGTATATACTGTAGCTAAAAGTAAAATCCCTTGCTTTTGAACAAAATCACACAATTTTACATTTGTGAAAATACCCATTATAAGTTATTTTAATTTCATTCAGCAGTTACCTCCCATAAACAGTCCAACTGTTTCCATCCATTAGATGGCTGCTTATGTAGAATGTTTACACTGAATTTGCTTCTGATAGGAAGGGCTTAACTTCATTTGCAGATTGTTTGTTAATTGAACATCAGATAATCATTCCAGATCATCAACTAAAGGAGACAAATAGAGACATATGAACACTAAATTTACTCTCATATTCCTTGAGATCAAGTGCGTCAGATTTGTTGACGTAGCAGTGAATAATATCTGCATTTTTCTCACACAAACATGTTTATTTGCATTTTTATTGATAAATACAACATTTACATGACTTTGTGCAAATTTGGGAAATTATTTACAATTTGTACATGGCAGTTCAATTAAAAAAAAATCTATATATGTAAATTTATAGTATACAGGCAAAAAGTTTTTATATTATACCTTATTCATTTATTAAACTTCTTGTACCACATTAATTTACTATATTCATGCTTTTTTATTTTTGAAATGTGACAATCTTGCAAGTGTTCATTTTTTATGTCAGACATTAGATTCATGATAAGTATGTACATGTGTATTTATTTCATTTAATTCCACTTTGATTTTATTGTTTGTTATCACAATTAATAATATACCTATATTGACTGTATGTAACTCTAATACAATTTACTAATTTTTAAACAAAGTGTTGGGCCCTGATTCTTGTAAATCACATTTCATATTTAAGTGATAATCAACTTTTCTGTTCAAGTTTATTGTTAAACTATCTTTTGGTCCCCAAGTTACATATCTAAATTACAGTCAGCTCTCATTACAGTGACTAGGTTGGTTGGAAGAGATTTCATTGTCATATCATATTTGACATTGTATCAATTTAGGAATATTTTGGCATGGGTTATCTTTCTTCTTAGGCAGGTTTCTTCCACTATTTAGAAGAATGACTGGAAGCTTCATTCTAAGTGTGTTTTGGATGATCATCCTCAAAGGCAGTAATTTCCCTTTTTTCTGAGATTGAAAACTGGGTGTCATTTTTACTGGTGTTTCAGCATGATTGTTAACTTTGATGTATAATAAATGATTCGGCACAACCATTCTTGGTAATATATCCTGGCAAATATACTGTAATTATCATACCAGAATGTGACAGGTGTTTGTTTTATTGTTCTCAATTATTTTAAACAATAGATGTGAACAAAATACTGGTAGCTTGTTATATGTGATTATGTCAGACCCCTGATTATTGTCATATGCACTCAGCTGCATCAGGGAGTTACAAGTAGATTAGAAATCATAATTGATAATTAGCCTCTTTACAATAAGGATTAACACCTGGTTAGCAGATTTAAGGCCTTAGGGCTGTGTTATTGTAACACCTGGTCAGCAGATTTCAGGCCTTGGGGCAGTGTCATTGTAACACCTAGTTAGCCTTGGGGCCGTGTCATTGTAACACTTGGTTAGCAGATGTCAGGCCTTGGGGCAGTGTCATTGTAACATCTGGTTAGCAGAGTTCAGGCCTTAGGGCAGTAGCATTGTAATACCTGGTCAGCAGATTTCAGCCCATGGGGCAGTGTCATTGTAACACCTGGTCAGCAGATTTCAGGCCTTGGGGCAGTGTCATTTTAACACCTGATCAGTAGATTTCAGGCCTTGGGGTAGTGTCATTGTAATATTCAGTATTTATAGGTAATTTGCACGTTTGTTAAAAAAAATGTTGGTGCCAGAACTCTAATGTACTGTAACAGTCAAATTTAATTGTGTGAATATTCATTCCAACTGATTTTCCATTGTTAAGCGAATATTCTGTTGTAATTAATGTTATTGTAAATAGATTTGACTGTATATGTCTTGACATAAAACAAGTCATTTGGTGGTTCAGTTGAAGTACAAGTAGTCTTTCCTATATGTAGAATTGTAGTAGCTTGCATTAAGGCAAGTTGTCATGCCCTGCCACATATCTGAAAGAGCATGTAGTGTTACCCTTGTCTGCCTGTCTGGCCATCTGTCTGTCTCTTCATCACACCTTTGGTAAATTTTGCATTTAGGTCAGTATTTCATGGATTATTGCTGCAGGGACATACACCTTTGAAAGGGGCTGTGTCTTGGTGATTTGTGCAGCCTCTCACTAAATGTAGGTTAATGTGACATGTATATCCTGTTCCACTGACTTTGCTTTAGGTTTGGGTGCAGGGAATTTGTGTTCTATGACTTATGGTAGCCTAGATCCAGTATTTTGGTAGGGCCTGGGCTCCAGGCCAAAGATATGTTAGATCCTGAAAAATAACTTGGAAAGAAATGCAGATTTTAGGTGACTCTGGAGACAAGCCCTCAGGTAGTATATCTTATTTTAGACATAATCTTCTTGCTTTACAAATCCTTCAGTTCTGTATATAAACATGCATTTGAAATGTTCATTTACCTTAGTATTTCCAATATATTCATATTACTTTAATTTTGCATATTTTTGAAAATATATTTACAGGAAAACATTTTTTTTTTAATGTTATTTTATTTTTTATTTTTTTCATACTTCTCTTACTACTACATGTTGACTTTCTGAATGTTATGATATTTAGGGCTAATAGTATGACTATTCAAATGTTCACACACACATTCCTGGACACCACAGTGTTGCATAATCATTGTTTCTACATCTATTTTCATATCAGATCTTCAATACTTTGTGCCTCTTGCAAGCTTTTTTCTAGATGGTTGTAGTAGAACATATGAGGTTTCCCATAATTTATTGTAATCCTTTGATAACCAAATGCAGCACTCCCTCTTGATAACATCCTTCGTTATATCACTCCCTGTTGTAATGCAGGTGTGGGATCGGATCCCATTTAATTATGTAGTTGTGAAATTATATGCATAATTTACTTCATTATAAGGTGGTCTCACAATAAGGCAGTATATTTCATGACTCCTGTGGACAGCACTATAACAAGGGAGTACAGTAACTGTACCATACACTCAGCACCCATCATGTACAGAATATAGCATTAATGAAAGTGTATATTTGTCTGTATTTTTGTAGATGAGGAGTATGATATATTAGGCTCATTTTAATCAAGGTCATGAAGTGTTTGTTTCATCCAAATATGACACATCCTCATGGTTAAAGTTATATAAAGGATTCCGAAACTCGACATCTGCAGGTGGATCGGAAGAGCTGAAAACAAAAGAAAAAAAAAACAACAAACAAATAAAGCTCTTTCATCATACATTTTAATAGACAAAAACTGAGAAGAGTAGTTCAATGTAACTTGGCAGTTATAAAATGCCACCTTTTTATGATATGCTGGTAGAAAATTCGAAGCTTGCACAACTGATAAAAAACAATAGGAATGGCTGCATTTAAACTAAAGTTAGGAATGGTAATTTTGTTGCTGTTGTTGTTTGGCTTTAGCTTTGTCAGATGTACTTAAAATTATCAACATTTATAACAAACACAGCACGGCCTAAAATATGAATTTTCCTTTTTATTTGTTACTACTAGCTTAACCTCTATTTTCAAATTAGTCTTGAGTAAAAGTCATTATTATTGTTGTTGTTATTATTATTATTATTATTATTATATAATACAGTGATTATGATAACTACATAGTCGCAAGCAACTTATTGAATGATTGAAATAAGCAATTACAAAACAAAGATAACCCTAATTTCTGCCAATTGATTGCAGCAAATATTGAAAACAAATACATGTCATTTTCCTTGTGGAACCACGGTAACTTAGCGGTTAAGGCATTGCACGCGTGACCAGAAGGGTGCAGGTTCAGTTTCCTCCATCGGATCAGCTCAGATCGATTACCAGTGGGGAAAATGCCCTTGTGCAAAGGCACTTAACTCTACTTGCTTCGGCACGATATAATCATAAAAGTTTTGTTGTGCCGTAAAACACAAAACCGAACTAAACCAAACCATCCCTTCCTGCACTCCATTTAAAACCTATTAGACTGACGCTTTTACCTCTAGGATACGGGCGCAACATGTATAGCAATGCAACAAAAATGTTCGTAATAATATAACCAAATTTGAAAAATGGAATCTCGACAAGAGAAAGAAGAAGAACTTTTATATCAGCGCCTTTTTATAAGTGTCTGTGTGTGTGTGTGTGGGGGGGGGGGGCATATAGTTTTGATATATTTTCACCCATGTCCGTCAGTCACATCCACCGTCCGACCCTCACAAGTTTCGTTTTTCTTCAATGATTTCAGCGAGTGAAACCAAATTTCATACGAGGCTTTATGTCAAGATAACAAAGGTTAACTTAGGTTTCCATTGTTTGTAATTTCCGTCAAGATTTGACCGAGCTTATAGTTCCTGTTTGACGTACAAGTTCGTACTTGCATCGTTAATTTCGTTTCGTTTGTCTACGCTCAGTAACTTCAAAGCGACTTCCATGATTGAAACCAAACTTTTTAAAGGCCCAAGTAAAGAAGACTTAACTCGAGTCCATTATCTCTCAAAATCTATTTAAATTTGACTACGTTAGGACCATGTGTTTGACTAAGATATTCGTACTTGCGTTTCGAACGTAGGTTTCTTCAGTTAAATTATATTGGCAGAAATATTCGTTGGAATAAAATTCGTGGTTTGGGAGTAAATGGATGATTTCGTGGGGTCACATTGTTTACCTTAACACCAGTGTACAATACTATTTTGTGGTGGATTAATTTCGTGTATATTTGTTTTCCACGGAAAAAAGAAACCTTTGTAATAATATTTCTGACTTTACTGTATTTCTAGACTTTTATGCCTCTGCCATATCTATAGACGGTCCATATAGTGTTACCCACGTCCGTCCGTAACTTTTTTACACTTTCTTGGCAGTGACATCGATGTTAAATGTCATATATATATACATTGGTCAGTATGCAGTATATGTATATAACAACCTACACACGACTGGGTAATTACCTTGGTTGAAAAAAATCTATTTCCTCTTCTTTATCATCATTCTCAATTCCAGTGTCGCGGCTTCTGAAAGAAAAAGGGAAATTACTAGCATGGGCTTTACTCAAGTTATCGCAGATTATGACATATTCTGATCTCCCCGAATATTCATATTTTACGACTTAAAACGGGTAATCTATTTCCTTTTACAAAGAAACATAAAATGCACATCCTATGCAGCCCTTACGGCCACGTTTAAAGGACCAAATTTGTATGTGTGAAGTATAAGCACCCACAGGCAAGTGTTTGTAGGGTTCTACTCTGAAACCTGAAGACATACGTTAGCAAAGCGATCTTTTTTCCATGCCATATTAAAACTATATATGTATTTATGGAACACAAACACCCCATAACAATGACCTACATGTAAAAATTAACTGAACGGTACGTATGTCCAGACGGACAAGTTAGGTTCCCACTAAACATTTTTTCAACAGAACCAAAATCACATCAAAATACCAGATTTTGTTTAAGAAGTAAATAATCGGTGCGCCAGATAAATACCGACAGGGTTTTGCTCTCGACGGCTCATAACCTAGTGAACTCACATAACTGGTCTTTATCTGAGACAAATGACACCTGATGGGTATGATTTATTTCTTTTCTAGCATACCTCATACAGATTGTATCACATATAGCAAAATGAAAAAGTAATAATTGTTTTCTTAATGTATCATCACTCTCTACTGCTTATCAGTTCCCCATAACAGACCCAGCGCTTTTATTGAAAGTATGTAATCAGAAGCGTTGCTTTCAAACTTGGAACTTCAATGCTAGGAACGAATGCTGTCGATTCGACATAAAAACCAGTCTTTGCACGGTAGTTTAACTTGGTTGTGAATCCAATAGCAAATTACAGGAAAAGGTGTCTGTGAGGAATCTTAAAAAAAAAATGCAGCAGATAAGTTTAGAATGGGTAGAAATAATGACTTGAAATATGAGCGGCTTCAACGTTCAAAGGATTATGATGATGGACTTGCGTGAATTTTCTATGGCAAAATCAGACCATCGCTGATGGGGTTCTAAATACAGGTTATCAGAGCAGTAACATGATCTGGCTGCTTGTATCGCGACGTTTGATAACAGAAGGACATTGAATCTCGCGAGACCCGAAGTGTCGAACGTGATCCGATGTCCTTCCGCTATCAAATGAGATGCGATACCAGCACTCGCATCAAGTTACTGTACTGATGATGTGTTTATTATATACCCTAAGCAATTTTTCCATAATAAAAAAACCCTCAACAAAAACAAGTATTTATGTTGTTCTTGTTTTGATGCCATCCATCTACTCACATTGTACATTGCGTCTAAATTTAATAACTTTTCACCGATACTGATGTAAGGTTTGGACCATAAATATCAGGGGCGGTTCCACGGGGTTGGGCGGGCGGAGCCACGGCGTCCCCCCCCCCGCCCCCTCCACCCCTCAATAAATAAATGTAAACAAAAATAAAATAAATAAGTTTGAAACAAAATGCGCGAAAAAACCGAACCTTTCCCTTGAGTAAGTTTTCTGTACAGTTTGATGGTTACATATATGCATTGGAAACGCTTAAAATTCAGGAACTTCACTTCCGGAGGCTTCGCCCTCTTAGACCCACACGAGGAATTCCGTCCCATAGATTCCTCGCCTACATGTTTACACTCCCCCTAAACAATATTTCTGGATCCACTCCTGAATATATACAGTCAGATATGTAGACAATTATTCAGTTTTAAAGTGCCTTAAGATCACCCCCAAAAACAGGCAGTTCTGCAGAGGGGCGGCGAGTGTGTAGGAACAAACCCAAGATATTCTCTACACTGCTTTTACTATGTACAGACAAACCAACCTTTTAACTAAGCGAAGGGCCAACACAAAATGAACATAAAGGCGGGAGATTATAAAATAAATGATGTATATGACAAGCATTCTCAACATTCTTGAACTAATTGGATTCTAATTTGACTGACTCAAAGTCTTACTTACTTTACGGCTGTCAACCTTTATCCGACTTCATTTAAACACGGTTGTGCCTCATTAACTGATACTATATCTCGTTACTTGATGGCTATGAATTTATCGACCTGTTCCTCGGAGTATTAAACTGCCTTTTTAACGAAGTACTGTAAAGTGTTCTAGAAATTACATATTGTTTTGAAAGGTTTTTACTCTGAAACTATTTTGTCTTGAAAAAATATTACGCTCACTTTTCCATTGCCAAAAAGTGATGTTCTTTCTCAAAGTGTTCCTTCACCGAAATGATAGCTAATCTTGGGTATAATAGTTAAATGCTCCTTTAGTGGAAGGCTTTGTCTTCCTTCCCTGTAGATCTATCGTTATGTTGTTATATCGCTGAAGTAAAGTTCCTACAGGTATCGTCCTCTAATGTAACAGTTCATCCAAAGGATGATACAATAGACAGATTCACGTTATTGGTTCTTAATTATTCGTCCTGCACAATTGAAATTTCACCACTTCTTTGTCCTTCCAGACGTACATTGGTGTTTTGGTGTTTAGTGTTTTACGGCATACCAACACAAGTAGGTTATTTAGTGTCGAGGCAACTGAGTAAAGTGCCTTGCCCAATTATCCACAACAGTAGCCGATTCAGACTGATACGATAGTAAGATCTGAACCCGTACCCTTTCGGTCCCAAGTCCGGGACGCTAACTGTTGAGTCACCGCGGCTCCTTCCGGCTCCGATCTACCCACATAGGACAAATAGTGCCCAAAACGAAAGGTATCACTGAACCAGATTCCCATTCATATACCTGACATCATCTGCTGGATCAAGTCTTTTGAAGTTGATCTGTTGTAAATGTGATTATTATATATTGCTCGTTTAGAAGGAGGGTGTAATGTATTTTCCAAAATATTTCTTGGATAACGGAGAGTGAATCGTCGTAACATTGCGCAATGGAAGTTTATGATTTAATTTAGTTTTGCCATAGGAAAGACGCAAAGTGGTTGGAGATATAATATTAGGTTAAGACTGGCGAGGGTTAAAAAAATTATGATAGGGGAACACGGGTCACTCATGAAAGAGGGACATGTATACAAGTTTCCCCTTTTTACATATACAATCAATTGTTCATCGTGGGGCTGGGTGAACAGTACAAGTAACCTAGTTAAGTTTTAAAGAAGACAGTAGACAGAGTTTCATAACCTAATGGATAAAAAATATCAAAGTATCACGGGTATATGACAAGAACCAATCTTGCATAACGTTTGTATTTGCTTATAAATCGAGTTCAACTTCTAACTGCACAGACCCAGATCTGCCGTCTCATTTTGCGCCGGCAGATCTGAGTCTATGCAGTTATTTTAGGAGTCATAAGTAACACAAACAACATATACCTTGATTTGCCAGCGCATTATGCTACGACAGATCAGGGTCTATGTTTTTTGCAGTTGGTCTTGACCTATTAGAGAGTATATTCGGTATCCTGCCCTTCTTCCTTTAAAAATGGATTCTGTCCATAAAAGATGTAAACACCTCTTTGTATTAAGATCACATGCATGTATCTGTGAAGTCTTTCAATCATGTGTATAATTGGATTCAAAAGTTTACCTTCGTCCGACGAAAGATTAATACAAAGTGTTTTTTCTCTCTGTGAGTCAATTGCCAGGACCAATAGGGAGGCATGGATTTTGTCCATATAATTGGTTTTCAGTATAAAGGATAAATGTATACAGAATACATTGTGTGATTGGATGACACTCTGTTTGTCCGTATGATGGAAAAGTCCAGAAAAGTGAGGTCTGTATAATCGACCTTTTATTGTAATTAGTTTCAAATTATCGGCAAGTATTTAAAATACTTACCCTGCAGCAAACCCGTTTTTACAGAGAGAAAGATTTTCCTCTGTGGATTTGATATATGGAATTTGCCGTATCTTTGGTGACTTCTTCCTGTTTTAGATAAATAATAAAAAAGAGTTCGGGTAATTGGATATAAAGTTATATTTATTGCTGTAAGGGATATGTATACACATGTATGTGAAGGGGTTAACGGCACGTATTACAAGTTTTAAAAACATAAAGAATTGCCGCTAACCCCCTCCACCACAAAAATAAAATAAATAAATTTTAAAAAATAGGAAGATAAACCCTGCCAAATAAACGTAAACATTTAGTACTACAAGATAAAAGATAAAAGGTAATGCTAATAAAATTCTGTAAAATGTATATATAATACAAGATACAGATAGATTTTTAAAAAAAATATAATACTCAAACTGTAAAGTCAACATTTGTTATGTAGACGAACCAGTAGTTGGGTGCCCAATGTTCATCTCCTTTTTAAATGTGGAACTATATAGGTTCTTTTCCAGTCCCTTGGTACTCCAACGCCATCTATGTATCAAGGGGTACATATATATCTACACCTAATATGTATTATACAGTGATGATTTGTAAAAAAAGTTTTTACGATGAAGACTTGGATATATAATATTTAACCTAAGTTAAACTATGAAAGTTACGATAGGATGATTTATTTTATTAGACCAGCTTTGTTAACAAAGAACTAATCCTTTCATTAAGAATTAATTTAGGAATATTTATCATGTATTTTATTTCTTGAAAATGCTGTTGCTAGTTGCATGATGACATACCTGTAATGTCTGTATATAATTACTGAAGTTAAGATGCCAATGACGAGCAAGAGAACAAAGATAACAATTACACACACGAGAAGAGGTTGTAGATGGTAGTGTTTGTCATCAAAGTTGACATCTACAACATCATCACCTTCGTCATCTGAAAATGAAAATGGTCAGAGGGTATAATAAAAATGTCGCGTGCATGACACCCACAAAATGTTCCTCGAAATGAAAAAAATATGTGGAGTTAAGGGTTACAAGTCAAACAAACACATCATATATTATTTATAATATTGTGCGAATTCATCATGATCATTATTGTCACCAGTGTCAATATAAACTACTTTTATTCCACCATTCACCATCGTTGTAATCCAACTTTAGGCCATAACAGTATATCGATCTTCCTTGTGAGAGTATTTTCTTTTCTACGTGATTTGCCGTAGAAAAAATTAAATTACATTACATGACACAAACCATTCTGTAGGACTCACGGTACTAATTATATGAAAAAATGGGAATCAGTCCTTAAATGTGTGAGCATAAAATAGAGTAGATATGGGTTCTTTTTTCCTTTCCTTAACATGAAACCTATAATAATAAAATTGTCACTATAAACGAGAATACTGTTAAGAAATTGACAGCTAGGTATGAAACTGCATTTTCTCAGTTACTAACTTTGCTTCTGAGTATATATGTATTGCAGGGACCATGTATGTGAAAGTTCTAAAATCCAATGTTTTCGCTCCCTGTATATAATAATTTCATGACTTTCACCCATTTCAGTACTAAGCTTGTATCAGGTACACATGGGTTTACTGTGTACAAACGTTTGCTCCAGTGGAGCACTCGACAAAGACTTCGATCCTCAAACTCTTTTCCTCTTGCTCCAGCAAATGCTACACACAATAAACGTGTATTATCACTATATATATATATATATATATATATATATATATATATATATATATATATATATATATATATATATATATATATATATATATATATAATCTGAGATATAATTATTAAAATAATTTGAATCATATTATAACTTAAATAAATGTATAATGTATGACACTGGGCTACAAAATTTCATTATTAACATAAAACCTACACGTGTTTTCAATGCAAAAATCGAATAAATCACAAAATATATTCATTTAAAGTGGCGTGAGAACATGAAGGTAAAACGCATTAATGATATCTGCGCTGAAATTTACTGAAAAATCGATAGGAAACATACTTTGACATTTCCTGTAATGAGCAGAACGTACGAGGACTTTGTATTAAGTTACAATTCTTTGATCAGGTACTATGCTATCTTTGCACGAAAAGCAAATGTTTTTACCTTATTTTTAGAAAGGTGATCTTTTGTTTTCTTGTCACATTTGCATTATGACGAAGGAATGATACCCAAACTAAGCAATCCACACCTAATAAACCAAACTACCTTAAATAATGACATATTAGAGATCTAATACTTTGAAATGTGGCTAACGTATACATAAAAATATGCTATTATCGAGGATGAGTGCACAAGAGCCCCGCCGTTTTCTCGCCCACATGCATGGATTACATATAATTAGTACTTTTTCCTTGTTTTAATTAAGGGGCTTATGTTTAATTTTGACTATGAGAGAGAGAGAGAGAGAGTATAACTCAAGCCACACAAATGTCGTGTCATTAGAAGAAGCAGAGACAATAATATTTCGTGCTTGACAAGCCAGTACAACAGGGTATCTGAATACCAAACGATAAAGATTTGTTTGAAAAGCCATGTATTAAAACAACATATTTTATCCAGGCTTGATACACTTTAGATATAAAGTATTCTCAATTACACGTAAGCATGTAACTCTCTTTGATAAACACTCGGAGTAACCCATTGAGTGCCTTGGTTAGTAAACGCATCTTGAGATCGTCGTAAAAATGTTCATACGCAGAATATGTAGCTGTAAAAAGAGTTTGACAATATATTCAGCCGTAATATTGGTCTAAGAGTGAATCTAAACGGTACTTAGACTAACTCTTCTTTTTTTGATTTCTTTGGTACATATATAAATTTTACGGAAATGTTCGATTCAGGTTTATATCTCGTTACTTCGCGAAGAATTCAGTTAAAATATTTGAGCAATATTCGTCCTTAGGCTTTTATGACATGTCTATATTTGTCCTTAGGCTTTTATGACATGTCTAAGTTTATATGTAAGGTACTTTTGGTATTTAATTCATATTCTTAATAAACTTTACAGCCATTTCATGAGAAATCGTGTATTCTTTACATACAGTCATTGTTTTGAGATCATTTCGTTCAATGGTATTCGCTAAAATTTATATCGCTATTGTGTCAAGATACTAGTGTCATTTTGGACAGAGATATCATATTTCATAAAGGAACCATACATAAAATTAAAAGTTAACACGATTACTATACAAATACTTAAGACCGGTTGAACAATGAAATAGTACATATGCATGCATGTATAAGGTTTAGCGGCACGTACAGTAAGTAAAACAACGATTATCCGGACCCATCGGGGGACATAGATTTCATCCAAAAATCAGTCGTGGATGATCGAATTTTAGTCAAAAAGTAAACTGAGTAGAAGTATCTGGATTAAATGGTTCTGATAAATGCACACACACACACACACACACACACACACACACACATATATATATATATATATATATATATATATATATATATATATATATATATATATATATATTTGACATGTTTAAGATTAGACAAAATAGAAACAATATAAAGACACTTTAATTTATAACTTTAGTGTAGCGGACGGTTATTTATGTGTGATCTTGTGAACACAAGTGTCAAAGTGTTATGTGGGGTCTTGTGAACATGAGTGCCAAAATTGATTTTAATTTAAACAAAATAAAATCAATAACTATATCCAGAAAATCTCAAAAGGAACATAACCCACAACTTTTAATGAATGATACGGTTATTAGGAATGCCACTTCTCATAAACACTTGGGCCTTACTCTGGATGAGACCTTATCTCAGCCTTTACATATAAAGGAAATACGTACAAAAGCATGGAAAAGGTTAGACATACTACGAAGTTTTAAATTTAAACTTGATAGAAAATCATTAGAACTTCTTTATTTCACATTTATAAGACCTCTTTTAGAGTATGGGAATATTATCTGGGATAACTGCATCAAGTATGAAAAGATGAAATAGAAAAAATACAAGCAAAATCAGGTAGAATCGTGTATGGGTCAACAAAATCTACATCATATGCTACAGTTTTGGAGGAGACAAAAGGGGAAATACTTTCAACAAGGTGGAACAAAACATAGAATAATAACATTTTTAAAAAAGTGTACCATGGCATGGCTGCTAGATATATGCGGGCTTTGGTTCCGACAAATTACCAGCAGCTAAAGAATTGACAACTTCGTGATAGGACAAACGTCCAAACGCCTCATGGTCAGGACAAATCTATATTAAAGTTCATATTTACCAAAGTCTATTGCGGAATGGAATCTTCTCCCTTTGGAAATTCGAAGCAAACCTTCGCTATAGTCTTTTAAATCACACTTAAGTATGAATCAAGAAAAGGTCCCAATCTATTACTATATGTAGGTTATTAAAGGACAACCTTTTAAAAACTAGTCATTTAGCAATAGATGTTCATGCCGTGAAACAGAAACTGCAGAGCATTTTTGTTAGACTATACAAAATATGTTACTATCAAAAGCCGAACAATATGAATTTTGCTCCATATAATAGCTATAACTTCGATATTAATGGGTGATCCCTTGCAATCACTTGAGATCAACTAGGAGACTTTTAAGGCGGTTTAAAAGTACATAATTCTATTTAGTTACTGTATCTAAAGGTCCTTTACCTGATCCCCCCTCCGTCCTTCAATGCCAACGTCTTCATAAATTTTCTTTCTTTTTTTCTCATTTGTTGTATTGCATGTATACAGAAACACGTTTATGGTGTAAATGCGTATAAGTTACTGTCTGATATTGTTACAATACTGTATGTACAATTTTCTTTTAATATCTCATTAGCATGTTTCAGTGTTTGCAATCCTATTCCTTCATTACTCACATCAGCCACATTATAATCGTAAATATTATTGCTAATGAGGAGAGAGCTCGAAATAAGCTTAGGCTTGTTGCTCAATCGTCTATATAGTTTGTCCAATTTTATGTACTTTCCATGATGACTTTAGCAAATAAATACTGTTTAAATCAAGAGCCAATGGGTTTTGATATCAAGGTAAACTCGGCTGACATGAATTATATTATCACATGTGCCTGTAGGTGATTAATATTTATCACCCGTTTAGTCACCATTGATCGAGAGTTAAGTATGTAGGCTGAACTACAGAAAGCATTTGATCACACCGTTATACATCTTTAATCATGCTTAGGTTTTCGGTATGTAAAATTACATACTATCAAACCGTTATGCATCTTTAATCATGCTTAGGATATCTGTATGTGAAATTACATACTATCACAAAAAGTAAACATATACTCGTACAGGATGAAAGATAAGGGGAAAGATGTTCGAATTTTTTAAATGATATACAAAATTAAAGATAAAGGTTAAGCAGGTAAAAACCTTATATATATATATATATATATATATATATATATATATATATATATATATATATATATATATATGGTCAAAATTCATTTTAGAAACCTAATTGTTTTAGAAAGTTCAAGATTTTCTCGCACGGTACATCATTAAAATCGGTACCCCCCCCCCCTCTAAAAAAACATAAAAAAACAAACAACAACCATTTGTCTTACAAGATGAAGGTCGATACACCCGACAAAAATAGAAATAGATCAAAACATCATGATCAGTAATGTTATCTACTGTAAAATTGTTGCCAATTTCACTTTTTTGTAATGTTGTATCTACAATCTGAACATGCAGCATTCAATGATTTAAGAAAAAAAATTACATATGCGCTTATAATCAAGATGATGCAGTATATATTATATGAAAATGTGTGTAGCAGTTGGGGATGGATAAGAGAGCGAATTACCATTACCTTCAACACAATTTTACAGTATTGCATGAACATATCTGTAGCCGTTGAGGATTGATAAGAGAATGAATTACCATTGCCTTCAGCACATATTACAGTATCGTATACGCATATGTGTTGCAGTTGAGGATGGATAAGAAAGTGAATTACCGTTGCCTTCAAAACAATTTTACAGTACTATATGGACGTATGTGTATCAGTTGAGGATGGATAAAGGAGCGAATTACCGTTACCTTCAGCACATTTTACACATTTATATGAACATATGTGTAGCAGTTGAGGATTGATAAGACAGCGAATTACCGTTAACTTCAGCACATTTTGCAGTATTGTATGAATATATGTGTAGCAGTTAAGGATGGATAAGAGAGCGAATTACCGTTACCTTCAATACAATTTTACAGTATTCTATGAATATATGTGCAGCTGTTGAGGATTGATAAGAGATCGGATTACCATTACCTTCAACACAGTTTTCAGGATTATGTGGTCCTTTGGTGTCTTCTGATTCGTTACGAGGTGTGATGGGCATGGATTCGACGAAGTCTGCAACGAGAGGTGCTAGTTCTTTATTACTTATATTCCATAGTCTCAAATTATCAATATTTGTCTCATTAATAGAATCAGTATAATTGCTTTTGTTGCCTTCATCAGTTGTTGTGATTGGCCATTCTTCTGTTGAAGGATACATGGTAGAAGTTGATATGTATGGTGGGAATATAAACTTATATGCTGCATGAGAACCTCTCATTTGAACCCTACTGTCGGATCTAAATTTAATGCACAAATAATTCCCAGAAGAATTGAAAGATACTGGTGCAGAAACTCCGCAAAATGCCTTCAGTAACTTTGATTGATTGGAATCGCCATCGAACACCTCTATAACGTCGTAAGCAGCGCTACACGATGAACCCACGTGATCCTCTAACTCTATGAATGTGAATCGCAAAAGAATCGTACAAAGTGATGGTGCTTGTATAGTCCATACACACGAAGTCTTGGCAGGATATTGTCTTGGCCATCTAAGAGTAGCAAACTGACCATCATCTTCAGTAAAAGTAGTGTTACATGGCCAATCTAAAAGAATAGATGTTGAAAATAGCATTTTATCAGTATTGATTATTAAATAGTATTTACTTGATGAAGTCATAATGGAAAGTATATGAACTCGAACAAGAGATATCGAGGACTGATCAACAAGCATAACTTATTTCGAGGTCTCTTCTCTTTAACAATAATATTTACTTTAATAACGTAATATCTACTTCAAGCAGCATTAAGACGTCGTTTGCAGTTTCCGTGAGCCACCAAGAAAGGACATAATGATGTCCATTAGCAGCTCTTTGCTTGTGTTTATACTTAAAAGAAGTGATGGACTGTGAAATAAGCGTATACTGTAGTGGAAAAGACTAGACTGTATAAATTGAAAGGTATTGATTATCTGTAAGTCATGCTAGAACTGATTTCGTTATCGAGAGTTTGTACACAACTCTATTAGTGAGAAGATTAAACTGATTCTCAAGGCTTCGAAATGTATTTTTTGATATTTTAACTCTGGCTAGTGGTACAGTGATATATAATTTCTCTTCTACTATTGAACCTAAAGCTTGTTTAACATTAATAAATAAAAATAACCTTAAACTAACTAACATAGAATGATTATTCAGTAAAGTACAACTTTGAAAAACCGAGTTTTGTACGTGAAACACGAAAAATTAACCACAGTACAAAGTCACTATACAAGAAAGGAGAATTATGAAAGTCTTGGGTCGCCGGCACAGTTAAATTAACAAGAACAACATCAACAAAAACGGAATTTTGGTGTAGAAAACAAAATATTGACAAGTCAAATTTATAATACCAGCAGTGTAGAAAATCCGGAATCCATTTGCATCGTGGTTTGCGTTAGTGATAAAGTGGATAAACAGCTTGTTTGTGTGGCTGACATATTCCGAAAGGTTGTTGGCTGCACAATCCTTCTCGTTCCCCTTGCCTTCCTCGATAAACGACAATACGTCGCTATTTTCATCACAAGGGTCTTGACCTTTGGGACCGAGATCCAGGTGGTAAAGTTCAACCCTAATAATCTGCAACAAAGTATGAAAGTATACATTTCATATACCTATAATTATAAACTGCATTAAAAATATTTAAATTTAAAAACTCATCATATTGGATCGTGTTATCTCCATGTTTGTACAATCACGCTTTATGCTTTGATAACCATTACTGCGATCTGAATTTAATATCGAATGCCTTCTGCTTAACATACCACTATGGAGTGTTTTGATTTCATTTCCAAAATATACATATAGTGCTAATGTATAACTGAACATGAACTAGGAGGAATACTTTGCTATATAAGAAAACCATTTACTTGTCCTAATTTGCTATTATAAGACATTGTTTAAAACAAATAAACAAACAAAGACGCAAAACAGGGAAATTCTCTATGAGAAGCCACAATTGTAGGTAATTCTCTTTCAAATAATTTGGTTCGCGATGAAACCGATCCATATGTATGAGCATATCTTGTGTATTATTAGAACGAGACTATAAAGCATGTCTTAGAAAAGACTATTTACGACGATATGGTATATACACAAAGCCAAATCCGTGTTTTGTTCTGAGTCGGCAGAAAGAATTAGAGTTTGATATGGCGTAGGGATACGCTGAGGCCGTCCGGCCGAGAGGTATTCATAAGCCATATTAAACGAGTTCTTCCCGAGACTCAGTACAATAAACGATACAGTGTTGTATTTATTACATACCTCCCTTTTCCCACTTTCTATATATTTTTACCTTTACTGTATGAATGTAATTTAAAACGAACTGGGATTTATAATAGTTAGATTCACTGCGTCTAAAAATAACTACGCGCGGACGTCAAAGAATGCACCTAAGTAGTGTGTGTCTGTGTGATACGGAAATACGTATTGAACAGCTGTATCGAACGCCAGATGAAGCACATAAGATTAAATGGGTATTAATAAAATGCATCGTCATTGATGCTGAAATGGGTAAAAAGTAAAAACATTGTAATGATAGAGAAATCCACCTCTGTGAATAATAGAATCGCATTAATTATTACATACTTCATGAACTTTATGATTATGTATGTATGTGTGTATCTATATGTGTACATCACATATAAAGATTTAATAAATATAAAGGTCTTCAAGATACAACATAAACTTGTTGGTTATTGGCTGCAATGTATAATACTCTGTAAAAAGAATTAGATCATATGTACCCTGTACTTTGGTACGACGATTTCCCACGTGCAGTTCAAGTGATGCAAATAATGTCGAGGCCAGTTGGGGGAGGCCAGCGTCCCTTCGAGGCCTGTGAGCATACCTCCGCAGTCTGATAAACAAAACAGAACAAACAAAAAAATATAAAAATATTTTAAAAAATATAAATTTTTTAAAAAAAAGTTAACTTTAAAACGGAAATTAGCTTGGTTTGGTTGGTGTTTAACGGTACAGCAATACAGGACGTTTGTAACGGAAGGTAAAGTACCCGGCCCTGAAATTCATCATGGTAGCCGACTCTGGGTGATATGATGATATGATTGGAACCCACGCCCTTCTACTTATGATGTGGATACGTTGGCCATTGAGACCCCATGGCTCAAAATGAAAGTTAGATGTAAACTCGAACGATATTCTACTACTATGATTTGATTTGGTTCTATCATGTTGTAAGTCTAAACGTAAGGTTTTTGATTTGTAAAACTTAAGTCAAGTATAACCTTTGTTCAATTTGATTGATGGACTTGAGTACTACTGAAGATGAGAACATTTCAACAAATGTGCTACCAACATTTGTCATTTCTACCTGATACCGTAAGTCACTGATATGTAAATCTGTCGTAAGTTCATATGTTAGTTACGTGCCCTGCGTGTAATAAAATTTCCAGCACGTTTCGTAAATATTTACCTGAAGAATCTCTGATGTAAATGCATTAATTATATTTAGAATAGAGTTACACATGTATGTTAGAATATAATCAAACCTGGTTGTCACGGAATTGTATGCACCAAAACACCATTGTAATATATCTGAACATAAATATAGATTGTGTTGTATTGCCGCGTACAGCGTTACCCATGGTGTATGGTTTAAGTCTTGGCAATTGCGAAACAGCAAAGTTTGTTCAATTATTGCAGCACGTGCAAGGTGCCTGCAGCGTGGGCCCGGTTATCTCGTTTTCTCCGGTCGTGGGTTTGACCATGTCCTTGTATATGTAGTGTTATATTTTTATATATCGTTAACATGCATACTAGTTTTATCAAGGAGCTGTCGACTTTACGGAAACAATCTTCAGCTGTAGAGGCACGTAAATGTATAAAACGTTTATCTTGCTTGTTATCCTCTGTATGTCATAAAATTCTTTAATACACTGAATGTTTCGGAATTTATTCTAGATTTCTAGAAAGTCAGACCGATGCCACATGGCGTTTTGATAATCATGTATTACACGGGTTATTTCTTGCATTTTGAGCTGTTCTGGGGGACTTGTTGAACTCTGTGGTGTTTCTGAACCAGGATATCGTTGCTGATGATAATCGCTGACACTGGACACGGATGATATTGGTCGACTCAGCGTAAGGGCCAAGAGTTCTGAGTCAGCGGATTTGCGCAATCGCGAGATTCTCGAGGGCTCCTTCAGCAGGTTGGGAGGAGTGGGATATATATAATAATTCCTCAGATATTTGTCGTGAGTAAAGGACTGGTATTTTTCGTGGTCGTCATGCAGACGTCATGGAATAGCGGCATCATATTTGTTGATGAGCAGTATATTTGGTTTTCACCTAAAATTAAGTGTCGTTATATGTATGACAATCTAACGCAACATGATACTTGTTGATGGACTATACATTTTATCATATCTGTCGATGAACTCTATGTACACTGATCATATCTGTTGACAAACAATATAGTTATCATATTTGTTGATGAGCTCTATGTACATTGATCATATCTATTGACAAACAATATAGTTATCATATCTGTTGATGAACTCTATGTACACTGATCATATCGGTTGACAAACAATATAGTTATCATATACATTGATCATATCTATTGTCAAAACAATATAGTTATCATATATGTTGATGAACTCTAAGTACATTGATCATATCTATTGACAAACGATACATGTATCATATCCATTGATGAAATTTATGTGCATTTATCATATCTGTTGAGAAACTACTTATACATTTACTCGTACCTATTGATGATTTATGCAAGCATTATATGAAGTATATTCATGTATTTGTGGATAATACTATTTCATTGAACTGCGAGAGAGTGATAGACGCGCCAGTTAAGTGTCTTATTAGAATTCAGCGCGTTATTAGTATTAAAGTATTTGTGTGATTGTGTAGGGTCAATCTTTAATTTCATTAGTTTGTGTAACATTGAAGCAAGGTTGTGAGCCATTGTGTCAGAAATTGCATTTTTCATTATCTTGCATTATAAATAAACATTTCATTCATTTGCTTGTTTTGTGTCTTTGCTAGATCCAACCCCACCAGGTTTCATTATGTTACACTGGTTTTCTCTCTCGTTATAAAACATTTTTATGACAACAGTTATTTCTTCCAAAAGGACAAAGTCTCAGTGTGAATATTGTCAGATGTAAACTGGATTTGTGTTTGCAAAACACGTATGCCCCCATTGAAGACCAAAGATGTCTAAGTCCACAATGTTAAAAAAAATTAAAAAAAAAAGAATTTGAACAATTGCTATAATATCGTAATCAATACATCTACATATGCATGGAAACATATTTTTCATATGTCGAATTCAAGTGGATTTTGTTCAATCATTTTAACAAGTTTTTCGTGGAAAGGTTAAAAAAATGTCTATAAAAAAATTCGGAAATATGCTGTAATGGCCTGAAAATCTAATGAAGATAATTTACATCTGAATATAAATATGTCTATTAGATTTCATTTTTGCGTACCTTAAGTGGCTTTTCCTTAATCGTGCTAACATGATTTTTGACCCAAAAGTTCCAAAAAGTTTAAAAAAATGTGTCAAAAAATGAAAATTTGCTATAATAACCAGAAACTCGAATCAGGTAATTTATAATATGCATATATATATGCATGACAACTTTCATTTGTCTACGTTGAGCAGTTTTTTGCGCAATCTTGCCAGCAAGCTTCTCGGGAAGATGGACGGACAGGAGCAAATCAAGATAATCCCCGCTGCAAACAGTGGGGCTTACAAAGGTTAGTAAAATACCATTACCCCCAAGTTCTTTTCAAGATGCAGACAACTCAAAATATACATGCTAGAAAAGAAATAAATAACTTAAAAAATATTACAGCACATAACCTTCAAAATTTACATTAAGTTAATCCTAGGGTGGAAAATCACAGGAACCTTTTTCCTAATCACCATATAAAAGGTTCCTAGAAGTTCCGTTAAATCCACACGAGTTAACACAATGGTGGTAAACAAGGGTCTCATACAAAAATTGTATGAAGAATACTTGCAGGCATGCTTCAATTACATTTTAATGTTTTTAAAATTAGAATAATATTATACTGTATCTGCTTGTACCCAATGCTATTGAGAAATTGCTTGACATAGAATGAAAACTGCTTGTACCCAATATTATTGACACATTGCTTGACATAAAATGAAAACTGTTTGTACCCAATATTATTGACACATTGCTTGAAATAAAATGAAAACTGCTTGTACCCAATATTACTGACATATTGATAGACATAACATGAAAACTGCTTGTACCCAATATTACTGACATATTGATAGACATAAAATGAAAACTGCTTGTACCCAATATTACTGACATATTGATAGACATAACATGAAAACTGCTTGTATCCAATATTACTGACACATTGCTTGACATAAAATGAAAACTGCATGTACCCAATATTATTGACATATTGATAGCTACAGAATAAATAACTGCTTGAACCTAATATTATTGATACACTACTAGACTCAGAATAAAAACCTACATTTTACCAATATTATTAACACATTGCTAGACTTCGAATGAAAAACTGCTTATACCCAAATATTACTGACACTTCTTGACATATAATGAAAACTGCTTGTACCCAATATTACTTCCACATTACTAGACATAGAATGAAAAACTGCTCACTCCCAATATTGCTGACACATTGCTAGACATAACATAAAATACTACCGTACTTGTTGCTAGAAATAGAATGAAAAACTGCTTTTACCAAATGATACTGACTCATCTATATATAGAATGTAAAACTGCTGGTACCAACATTTCTGACACATTACTAGACACAGACAGAATAAAACACTGCTTGTACCATATATTTCTGACATATTATCTGACAGAGTCAGAATGAAAAACTGATTGTACCCAAAATTGCTGATACATTGCTAGACATAGAATGAAAAACTACTTGTACCCAGTATTATTTACACATTGCTAGGATATAGAATGAAAAATATTTGTGCACAATGATACTGACTTTTCTAGACACAGAATGAAAAACTGATTGTACCCAATACTACTGACACATTACTAGACATATAATGAAAAACTGATTGTACCCAATACTACTGACACATTACTAGACATATAATGAAAAACTGATTGTACCCATTTGTCTTAATACATTACTATACATAGAATAAAAAACTGCTTTAACCCATATTATTGATAAATTGTTAGACATATAATGGAAAACTGCTTGTACCCAATATTATTGACACATCGCTACACACTGAATGAAAAACTGCATGTACCCAATTTTATCTACACATTACCAGATTTAGAATGAAAAACTGTTTTTACTCAATATTAATGGTAAATTAACATTACTAGACATAGAATGAAAAATTGCTTGTATCCTAAATTGTTGACACATTGCTTGAATATAGAATGAAAAAATACCTATTATTGATAAATTGCTAGACATAGAATGAAAAACTACTTGTTGCCAATATCATTAACACACTTCCAGACATGTAATGAAACACTGTATGTACCCAATATTATTGACACATTACTAGACATATAATGGAAAATGCATGTACCCAATACTACTGACACATTACTAGACATATAATGGAAAATGCATGTACTCAATACCATTGCCACATTACTAGACATATAATGGAAAATGCATGTACCCAATATTATTGACACATTACTAGACATATAATGGAAAATGCATGTACCCAATATTATTGGCACATTACTAGACATATAATGGAAAATGCATGTACCCAATATTATTGACACATTACTAGACATATAATGGAAAATGCATGTACCTAATAATATTGACAAATTACTAGACATATAATGGAAAATGCATGCACCCAATATTATCGACATATTGCCAGTTTTAGAATGAAAACACTGATTGTACCCTAAATTATTGACACATAACAAGACATAGAATGAAAAACTGCTTGTACCCTAAATTATTGACACATTGCTAGACATAGGTTGAAAGACTGCCTGTACCCAACATTATTGACACACAGTGCAAGACATAATGAAAAACTGATTATACCCAATACTACTGACACATTATTAGACATATAATCGAAAACTGCTTGTACCCAATATTATTGACCTACAGTGCAAGACATAATGCGAAACGTATTGTACTCACTACTACTGACACATTACTAGACATTGAATAAAAAACTGATTGTACCTATTATTATTGACACATAACAAGACCTAGAATGAAAAACTGCTTGTACCCTAAATTATTAGCACGCTGCTAGACATAGGATAAAAAACTGCTTGTACCCAATATTATTGACACAATGCGAGACATGTAATGAAAAACTGCTTGTACCCAGTGCTACTGACACATTACTAGACATATAATGGAAAACTGCTTGTATCCAATATTAATGACACATTGCTAGACTTAGAATGAAAAATTGTTTGTGCCCAATACTACTGACACATTACTGAACATAGAATAAAAACCTGATTGTACCTATTACTATTGACACGTTTCTAGATATAGAATGAAAAACTGCCTGTACCCTAAATTATTGACACTCAGCTAGACATAGGATGAAAAAGTACTTATGCCCAATATTATTGACGCAGTGCCAGACATATAATGAAAAAATGCTTGTACCCAATATTATTGACACAGTCCAAGACAACGAGTGAAAAATAGACAGGCTACATTAATTAGCTATGGATAATAAAAACTGATGTTCTCATGTTCTATTATTCACACCATAATTCATATTCACATGTTTACACGTTCAATTTAACGAGGGGGTGTATGATCTTTGATTTGATTGACATCTGAGCTTATATTATACAATTATATCCTAGAGTGAGCTCAAATTGGAATACAGTGTTGGCACCTCTGAATGTAAATAAGCGTTTAACAGAGGAAAATAGACATATAAACATATAAAATCGAGAGACAGGGGGCCAATAGAAAAAGGTTTTAATTGCCATTTCCAATGAGAAATTGTATCTTGTGGGCCAAGCCTTAGTACTAATGAATGTAAGGTATCGATAAAGTAACAGAATCGTTGTTTCTTTCAAATCAAATGAAATGAATAGAAATTGGAATTATAAATTATTACCAACTGATGGCTTCATTTCGAAATGGTGTGCACTGGCTCCTGGAGGACTATACAGACCTCCCACGTCGCTACCTGTAACAGTGCTGAGTAAGCACGTACCGTCTGTTATCTGAAACAATGAAAGCGAATACCATAATGAACAAAGCGGAGGTTACGTACATTCATATATATATATATATATATATATATATATATATATATATATATATATATATATATATATATATAATGAAAATGAATGCTAAATGGTTTAGAACAGCAGATGCAGAAAAATGAGCTTCTTCTTCTAACGCTATCTTTATAGAACCTCAGCGAGAGACAGAGGGATAGATCGTGGGAAGGTAGGTTATAGATGACAGAAAGGAGGCAGGCATCCATAAGTGACTGCTTTACTTCAATCCATTCCCACAGTGTTTAATATTCAATGTAGAGAGACAGGACAGGCACACTGGGAGCCTGATCTGGATCTCAAAAAGGATGATAAACTCAATTATTTTCGTGACTGCTATTACAAAAATGTCAAAATAAATAAATAAATAATAATAATAATAATAATAATAATAACAACAACAATAATAATGGTGTTGATGATGACGATGATGATAAAGAGGATGATAATGGTGATGATACTGGTATATATTAAACAGAAAACGCAAAATATACTACCTGATAATCAAAGGATCTACATATAAATTCTCTCTCCTCCAGACATTTCCTGGCACAACTATCAGGAGTAATTCTCTTGAAAGTCTTTTCATTCTTTCCCAATATGGAGGCATGCGGAGTGGCGTAAAAGTAACGAAGATAATCTCCTGCAGAGACAGAGAAGGTTAAGATCTAACACATATATTAATTGTATATACATGACACATATTAGCCAACAATTAGTCTTAACTGCAAAGCGACAACATAATTATACCCATAATATAATATGAAAAAAAGAAATGTATATGCTGGGCTTGACATCTTATAAAAACATTATCGGAATTGATGAAAGAATTTAGCATTTTATAAGAACTCTCAAATTGCAGGCAGATAATTGACCCGTGTAGTCTAAATTTGAGTTGTGCCCTAGTCGAGTCTGTAACTGTAGATGGCCTTAGACTGACCTTAGATGTTAGAGATAAAATGGCTGTGAGATCTAGTTCAGTCGCAGGATCAAAGATTTCCGCTTCATCTTCTAAGAATTCTAAGCTACGCTAGAACTGAAATTCGAATTGTAAATGTTTTACAACTTTTAAGCCAAGGTTTTCAAATTTACTCCTCCTTCTCCTTCAAAATGTGCTCAGAGTTAATCTATTTTTACTCATGCTTGACTATGTGAATTTTCCTCCATGATGATAATAATATGTAATTGATTACAACACAACATATTTATTTGCATCTTATTTATACTAACTGCAACGGGAATCAAATGCAGTTGAATCAATTGATTTGAATTCAACCGAATTTAATGCTGAATACTTGATCGTATCTTCAATTACCTATAACTTCGTAATGCATGATCTTGTGATCGATTTCAAACGACGTAATCATCCCGTGTACATTGGCGGCTATATATTGGCTCATTTGACATGACTGGTCTGTAAAAACATAGTCGAAACTGTTGCACTTAAAAAACGTCTCTGACTGACATAGCTGTGCACATGCGTCCAAAGTAACTCCGAGGACGATCTTGTTGTATATCTGAATGCCTTCCAATGGTTGCAGAGCGCCGTAGCCGTAATTGATAAAATTACTGCGAGGACCATCTGAAATGAAGAAAGTAGATGATAACATATATTTGGCTTTTGTTTCAATTGAAAATTATGCAAGAATTGAAACGATTGACCTATATATTGACAGATGTGTATGCTAACACCGAACAAATGAACTCGAGTCAATTGAAGAATCTCAAAAACTCTGTAGGAACTCTTCTTCTCATGAGAAGCTGTACATAAATCCTCTTGGTTATACATAAACAGTGGTTTAATAAGAATATCATTTTTAAACGTTTATTTGCATTCAATTTCCAATGGAATTCACATAGCAAGTATCAATTTAATTTCTAATAATAATTTTCAATTGTATCTGAAGCCTACGGAAACAGTTTGACACGAAGTCTTGCAAAATTACAATTTTAACTTGATTTTATATACGTTGAATACATGTACCTTTGCTTCGTTTAATACTTCATTACCTCATAGGAAAATGACTGACTGTATCACTGACTAACTTTATTACTAAGACACTACATAACTTACTATTATTGACCCCATACAAAATGTGAATTTATTTATGTTCGAGTTTTTTTTCAAAAATGACATTTTCATTGGCACTTAAATTAGTATAGATGCTTATATTGGAGAGGAGTGTTCCAATATCTTCACAGATGGATCACAAGTTATTTCAGTCTTTAAATTCGTGATTTGCAGCAACAAGGAAATCCACGAATATTGGTCATCGACGACTAAAAGTGAATTAAAAAGTATCGCAAAAGCAGTTGTTTTTACTTACCTACAATTCTCTCATAATAGTCAGTGTCAGTCCTACTTTTCACACCATCAATATCACTGGGCGTTTTATCTGTCAGCCAACAGTTACGTAGATTGTTCTCATAGTCGAAGCCACGACATTTAAACGCCATTTCTAGAATACAACGTCGTGCACATTCCTCTACGCTGATCAATGCAATCTTGTGTTGATGTCGTATGGTCAGATAATGATTGGGAAGTCTGTTGAACAGTTTTTCATAAGCAGCTGGAAGATTTCAAGATAAGATTTTTACTCGCGAAGTAGGCGTTAATTTTCAAACGATTTGTAAGTCTCTTAAAATAGGATAAGTTGCAAAATTACATAGCCTTGCAGATACACAATCACAAAGGTAAAATAGGTAACTGAACTAAAAGATAGTCATTGGTTAAATTTGTTTCTATTAATATCAGATAGTAATTATCCATTTTTTTATAAGATATATGATTTATATGCCTCATTAGTAGTACAAAAAGTAAAGCATGTCTTATAGGAAAGTTTATGCTGGTCAAAACCCAGTCGTAATATTTCTACAATGCTTAATAATGACATAAGTAACATTGACCAGAAAACCCCGCAGATTTGCAACATTAAAAATAATAAGATCTATTTTAAATTTTTTTCCGCAACTACTAGCAAACATTGATTGCAACATGAGTTTCTACTTCTTTCAATACGGTATTTATTCGAATTGATCGGCCTACATCCACCTTATTATATCATAATAGATAACTCATTTTAGGAAACTGAGATAAAGATGGTATAAGTTTAGATGCATAATGTTTATTAGCCACTTACTTCGATAATGGTCTACAGACTGTGCTTCCTGTAACCTGAATAGAGGCTCATTGTGGGAGTGGTTGTGTAAATGACATTCCTTGTTGGCATTTTCTACATCGAAAGATTTGCATTCAAACTCAACTTCATAAACACAGCCGCTTGCACAATTATCTACTGTCATGTTGAACAGCACCTTCGTTGGTAGTGTCATTAACCTCATGTTTGGAATCCTTACGAATAGGTTTCTAAATGTTATAATGCTGTCTGAAACAAGAAAATTAAGCAAGAAATGATAACATTAGTCTTGTTGGTTTAGCAATGTCAAGATAGGATATGCCTAAATATGTATCTTGTGCCGTTATAAAGAATACATCTTTTATGGTTTACTTCCATTATTACTGGAGCTTACCGATACCTGTAGGAGCATACCGGAATACATCACAAAGTTGCAGTACGATGGAGAGTAAACTACATTTCCTTTTGCAAGTTTTTATTTGTATTCTGATAAAGAAATCGCAGCGTTCTGATTTGTACGGCCACTCACTCTGGTATATATTAGTATACGTGCTGGCAACTATATCGTGTTTACTATGTGTGCAGTGACAACAATCATGAAAAAACCTGTCGAGTATTAACACACATGGTGGCAAATCAAAGAGTGTAGAACATACTCTATCAGCTTCAGCGTGACCATCTGACAATTTACACAATCAAAATGCTCAACCTTGTAGCTGTTCGACCTAAAAGTGTAATTAGGCCGTTGAAGAAACCCAAATAAAACATACAAACACTTCTTACGTTTGCAGCGGAGGGCATATAGGTAACTTAATGCAAAGGAGAAATTGAGCATATGTATACACAATATCTTGCTGACCATAAGCAATGGTAAGGGTATATTTGAGGGAAGCTTGTGACGATAGCTCCTAACATTTTTTCGCATAGAAGACGGCGCTGGTAATGAATAACGTTTCATGATTGGTACGAAGATTTGCAAGTATTCTATTTTGGATATATTCTAATTTTATGACTTTGATGCATGGTAATAAGTCTTGCTCTAATCCAAATAGATGCATCAATGACACTATTCATCAACAAAACTAAAATATGCTCGTATAAAATCCCAACAGGACTATCGTTACTGTGTGTTATTTCTTTCGAATCCGAATAAGGATTTCTCCTGTAAGAAGCTTATATTTCGAGATGAATTAAATGACGCTTGTGGAAATGATATTCAGCTTCCAATCAAAATATAAACCAGATATTGTATTCAGTTGGTACCATAAATCTTTAAATACTGAAATAATGTTTAAAAAAGTCAACAATGGGACAACTTAAATTGTATCTATCTCTCATAATGCACATTATTTAAAATAAAAAAATAAATCTTAATGTATACTTTATCTTGGATAGAGAATTAACGACAGTTCTAAATTGCACGACTCCGGATAATGAATAAATGTAGATACCGTGCTGTTTTTCAATGCACACATAAAGAGCGCAGTTGAAACACGTATGATTCCAAATTATTTGCTTGCGTTACAAAGATCTAAAATAGTTATATTATTCTACAAACTGTTTCTAATTTGTTTTGCCGATTTTTGTTCCTGAACAGATGAACTGTATGTGTTAATGGCCTAATTTTGTTGCACAAGGTATTACCCTCTGTAAAGTGTCAGCTCGGATGGGAAAAAGCTTAGCCTTGAATGAATATATCTTACTCTGTCATATATTTGGTCGTGGAAATAAGCTTCTCAACTTGTCCAATCTAGTACACAATGCTGCCTAACAGGTACACTTTAAACAGCTTACTTGTCTTTCGACAAGTGGACATATACTAGTCATTTATTTCACCTTTAGTCAGAAGTATCAATTATTTAAAGAATTTGAATGGCAATAACATTGACCCTGAGTGCCTGGCCCATGTTTCACCATTCATTCGGGATCTAAGCCATTCATTAATTTTACTATAATGTAAAACTGAGTAAAAATCAGACATTATCTAGCTATTCTACTAAGATAAGGAAGAAAAGGTATTTGGATAAGAATAAAATCGTACGGCCGAGTAATTGTTGGTAATATCCTTATTCCCTGACTAGAATACAATTTCCCTGTTACCACAACTCTGGTCATACCCCTTATTCCACTGGTAATGTGTTATGCTTATTTAACTATTAAAGTTTAATGCTTAATCAATATTACAGCGTTATGTTTATTTCTTTATGATAGTGTTATGTTTATTTCCTATTATAGTGTTATGTTTTTTTTCACTATAATAGTGTCATGCTTATTTTACTATTATCGTGTTATGCTTATTTCACTATTATAGTGTTATGCTATTTCACTATTATAGTGTTATGTTATTTAACTATTATAGTGTTACGGTTATTTCACTATTATAGTGTTATGCTTTTTCACTATAATATTGTTATGCTTATTTTACAATTATAGTGTAATGTTTATTTCACTATCATAGCGTTATGCTTATTTCACTATTACAGTGTTATGCTTATTTCACTGTTATAGTTTATTGCTTTTTTCACTATTATAGTGTTATGCTTATTTCACTATTATTGTGCTTTGCTTATTTCACTATTATAGTGCTTTGCTTATTTCACTATTATTGTTTAATGCTTATTTCACTCTCATAGTGTTATACTTTTTTCACCATTATAGTGTTATGCTTATTTCACTATTAGTGTTTAATTCTTATTTCACTATTATAGTGTTATACTTTTTTCACTATTAAAGTGCTCTGCTTACTTCACTGTTATAGTGTTGTTTATTGCGCTATTATAGTGTTATGCTAAGTCAGAATAAGACTGTCTTTCATTTTATAACCATTACTCTACCAAAATTCCCGATTAGTACAATGTATCTTGAACAGTTAACACCACTCTCTTATTTTTGCTAATTCTACTATACCATTTGGATGCGCCAATTTTGCGTCCACTTACTAAACAAAAATTCAAGCATCAAGATATGGAATTATTCTTTGCGGCTATTGCTATCATGTATGCTCAACGCATGGTATCTTGCCATTGATTTTAAGTACCGTCGCAAGTAGGGTCAAATACATTGGGAGCAAACTCAAATCTAGCTAATATACGTGATGGATAATCACCTTCATTAGATACATCAAGATTAATAGGCCCTCGTTACGATAGCTTGCAATACTAATCAACAAACATTGCGGAAGAAATAAAGTCCAAATTAAGTAAGTGTAGACAGATTCTAGAGTATAAACTTTCATACCGCCGCTGATGTTCGTGTGTACACAATACCACATAATCAAAGTGAATCATCGCAAGTGTGAAGGGCACATTATCATTATGTGTCTATCATGTTTAAAAGATTTCACTGCAGATCGCAGCATTTTGTAATCAGACATTTTTTACGATGACTCAGGTGAGATTACTCCCCCCCCCCCGCCACACACACAAATTGTCCCTTAAGATAATTCGACTTTAATGATGGCTGCATCATACTCGACTGCTATTTCTGTATTGGGACTTAATATTTATCGCAAAAAGCATGTTAACTTTTATCCTGTAGACCTTCTAAAACAAATTTTGAGAAATGTTAAGATTTTAGCACATATGAATTTAAATAAAGACGCACAGTAAGACTGGAGTGAACCCATCTGAAACAGAACCCTAGCCCATATGTCGCAATCATGGATGTACACTGCTAACCCTAACTGGTTGCTACACTCATGAATGTACACTGCCAACCCTAACCAGTTGCCACAACTTGTCCCGAATAGTTGGCCAAACCTTTAAAAATTCTTCCGTATTCCCACTTTATACTATTGTTTTGTTTGTTTGGCCCAATATCTTAATTATATACGAACGTAAATCTGTTTAACGGCCACCGAAAAGAGGGGTTGTTGATTTATGCCAATTGCTGTCACAGCTCTCCCCTGCTATGTTGTCGTAATTCACTTATTGTTTTAAGCGCTGCCCCACGAACGAAAAGCTATCTCGGGTGCTCAACACTAAAAACTAATATAGACACGTCCAGATTAATCAGCCCTTATCGGGACTGCCCGCAATGCTAATAGACCAAATTATAAGTACAAAAAGCTCTATATGAGTCAGCGAGGACAGATTGTAGTGTCTAGACTTTCGTTTCGTCACCAACGAACACCTACATAAGACCATTTAATCAACTTGAAGCACCTCGCTTGTAGATAAGGAAATATGTTCTTGAATTGCCTGTCATCAAAACAGTCGTAATTTGGGACACAATCTCTTAGAATAAAGCATTTATCACAATGAAGCATCTTGACTCGGGTGATAATTGCGATATATCAAATTATATGTACATTTAGTAAGACTCTTACCATCTAATTTAGTTTGATCACAAAAATCAATTGAGGGATTGGGATCACTTATATATGCAGAAAGCGTAATTTACAGATATATAGCCTATCGCGCTTAGAATTAAGTAACAAGCTCTTATAATTATGAAAATGTGCGACTTAATTGAAGAAGACACACTATTTACAAACAAAAATGGAAATCTGCAAAAATGGTAATGGTGAGAGTGATTTTGTACTTGTCTACCAAACACTGAACACTGCAATTTGTGCTTTTTTGTAGCATTATTTAATCATTTTATATTGTATAATTTTGTTTTAGAAGCATTGGAATATTCTGGTAGGTTTGTTTATAAGCGGGTATGTATGTATGTATGTATGTATGTATGTATGTATGTATGTATGTATGTATGTGAGAGAGCATACTATTTATTATACTCCAAAGCCACATTGCCTCCTCTGTAAAAGCTTAAGTCATTCCACTTCCCTGTGCTAGCGATTACAGAATAAATATTGATATGACTCATACTGGCTGACTTCTTGGGTCACTTTGATGATTTTAACTTTCGACCTCAATTTATTTCATGAGATCCGCTAATTAGCCCTGAGCATCCTTATCCAAGGAAATCAATAATATGGATCGATATATCGTAATATAGGACTAATGTGGCATATTAGGATCTTAAGCTACTAATTGTACTGGCATTATTTTCGCTCTGGATTCTCTCTTTGTAGACATGTTCAGCATCTATATAATTGCCTTAGTGCATTTGCAACAACTTATTTTCTCTTTTTTTATTTTCCACTCGTCTCTCTTTTCTGTTCTCTGCGGTTCTTTATGATTGCATCCTAAGATAATTACCAATAAAAAGAAATTATTTCCGCACAAAAATAATTTTTAAAATGAAGGCTTGTCCAAAAGTGTTTGGCATTCCGTATTATCAGGATTTAATGTATTTTTATATTTGTATACAAAATATGTTTACAATTATATTGTTAAAAAATAATTGCTAGACTGTCAGTTTGACTTTTTTAAAGAGAAAAATCAACTCAACAACTCAAACGCCCCAAAATAAGCCCGAGCCAGCCAGTGTTTCTCTATGAAACATTAACAGTATGTACATGGACGTTGTTGTTCCTTTTTGTTTGTTGCAGAAGAAAGGAAATATTTCAAGGTCATTGTCAGTTTAAACTTCTGTACATAAAATGTTGTAAACAAGAAACAGCGGTATCCTATTAACAATAATTATTGTTGAATTCAGCAGGATATCATTAAAAGTTACAAAACGAGACGGAAAAAGGACAACTTTTGAAACAAGTATGGGGAATATTTACTTTTTAGTTGAGATGACTGCATACTTGCAAAACATGTCCAAATAGCTTTGAAATCGTGCAGTGTTATATCATTTTTATATCAAATATCAATATAATGAAATGATTCTATTCAAATAGGACAAAACGGAGCTAAACTCGAATAAATATATGTCAAAAGGTTTTGAAACCATTAACGGCATTAAAGTGCATTTTTATGGAAATCGATAATTGATTGCCTCGTTGTAGAAATAGCAGCTAATTTGAGAATATAAAAATTATTGCATGATTAATCGTTGATATTTTAAAAGTTTATTCCAAAAATAAAATATCTGTAATTTTAATGGTAATCTGAACTGTTTGATATTAGAGAAGAGCAAACTGGCATGAAGATATAGTAGTATGGATAATTTTGAAGTCTACATGATGATTCCGCACGACTGCTGATATATTGTTTGGAACCATATTCAATTCTAACCCAAAGTTTCGTGTGATTAAAGAGATAATGAATTTCCTAATTCATCAGAGTTTTCATGTAAGGAAATCCCAAGATCTTTCATCCTTGGATTCCGTGTATTCATAAAATAGCTAGATGTGGATAACTTGTCTTATTTCCTTCGCCAAGAGTACAATGAAATTCCTTCCAACCCAGTGTAAGCGCGTAAATCAATTACTTGAATGGCCAGTTCAGAGCATTCTTTCTTGTATTATCCCAGACTACGACTCCTCTTTTCCTGATGCGTCTCATCACACAAATAACATACAACTGGACAAATGGTTTTTAGAAAATTATGCCAAGCAACAAATTTGTACACAGATTAAACATTCTAGCGCATATAAAAAGGCTTGAATATTGCGATCCTTCCACTGCTGAATTTCAGCGTCAAGAATATTGCGTATTGCGAACCTTGCATTGCTGAATTTCAGCGTCAAGAATATTGTGATCCTTGCACTGCTGAATTTCAGTGTATTTCATGATTTTTGAATTAGCTACCTAATGTTTCACGAAACAGATATAATCCTTTACAAGTGTTAAAGCTGTTACATAATAGTTTCATGCATTTTTATTTGCTAGTTTAAATTGTATAAGTTTAATATCATTAAAAAAGAATCCGATTTTGCAAAAAAATATAAATTAAATGCCACACAACAATGGTGTAGTTCTTCATGATAAGTCCCGTTCAACTGTAAATAATACAGACCCTGATCCGCGGTCGCATAATACACTGGCAGATCAGATTCTATCTTATTTATTTTACTGATTACTCCTAACAAACTGCATATACCCAGATAGACTGGCACATTATGCGACTTCAGATCTGGGTCTGTGCAGTTTGCAGTTGCATTCGACTTTCAAGCGCGTATTACGGTATTCCCTATGCTTTTCTCAGCGATCACTAAACTCCCCTCCCCTTTACACACACACACACAAAGAAACACACAGACACACACACACACGCGCGCGCATATATATATATATATATATATATATATATATATATATATATATATATATATATATATATACAAATATATATGCATAAGTGCCACCCCACATCAATTCTGACGCAGATATATATAGTACATTATTTGAAGTCCTAAATATTCATAATAATACTTTCCATATTGTCACCATATTAGTATATTTTTTTTATTATCATCTTATCTCACCGCGTATTGAAGACATGACATATAAAATAATGGTGAATGAGCTCATAGTCTATAATTTAGTACGTACTATATCATCAAATATAGCGATAATATTATTGCTTACTCGCATGCATGGAGACTTCTGTCTGTGTTCTATCTTAAAGGGTTATCTTAAAGGAAACCCTAGGTTATGTACATGTACATTATGCACAGCTAGATCAGGGAAAGTGCCACAGGAGTATTATTTGTCAGTATTTTAGTAGGATATTCTACACCGCCCTCCAAATGTTCATCCACACAGTGATTTTGTTAAATTGTAATATACATATATTTTCTATTTTAAATTTGAACGTAATACTTTGTTTCCAGATTTCAAGATAAACATGGGAAAATAGCCTTTAAAATACGAAATTTAAATCATTAAGTTTCAATTCTTGAAAATAAAATTAGCGAAAAATCGTTAGAGTGGATTTCTTTACTCACATAACTTGCCGTCATTTAGCAAATCAGTCATAATTTCCTAAAATGGCTCAACCACTGTTATTTGTTATTTTCCTGGTACATAACTCTCGCTCTCTCTCTCTCTCTCTCTCTCTGTATAATGCACTCAGTATGAATCAACTTTTAAAAGTTCATTGTATATACAGTTTTTTTCTTCAAAATCTTCAATGTGTTAAGACTTCTCAGAACTCGATCCTCCCCCGGAGAGATGCAAAATAAAAATACATTCTGCATTTCTTGCTCACTGATACCAAGATCTTATTTAGACCTTTCTGACTAACGACTTTAAAGTTATAAAATTTGACCTTGTTTAAAATTTACTATATGAAGGTGCAACAAAAACCACTTTGTTTAACATTTTTAGTTATAGATATTTGCAATACTATGTGATGAGGTCGAACAAGTCTCACGAGTAATGTTCGAGACATTCACATACAGTTTAAAGTTTCCTCAATACACTACCTAGAGATTATTTAAATGAGATAACTGATTTTGATCATGCGATAAATATAATCCAACATTCGTTCTCACTGCATATGCCACTGATAAAAATCGGTAATTTATTTAAATCTTTTCTATTTATATTCCTTCTCATAGCTTGATTTGTGTTACTGACAAGGCATTTTATCGGTCTTCCTTTTGCATTCGGATACCTTTAATAATTAAAATACTTTCACACCCAGTTTTCTGTTATCTCCGTAGCTTTCCTTGAAAAGGAATAGCTAGAGTATTTGCGCTACCTGAGTACGTGAAGTGCTGTTTCAATTTTCAAAAAATAAAAATTTAGAACTCGAAGTATTATCATTATGTTTCTTATTCTAAGTTTACATTTTCATTATTTGTTTAAACATCACACTCCAAAATGTTCATTTTACAATTTGTTTCTATTTTGTTTGAACGCTTCAAACGAGATCCGAAACAGTTCTTTGATTGCAGATTTAGACATGCTTGAGAATGCAACAGATTCATACATGTTTGAGTATGCTGCAGATTTAGACATGTTTGAATATGCTGTAGATATAGACATGTTTGAGTATGTTGCAGATTTAGGCATGTTTGAGTATGTTGCATATTCATACATGTTTGAGTATGTTGCAGATTTAGACATGTTTGAGTATGTTGCAGATTTAGACAGTATTCACGTCATACTGAGACCTCACCTTCGATTTTTATTTAGCGTATGTTAGGAAAATTGGTGTTAGTTTTAAATCTGGCCAAAATAGATAGACGTTTTATTATGACTCTGAACTACCTTTAAGGTTATTTTTAGCTCTTTACATATAAACATAAATTCCAATAATAATTTTCCTAAAAGTTTAAATTTGTTTCTACAACATGAATCAATTTTTGTTTTGAATTGATACTGAAAAAAATCAAAATTAGCTTTTATAGTACATGCCCCATTGTGACCAAAGTTTGTTCTTTTCAGTGATCTGTAGTTTTTCGCGTTTCACATAAAACGACCATTGCAATATTTAATCCATAGTGATACTTTCAAATGACTTTCTTCGCTAAATTTGTGAAATGTAGCCTTGTCCAAATTTTGTTATTCACATATTAGAATAAATTTGAATTTATATGATCACAATAAATATAATATGTGTCTTATCCCGATGTTTTGAAATTTACTAATAGCACATTTGACGTCAGACCAATCTTCACGTTCATATTTTTGTTTTGTTTTAATAGCAATTATTTTGAGATGGTATGGTCATTTATATCCTAAAGTGTACTAAGTCGTTTGTATTTGATGTCAGATTGTTCACTAAATGTGAATCAATATCTTAAGTATATTCCAATAAAATGCATTTATTCTGCAATTTACTTATATTAAAATAAAACTGAAATTAGTCTACAATTTACTCATATCAGCACTTTACCTTAGATAGTGGCATACGGTTCAAGTGAGGATGCCTAGACGCATCGAGAAGATGGCTAATAAGCAGATACGTAACAAAATATGAGACTGACTAACTAAGAAACTAACTTTTTTACGGAACACATATTCAATTTAGCTGCTTCCAAATATATATAAATATATTTTCTTCAGTCTTTGGAATTATGATGGTGATTTTCTAAAAAAATCAATATTTACAACAAGAACAAATGTAGTGATAATGCAAATTGTTATTGTTTAACTTTTTACGCAGTTAAATTAATATTTGGAACGTCACGCCATCACAGGTTTACATCTTGGTTAATCGTATTTTATTGTTTTGTTTAGTTAGGAGTAGTAACATATGTATTGATACATCGTTCCTATAAAATACAGAACGTATGACACGTCAAAACTCCAGTGAGTGATCTTGAAGCACTTCTGGTACATCTTTAACTTCGTCTAAACTTTAACTCGCTAGTTACTAAATTAATCCTATCATCAGTCTAACTTTTCAAATAATGCAAAAGATTGAGGTGAAATCGAGTTGCATTTCTCTTATAAAATCACCCACTGGCATGATAAAAAAAACTTTCTTACATCATTTTTTCTCGTTGATAACCATGTAGAATTTGCTTGATTTTAAAATAGATTTTACTTGTTCCTCTTTCCTTTTACGGCAATGGTGACACGGTCGTTCATTTTATCCGATTTCTGTTTACAGCTAATAAGTTATCATTTTGTAAAATCACAAGTTTCCATTTAGTCTGGAAGCATATTTCCTGAATATGCCTGGAAACATAATAGTGGGAATGAGTTGTAAAAGAACAGGCGTTCAGCAGAACACACTACTAACCTGTGAACAGCGTTTAGATGTATGCAATATTATTTTCAAATCTTTATCACACAATCTTAACATTGTTGACGAAATAGACGACGCTTTTTGGCGGGATAATTGGAGTTCTGTATCAGTCTACATGATTTCCCGAAGTTACTACTTAGTTTTACTGCTTCAGGTAGATCTCGTTAAAATAAGTCACGTTGCTAGCTTGTAACAAAAGTCCGCACGTCAGTCGGATTATTGAGAACTGCCACCAGACTATTTTTAAATTTTTTTTTTTATCGGAATCTGTGAACAAATAAGACGATCTCTTATTGTAGTATTAACAATAAGTAATTATGATGTTGTTTGAAAAGAATAAAATAGTGTCAGAACCAAACATTGATCACCTATTAAATACAAACAAATTAAATTATGAATAATAAAAGAAACTGTAATGTAAGTATTTAACTTTGCCCAGCATTAGGCTATCACACTTTTAATCTTTTAATGCAACATTTGCCTAATAAAATTCATAAAACGAACTACCTTTAATCAATGGTTACGTGAAGGAACTTGTTTTAACTTTTTTCACTTTTTCTTTTGCATACTGCTACAGTTAACCTTATCTAACATTACATAAAAAATATCTTATATATTGTAAATGTCCTTAAACATTTATTTCTTCTTTCTGATTGGCGAAATGTTCTTGTTAGAACTGTTGTAAAATATGATGATTTAATTTTTAAACTTTTTTTTTCCTTCAGAATGTGTATAGCATTTTGCTATTGGTATTATAATAAAAGTAAATTAAACTGATTTTCACAGATTCTAGGTACGCATCATACACTTTTTTTGACAAACAAATTTAGCAGTGTGTTTAAATAGTTTTGTTGTGTAAATTGTTTATTTGTGTATATATTTACTTTACATACAAAAGTAAAATCTAAATATTTAATGATGAAACTGCCTAATACAAATTTAAAAAAATAATTTCATCGTTTTTGCAATTTATGCAAAGCTTATAATTAGCGCTGATCACCGAATTTTTATACATTTGAACTTAGCAGATATGTTGCGAACCATCTAGTATCATGAAGTAATGCCGCATGATACACCGTTTTCTACATGGTTTTCATATAGTTTTAACGTGACGAGAATAATAACGATCAAAATACATTACCGGTGAGCACATTTTTAGCTGATGAGAAGATTATAAAATAGAATTACCTGCAAAAGTAGCAAAACTGAGCAGCATTAGCAGCGTCAGGAACGAAAAGTCCCTAATCGCCATCCTCTAACACAGCAACCGTCTATCTCTGAGATCTCAGTTCACAAGGAGTCACGAAAAATAGACGATAGCATCCAGGCTTGAATATTACTAGAAGACCGATCTTCTTGTCTGGACAGCAGCCACAACAGAAGCATATTAAAATTCTAATCAAATTCTCCTGTCTTATATTGACAACTGGCAGAAGTCTTATAGGGATTGATGGATAAGATAATCAATAATCTCCACAGTCGAGAGCTTCTTCTTTAATTGGGAACTTTTAGTCCAGTGCTTAAATCTAGTAAGACATCACAGGCTTGCATACTTCAATTGTAGAATGGGATTAGTGCTAACAACTTAGTTCGCCCGCGGACCATTGTATAAATGATTACTTTTCTTCTGGAGCGCATCTTTGGACGATATGAATAGAATACAAAAATTTTATTATATCAACCACTCGGTTAGCTAATCCATTTATCAATGGATCTATCTATATACCTATCTATCCATTCATCTATCAACAAATTTACATATGCATGCAATTTACAACAGTTTATACTGCTAAGAATGACTTGTAACATTTTAAAATATATTTGACGCGTTGAATACAATCTCAAAGTCTCTGAAAAATGCGGCATTACCAAAAAATTCCCATAAAAAAAATTCAAATTTAGCTTTGTAAACTCTCTGTTTATAGAGGAAGCATGCCATTTCCACAATGCTATCTTATAAAATATATAAATAAATAAATAAAAATGTTGGGTATCAGTTTGAATCTGCTCTAATAATGAAGCTTTATCTTCTGTGATTACCTTTTTTAAAATCCTGTTTCTGCTAGGACGTGGTGCATAAGGTTCAATACCCCGCTTGGGATAGAACTAGCTTAAAGCGTGTTCGTCTTTCATTTTATTAATGTAAGTGATATAGCTAAAGCATCGACTTCTGCAGAAATTTTGAATTAATACTTTTATTACCCAACAGCCAAACATGAGGAATAACGGTTATATCGACTGTGAATGCATTTTGTATGGCATGATTGAATTCAACTTATCTTTCATTTTAGGTGTTATTCTTCTCTTTTAACTGAGCTCACCTGTTTCGTAAAGGTCACAGTTGAACAGTAACCTATAATATTAGAGAAATATTACAAAACTAAAATATGACCCACAATTGGATACTGAAAGACCTTGCCTCAGCGCGACAGTGGGAACATAGTTGGAAAACCTGAGTGTAATCAGATTGATATGAATGTTTAGTTTGGATTTTTACGACTCAGCGACACAAATAAGTTATTGGAGTAAAGTGCCTTACCCTAGGCCACACAACAATAGCTGAAGATGTGTATGTATGTATGTATGTATGTATGTATGTATGTATGTATGTATGTATGTATGTATGTATGTATGTATGTATGTATGTATGTATGTATGTTTCGTACATGTCTCTTTGAAAACCCTAGAGAATGAACTAAAATTGGAGTCACACACAACACAGTATTATTTGTATTTATGTATTGCCACAAATCAACAATTTTCTTCACATTAACCCAAGTTGGATGCTATGCCATATATATATATATATATATATATATATATATATATATATATATATATATATATATATATATATATATATATTGTTATGTATGATGTTTATATACTTAACTTTTGTCCGTACTTGTAAGTTGTGACGTGTGTCAGGTAGGTCAGTATTTTCATAGGCGTTTCGCAACTAGACTCATGTGAAATAGGTCATGTAGGCATGTGTATTTATATACAGATTTTGGTAAACAAATTCATTCCTATTCTAGAATGTCAATTTTAAAAGATCAGTCTGTAAGGAATCTATTTTAGATGTGTTGTTGAAATCAGATATAATTCGAGAGCAATTATTTATTTACAATATTCATTGGAAATATAAAAGTGCACATTGGCTTTTGGATTAATACATGGTTTGGGGATTTATGTGAACTCATTCAAATCCATTCTGGATTATATCTTTGTGGTGCATCAGGACATTCAAGACTACTAAAATTCATTTGGAACATTCTATTATTTTAGACTTGTGATTATGACATTTTGGATAATTTGGAATTTAACTCACAAATTGTAAGTATCTTTAGGAATTTTCACTTTAATTGTCTGGAAATAAATTGTTTGTTGATTTTACTTCCATTGTTGGTTTCACATTCTTTCTATTACATATTTTTACGACCTAGAATCGTAACAATATATATATATATATATATATATATATATATATATATATATATATATATATATATATATATATATATAGATAGATAGATAGATAGATAGATAGATAGATATAGATATATACATACTTCTTCGCTCTTCGTCTTTTCTTTTAAGAACCTACTTATCTGACTCAGCTGTTGTGACGATGTAAATGGTTCTGTAAAAATTCCCTTTTTAGACATTTAAACACTGTAATTTACTAAAGGAATGACTACTACGTAACTTGTTATTTGTATTAGAGGGTTATGCAGTCTTATATTGTTTACTCCTTCGCTTGCTTGTATAGTGAGGTGGTATCCAACACGCATGGCCTTAGCATATGCTGATAGTTGGAAATACAGTAACTGACTTAATTTCTTACAAAAAAGATTAAGTTCCGCGATAATGTTCATTTTAATCCCCCCCGCCCCCCCCAAAAAAACAACCCCCCCCCCAAAAAAAAACAAACAAAAAAACAACAACAAATAATACCGCTCTTGCAAAAGCAGTATAATAAGGTCATTGCGATTTGGTAATAGTGCAAACATTTCATCCACATGGCTTTATGTTATCCTGAGAAGGAAACAGTCATCCATAAACGTATATATGAATTGATTCATTCACAATTCGCATATTGTATTTTTCTCTTGATGCGTTAAATGAATATTCGTGACAGATTACACTCATGGCATGTTTGTTTCTTTCTTTATTCAAACGATCTCAAGCGAAACTATCCAGAACAATTACAGACAACTGGAAACAATTTTAATTCTGATGACGAAATTACACCACCCAAAGAAAGAGTCAAAATAAAATAATAGCATCATTTTCATCAGATAGGCACACAAACAGGTCGCAGAAACAGCATGTCTGTCAGAAATGTCTACAAACGAACATTTCAATGCCATTATAAGCAAGTGAACAAGACCTGAATTGTAACTATAAGAGTAGAACATCAGTTTTCATTACAAGAACATATTGACACTTCGCAAAAATAAAAACAGAAATATTACGCAATTCGAAGTTATTCTATATTTACAACTCCTGGAATCCGTTCGTAGATATTATGGTGAAGTTGCTGAGTTTTAGCTTTGCAACTGTACTGCTTGTGCTTTCAATCAGGGAATTCCTCGACGACACCAGAGATCAAGATTTCAGGCCAGTTAAGAAGAAACTAAAAGAGAAGAGGTCAGTCCACTTTTACTTCAAAACGACATGGAAATTTTTATGTGGATGTCTATGTGTATGTATGTACAATTAATTTGTACTTGATTATTTCTAGGAGAATTGGTGCCATGCACACCATTTTAGGATTTCCTGCATAGTTTTCATTCACACAGGACACGGGTCGTCTCCAGAAAGTTATCTTTAACCATGTGCTAGAGAATCGAGAAGGAGCATGCAACTCAACTATCGTTATCTTCAAGGCCCCATATAGTGGTTTATATCTTTTAACCATAATGAATCACAGTTAAATTAGACACTAGAACCATCTGGAAATTGTCAACGACGATACACACATAAATTATGGTTTATGCGTAGGAGAGCAACAGTATTTGTAGAGATCAGGATTCTGCATCAGTTGCCACTACTATGGAAGAGAACGATAACGTTTACATAAGAGGAATTGCAACTTGAGGGAAAACAGGCCTTTTATTTTTACAAGAATTATTATTTTAACAATTTAGGGATGTCACTCTTCAATTTACGAACTTATTTATCGGCAGTATTCTTTTCATCCTAATACTAGCAAATATGATAAAAAGGGACCCACTCATTTAAAAGATCGTTGCTCATGTCGTTTCCATTGCATAAACAAGAGTTATCTACAGATGACATACCCCCTCCCCACCATTGGTCTAAGATGTGTACTAGGATTCATAGAGATATTACAGTCCTGGTTATACAGAGCCGAATACGTCTGGATATGCCTCAAAGGCATGCAACGCAAAGATGCAGCACAAAAGGGGTACAATGATTAAAATACAAAGTCAATTTTTGTATAAACCAGACTCTTTTAAAACGTTCAATTCCTTCTTAGCCAAGACATCAACATGGAACGCATCCCAGGGCAAAGAAGATGTCTCCATTACTCGCTTATTACGACATTCAGGAGGACGCATGGAACCTACTCTGCACCGGCGAGCAAGGGAGAATGGATGACCAGACAAATACATAACAAATCTAAACACGTTGAAACTGAGGAAATTTGAATAGTAAAAGGCACGTTTAGACAACTATTTTAATAAGTGAGCAAGTTTCGTAGAGATATTCTAAATAGTTTTGGAGTTTTACCCTGGAAGTTGAGGTGTGGATAATGGATGGAGGGATAGATTGAAAACAAGGACAAAATCATGACAATATTAAAACTGAAGGATTATGAATACCAAAGGGTACATGTAGACCTCTAGTCCAATACGTGTACCAAGCTTCATACAGATACTTTGAACGGTTTTGAGAGTTATGCTACGAAAAAGAGTGTGGATAATGGATGGATGAACAGAAAAACGGACAAAACACCATTAGTCCAATATGCATACCAAATTTCACTGAGATATCTTAAACCGTTTTAGAGTTATGCTCAGGAAACGAATTTTTTACATACAGACGGATAACGGAGAGACATATAGACAGTCAGACGGACACAGCGATAACTTATCCCCTCATATTACATAGGGGGGGGGGGGGGCAAATTATGTTACTATTACTATATGCATAAATCCAGAAATTGGAAAAATATAGTAAATTCATACTGTTTTCGTCGTACACTATATTGTGCGTAGACTAAAAAAATTTTCTTTTCTTTTTTAAAAAATTTTCTTTTGTTTGAATCGCAAGCCAAATATACTTTTCATGAAAAATGCATTTAATTACATGAGTTTTATTTTATTCAGGATACATAATACTCTTGATTTGAATCATTTAACTGTCAATTTTATTTTTTGTATCTGAATGTTTATGATGAAAGAATAAAACATGGGCAGAGCTAAGGCAGTGTCGACGTTTTCATACAGAGTTAATGAGTCTAATAGCTAATCTTTTTCGCAAAGCAAAATAATGATAAACATGCATCTCATCTTGTAATGAGTGTGGTTAATACAAATCAGAGTTAACGGATGGATGTAGAGGGGTGATATAATTTGTAGGTATGGTATTATTATTATTATTATTATTGAGCCTTTTTTTCATAATGACTTAAGAACTTGCTCTTTAAAAGTGGTGCTTTACATGGCGCCTACATATTCTTTGCCCATGTCAGTTTGCGTTCTTGCAATGAACTTATCACTGAGAAGGTCTTGCGGGCTAATAAACCATCATATTTTAATCTCTTGTGCTTAGAAACAAATGCCTAACATGTGATGCCCTTGCTGTTTATAATGTTGGAAATTTAAGATTTTTTTTCATCGTAAGTCATGATGCAAAGGACCCATGAATGTTTACTACTTCCATTTTGTATGTTTGTTCATAAGTGTCCATCTTATTTGGCGTATTAAGTAACTTGGTTAGTCTCTTCTACTTTATATCCCATTTGAATGACTGCCTGAAGAATTCCTTATTTTTAATTAAAAATTACACAAATTTGCGTTTTTCTCGAACACATTTCCGTTAGTTGTTTAATGCCCGACATTTGAGATGCTATTTGGAGAATTCATAGTAGACATCTTGTTGCCAGTCATCAAACGATATGTAGTAGTTTTTTTTGTATTGACTTTAATATTTCACTTACTATTTGTAGACCAATGCTGATTTTGTGATCAGAACTATGTGGTCTGCTTTTTATATATCAGATGTGAATGTTAAAGCAGTATGAATTGTGTTTAGCATAGACACATTATTAGGGTAAGATGGGGGATATTTGTCTCACACTTGTTTAATATAAATTCAAATACTGTCGTTCGTAACAATTATTATTTACAATTGTAACAAATGGTGAAAAAGAAAAGCATGTGTTAAAACATGCATGAATAGGGAGGTAGAAAGATAATGAGACACCTGGCGGAAAGGGTAAGTGAGATAACTTTTCATGTTTATTTACGGTATCTCAAAAGAAACAAATAGTCATTTTCTCACGAGTGCACATACAAGCATTGAAGGGCAGCTTACTAACAACACTATATATATCCAAAAGAAACAAACTAAGGAACGACTCACTTATCAAAGAAATTGAAATGTTCCAGATAAAGTTCTTTATAATAGACTGTGATAAAAAAAAAAAAATTAGACGACAAGTTCAGGCAGTCGTAATCATGGAGTCTTCAAGTGATCGAATATTGTTGTGCATTCATATGCAACTACATACTATTCCAGAGGTATTCCACATTTTTAGACATTTGTATCTCGCGCCTAATGCTACCGATGTGTTTGTCAAAACGTGCCTAATATGGATATAATGATCAATCCTACCCATTACTCGCTCTATTCAAGTGACCAACCCCAGTATAAGGTGCGAAATACAAATGTCTAGTACAATTGGAGGACGTTTGGAGAAGTTGAGTTCAAAGGATCCTGGAAAACATCTATTTTATGCTATCAGTGGGTTAACTTACATGTCTTCACTACCTGTGCATGCGATAATAACCACAGTTTGATTTGTCGCTGTGATTTTCATGCATTTATTGTTTATTATTGTTATAATAAAATGCTAAGAATTTGACAGTCGAAAGGTATACAACACCATGTTTTTGTGAGTAGAAAGAGGCGTCACCAGCGCAATGTTATTTACATGGATACTCATGTCCTTCTTGTATACCGAATCAATAATAGTTTGACCTGAAGTCGGCTTTTTCTTGATCCAGTTTAGTGTCCAATTGCTATTGTAAAAGTTCATAGCGATCGATACATTTTTTTTTAAATGGGAGTTTTAGCATGGCAACTAAGACGCAGAGAACTCAACAAACAGGAGTGAACAGATATTGGTAAAACTACATTTGAATTAAATCTGAAAACAACAATTAATATTGTATTTAAGCTTAATAAAGGCGCCAACAAGACGATTTTCAGGTACACTCATGGTGACAGCTAGATGGACAGATTTTATCCTGGATGAAATTTAGGACAAAATGTTATGAAGTAGAAAATAGGTGGCGATAAGTATTTCGAGTAAGTAGGTCATGAAACATACGCAAGAATGGGAATCGTCTGCTTGGAAGTCTGGGCACGTTTAATTATTTTTTTGTATTTGATTTGTAACCATCAGACTGTTTCTCACAAAAACGCAAGTGTACAGGACATATTACTTTCATTGTGTCTGAAGCTGGATACACATAGCCTGCATAGGTAAAAGTTATTCAGCATTGACGATTTTTTTTTCTTCACTTTATTAGTAGATACAGGAAAAAATAGTCCACTGGCTAAACTGAGAGGGAAACATTGACAAATTCTACTACAGTTTTCTCAGTGACCCTCTGTGGCTTGTACCCCCCCCCCCATCCTTATAGCATGGCAATACAATATTTGACTGACAAGTATTAATTGCATCGAAATATTTTTAAATACTCACCAGATCTTAGCTCCCACAACGTAAACATCATTAGTTTGACAACTCTCGACTGTGATTCGTTGTGTCAACACAGTTTACATATTTAGCTGGGACGAGTCTGGCTTTGTTTTTTTTTTTTTATGCGAGTGTTAAAGTTCATTATTTCCGGTAAAATTCGAGGCGGTCTGTTAATCTCCGTGAATAAAGAGTTGCTCCCCATTCTGAACATTCTCGCCTCTTTCCGATCTGAATAGAATAACTTTCTAGCATGCGATGGAAAAGGCCGAGGACGTTTCGAATGAGTTGCGCCCCTTAGCACTAAAGCGCATTACACTTAAGGGGGCGCCCTGCAGATAATACATGCTTCTGAGAGAGTGACAGGTGTAAGATGAAGTATTTTACATTTGCAACATGCACAATGGAGAGAATGTTGGAATACCTCAATGTTACTTTCATGTACTGTGGCTGAAATTTCTTTACATATTGTACTTGTGGAAACTGGACATGATCTAAGCACACTGCATACAAAATGACTGCTCCAAAGTACTCGAAAAATCAGCCTGAATTAGTCAAAAGTGCACTAATTTCAGCAGTTATTAAAATAGGGAAACGAATTTGCCAGAGCAGACAATACCCGCCTCTGAAAGTATTATGAATGAATTACAAAATATCTAAAAAGTTAAAAAAGTTATCGGCTCTTTTTTTTTTTATTTACCTTATAAGTCCAGTTAGTGAAAATGACCGATCGGAGCTAGCAGTTTTTTGAGAGGTGCACATCTTATGTAAGACCAAACTGTATACTCTATAACCCAAATTTCACCCATCAATCATACACCAAAATAAAGGGAATTCAAAGTTCTTTTAACAATACGTAAGATATACAAGGTCTTTTTTAAATAGCCAGGACAGCCAGTGAAGAAAACCTGGGTAATTATTTTTCTTTAAAAATCTAACCCTATGCAAAGTACGAAGCTGGAGAGTGCCACCTAACGCGCCTTGTGCGTTTGTATGCACGAATAACGAAATCTGCAATAGCATTATTGTTTTTTAACCTTTGTGCCAATATCTATAGGTCGTCACACAGGTCATGTAGGCGTTCAGTACCGACTTTTTCAGTAATGGGTGTCATGGTTTAGAATATGATTACACGCACCTTCAAATGACGAGTATTCACTTTATTTGGATCATCATACATTCATATTCCTTTGGAAGGTTATTAAATACACGCCCCGAGAAACATATACGGCGAAAATCAATCTTAAAGTACGTGGACATTTTCGGACGCGGTCAGCCTAAAGGTGTGATCCAGTACAAACCGGATTGAATGTCGCGCGCTGCGATGTCACTGAAAGCTGGGCGTGTTGAAAAAAAATTCGTACTACCCTGTTATTTGTTATGATAGATCCGACGTCCTCCTTTCTTGACGCAGTTTAGTACCTGGCCACCAAAATAAACGTCAATATCGATCAATAATTTCCGTCTGGAATTTTTTTGATGAAATTTAAGGTGTAAAACATTCAAAAATCAAGATTTAAAGACTTTGGTTAAACTATATTAGTATTAAAATTTAGAACAACAATGAATATTTAATTTAATTTGAGTAAATGCGCCTACATGACCACGTTGATATACACTTTAGAAAAATTCATGTTGTGCATCTACAAATGCAATAATTGCATCTTTTTCTGTGAAAATATTGGCTTTGCCTATTATCAGTCGCCTAATTTCGAGTTCTTTAACTGAACGCCGCCATATGTGAATCATTAGGAGATGTATCTGGTGAATGTAGAGATAAAGGTTGATTTTATATTGGACAAGAGAAAAAGATGCTTGTATATACGAGCTGCTTAAATTAGTCATACTACAAAGGTGTCAGCTGTGCTTTTGATTGAGAAGGGTTTAATAACACAGTCCTTCATAGTCCTAGTCCTACAATGTAATGGTACCACGTTAGCTCAGTCGGTAGAGCGTTGGACTCGTAATCCAATGATCGCGAGTTGGATTCCCGTTTAGGTCAGTCCGGGACAGTGGCGACGCGAGGGTTTGAGGCGCCCGGGGGCAATGTTCTTAAGTGGCATCCCTACTTTGCCACAGAGAACAGTTACTAATCTCCACCCCCCCCCCACCCCATCTAAGCCATGAAACTGCGGGCTTAAATTGGGGGTGGGGTGGGTGGTGTTGGTAAAAAAAAAAAGAAGAATTTTTAAAAAAAATCTCCCAACCGCGCCCCTACCACACGCCCGGCGCTCGGAGGCAATTGCAGCTTCGCGCCGCCACTGGTCCGGGTAGACTGTTTAGGCCCTCCCCCCCCCCCCTCATCATGCATATCAGGGTCGACGTCTCACGTGGTATAACTACGTCCTCCATTATTTTTCAGGTTTGCTTTATAGAGTAGATTGAGGTAAGACTTTAGTGTATGATATATATATATATATATATATATATATATATATATATATATATATATATATATATATATATATATATATATATATATATATATATATGACATACATTAAAAATAACGTGGCTTTTAAAGTCTTGGTTTAAAGCAACTTGATATACCAATACTGTTAGTACATCAAATTGTGATTCGCCCATGGCGTATCAATACTCATATAATTACGGTTAGTCAAGAGTAGACTACTGCTTCTGTGCTCTCTAGATCAGTGATGAACTTCCACTTATTGATTATAATTAAAATAAGGAAATAATGAGAAAAAATAACTCCCGTTTTGTAATGAATTAAACATGGAAATCCCTGTACTTTCCCTTTTATCTCCCTCTCACTCTTATGCCGTAGGAGACAAAAATACGTGAAAGTCTGTGGAGTGAGACAGAAAAAAGACACTGAGCTGGATGAAATCCTTGAAGTCCAACTTAAAACCAAGTAAACTTGAGGAACCCGAGTCGTTACAATGAGGGATCGTAGTCGATAGCGTCCTTTGAATTCGATAGGTGGCAGTACGGAACAAAGCGGTCCAACAATACTTGCGGTTTACTTCCTGCTTTACAAAATGTGTCAGTCTTACGGATCGTGGACGTTATCGTTGCTCAGAAAGAAGTTTTAAAAAAAAATATAAAAAAAAAATAAATAAATAATAATAATAATAATAATAAAAACAGGGAACTAAGTTATCAGGGCGAAATAAGGAGGTAATCAATCGGTAAGCAAATATTAAGCACAATCGTTGTCGAAAATGGAAAATCACATTCTCATATCTGCATAAAAAGTGGAATACATATTATTTTCACACGATTACCTTTGTGATTCTTTTCTATATTTTTTTTTAACAGATGCATTTCCTAAAATTACATAATCCATGTACCATTCAATGATTTGTTGTGAAGAATTCTTAAAATATTTAGTGGGTGGGGTAATTAAGTCTTTAAACATCCCTTAATTTTCATGAAACTATTCATTTTCATATAAATGTTTTTCTTGTGTTTTTTTAAAAAAGTTTTTTGTCTCTAATGTATCTAGCATAATATATTAAACATTGATAAAAGTGATAGCGATATCTTGTTATTTACTACACATTCAAATGAAGAAATCGTGAATGCTTAAATATACTTTGTGTAAAAGACAGGCATTCACATTTTGTTTTTCTTGACTGCTAAAGCAACTGCAAAATTGTAATGAATGGTTTGTTTTATTGAAGAGATTATTTTTTTATTGCTATAAATATTAAGAATAAATAAAATGTGTGCAGTGTCAGATTTTATATTGGGATTTAAATTTTTATTTCAGATCCCAACAATTTTGTTTGTTTCCTGTTGTTGTAAAACTTATTTCATCATGATATAAACAAACAGTATTTAAAATAATATAAGAATGAGTTATTTAACAGGACTTTAAATAATAATAAAAATATGTCTACTTTGTACAGATTTTTTTACCTATTGATTATTGAATTTTATATTGTTACAGGAGACACAACGTTAATTGTGATTTTGAAAATAATTTTGGGGTTAAGACTATCGGAGCATTATTATCTTTATTATGAAGGCTATATCTTCTTTTTAAAATGGGTTTATTGATTTGATATTAAGCCCATACATGTATGCTCTTACTGAATGTTATTTTGATTTGGTTTAACAGCCCTTCAGCACATTCCAGGTTATATAGAACAGTATTCCAGAGAGAGGATAATGATAAATCTGGAACTTCCCTATCCTTAATAAAAAATGCAAATAAGAAAAGTTAATAGCAATAAATCTTGGTATATACTATAGTAAAAGTCGTACGCGTAATGCAGGTGCATTTACTGATCTAAAATAAAAAATAAAAATTTTAGTTTTAAAATTTAATCCTAATATACGTTTATTCATTCGTGATTGTTGAGTGATCTGCACCTTAATTGTCATAGCAAAATTTCAGACGAAAATTATCGATCACTATGGACTTACAATGGCAGTTCGGCATTAGACTGGGTATAAGAAAGTTGATATGGGCTCTAACCATTATCAGTGCAGGGGGAATCGAGTTAAAAGTCGCGTGACCAAGCACTCGCGCGACATTTTCATTTATGTCCTGCATGGATGTTGAAACCAATAGAATAGAAGAGCAACATACATTTTGGGTAAGTAAATCCTATTTTTAACTTTTCCATATACCATTTTCATTACAATTATAAATTAGCACAACGTGAATTTTAATTTCATCTGCATTCATTGACAAACTATTCTGTGCAGTGGATAGTTTCCCCATTTTTGTTTACCTTCGAACTGGAAGGTTAACTGTAACAGTTGATAAGGGGTATACCTGTGGGTTTAGAGTTTTAACTCATTAACCCCTGGAGATTCTTGTCATTTTCGCCTGAAATGGGGGTAGGGTTACTTCTAAATGCAGCAAAACACATCTGCTTAAGAAAGTTTTTCGTTTAGCCAGATGCTTAGGTGTATCAGAATCATTGTATTTGATTGGCTATTACGCTCGCGCATGTGCAGAAGGGTAAAAGTTGGACTTCTTTGTTTTGTTTTTTTGTATTGGATCCCCGATTTTTGTGTCCTGGCCCCTTTTTACTCCAAATCTCAAACTTATCCTACTTTTTGCAAAGGTTCATCTGTCTGTGTGCAGTTCGGACCGGTCTGCTTTAGATCTAAGGCCAAAAAGTCTAAAATCCGGACACAAACTACGGTTCCGAAACTGGCAATTTTTGACCTAAAAAAAATCGGGTCTCAAAAACTGCATTATTTTCGCTGTTTTTTTTATGCGAGTAGAAAGTCGACATTATTTGGTATCACTGTAGAGCTACATCTGTCTACTTTCCTGAAATACCATCCACTTTAGTGTATCCTAAATGATGTTCACGTTACAGAGCTCGGAAGTAGGGTACAACCTCATGACGAGTAAACGTGGCGCCAGGGGTTAATGAGTTAAAGCATACAGCCTATCTATGTCGATAAACGATACTAATAAATAGAGACTCGGTGAAGATATCTGTGGACAGGTTTCATAAAAGGCTTGAGTTTACTGCTGTACACAAAGACGAACCCCACCCCCAACACACCTAAAAAAATAAATAAAAAAAATAGCTTACTATGTGGAATTTTGTTGTTGTTAAGCAGAACCGTTATTATATTCGAATTGCTTCCCTGTGTACGCCAGTAGTATAGGGTGGGTAACGGGGGCAGTAGGTGGCACTCTGGGGCAGTAACGGGAATTTAACATGGAGATGGCACTTGGGGGCAGTAACGGGAATTTAACATTGGGGCCTCTCTGGGGCAGTTGGGGGTACTTTGGGTCAGAAGTAATGGGAGAGAGATATAAATAACACATACACCAAACACACACCAATGGTGGAAAGGCAATAATGAAAAAAATAATCTTTTCTAGAAAAGTGGGGTGGCCCTGAAAAGGTCCGTTGGAGTTTTTTACTTCCTCCTCCAGCAGGTGGTCAGGAAGCCTAGGAGGTTGGTGGTCTTCTTCTTCTTCATCTTTTCAGGCAACCAGTCGGGATGTCCCATTTGCCTGAACTTGTCCTGGATTTTCATTCAGTTCTCATTCAGGCGATGGAATTCTTGTTGTTTCTTGGCCTTCTCCTTCTCCATTTTTTCTTCAGCCCACATAGCCTTGATTTTTTTCTACTTCCTGCTCGATGACTTGTTTCAGGAGACTCTTGGCTTTGAGCAGGGCAGCTTCTTCTCTACTGATGGCTGGACAGAGCCAACAATAATCTTCCTTCACTTGGTTTAGGAAGTGCTTCACCCCTTCCATCAAATCCAAACCTTCTTTGAGTAGTCCCACTCGACAAGGTGAAACTAGAGAGGACCCCTTAATCTTCATTACTTCCTCCTTCATTACTTCCTCGATAAGTCTCCTGGATATTTTCACTGCTGTTATTTGTGTTATCACTGTCTGCAGGGTAGCTGGATAACACTCCATCTTTTCTAAACAATATTCTACTTCCACCATCCAATCCCAGGCTTCCTGCAAAGCTTCCATGGTATTCATTATTATTCAGTGGACGTTGAATGGGCGACTGCGGAAGGCGCCGCTTTATATACTTTAAGCGCGGACGTGAAGGAAAACATGACCCCCCCCCAAAAAAAACAACAACATACATACAAAATCCTATCATCCATAAAAAACACAACCGAGTACGCTGACCTAAAAGAAACACTTTTTATTAAAAAAAATTTGAAAACACAAACACACAGTCCATACAAACACACATCAAACACATACCAGGGAATGGGATTTGTTTGGAGTGGGAAAAGACAAAGACAAACACACAGTCACCTACAAACACATACAAGACCAATTGGATTATTATCTTTTCTTGATAAATAGGTGGCCCTGAAAAGGACCGTTGGGTTTTTTAAGTGCACCTAGAGGTGTGGGCACCTCCCTGGTCGCGCCCCACAAGCAGCACACCTCCCACTCCATCCATTGTTGGAGATGGGAAAGGCAGACGGGGGTTGCGTGGCTTCACTGTCCCAATACTCCGTTTGAGGGACAGTGAAGGCCTATCTTCTTCTCCAAATCACCCTGTGTTCTTGGGGGTGATGTTGTGGAGGGTGTTGTGGCTGTGGCTGCGGTAGGGGCTGTGGCTGCGGCTGCTGGGGCGGCGGTGTCTGTGGCATGGGTTTTACAGCCGCAATGTTGGGAAGAATCATGAGATGAGGGGGTATCATCTTCATCTTTTCCTCTTCTTTTTTTTCCCCCTCTCCGCCTCCACCTCTTCCTCCAACGTGATAAGATCAAGTTCATCCATTAACCGACGAACCTGTTCTAGATGGACCTGAATTTTTGTAAGTTTTTCGGTTCTTCTACTCATTTTTGATGTTGATGAATCAACGGGGTAGCTCCACTGATGATGATAATTGTATTAAAGTCGTGTTCGCCCATTCGGGCATGTACGACTATTTACCCCCACAGCGTGCGAAGCACGCCGTGGGGGGTTCAATGTGTGCTGAGCACACTAAGATTATGGACAGGTGTGTTGTCAGTTTGCAACACACCTGACACATTACTGATTTTATACACCCCTCCATCGCACCATGGTTTCCGCACAATTAAGGGGGTTCATTGAAGGCGCGATATTGAGGGTGTGTACAATTTACCTAAATCTATACCTGTACATAGGAATAGAAACACAATGTTAACAGGTATATTAGTATGTGCGAGGCGCACTTAATTAATTGATTGTATTATTATGTCAGGAGTGGCGGCAGCACGGATTAGGCGAAGAAGGCGCGAAGCGTGACGGGATTTCTGAAACGCCGTGAACGTACATGATCAAATTCTGCCCAGTTAGCTAAGTAGGGCTGTCCCTATTACCAATTGTGTGTTAGCCACATATTGTAATTGCGGTCACATTTAGTCAGTTTTATAAATGTTCCTAATTTCCTATCAATTTTGAAATTTCGTGTTCAGGGTGGTGTACATATATTTTCAGAAAAATAATAAATTTGGGTTTGAGTAACCCTCTCAATTTTTGCGATCTTAATCAGATATTGTCAAGTTATCATTTGATTCGGCGGATAATTGATCATATTAGTGTTAAGATTTAGTTATTTTCGAATAGGTTTTCCAGCCTTAGTGAAAACCAATAGGCATTTGAAAAAAACTCCTTTAGTCCTTAGAAGGACTGAGGGTTAGCATCTGTAGCATCTGTGAAAAAATCGGCTTCAGGTGGTCCGGCATGCCTTCCAGGAGCGTCCGTCTGATGCGTTCTTTTGGGCTGTTCGGGTCAATGATATCTGCCATGTCAAGTTCTTTCATGTCGTCGTAGTAGGTAAAGTGGTCGATACTGAGTCCGTGGTAAGCTATCAGATGGTTAATGATACACGCAGCAAATGGTATTGGGCAGCCAGCAAATTCCTTCCCCCATTGACGGAGAGGTAGCTCCACTGGGGAAGGCGTCGCTTTATATACTTTAAGAGCGGACGTGAAGGAAAACAACCCTTCCCAAACAAAAAAACCCAACAAAACATCCCCCACACTACCTGCGTCTGACGTCATCCTGCTAACGCCATTCTTTTACTTCGCGGATTCTACCAAAAAAAAAAAACACCTTTTAAAATTTTTGTATCAAACACAAACACACTACACAACCCTTTTTTTAAAAAAAAACACAAACACACACTCTTTATACAAACACACATCAAACACAAACCAGGCAATGGGATTTTTTTGGAGGGGGGAAGACAAAGACAAAGACAAAAAACATACACAAAACATATTTTGTTTTTAGGCAATCTGAAAGTTTTCTTTTCTAGAGATCTGGATGGCCCTGAAAAGGACCGTTAGGGTAAGAAGTTGTGTTTAACTTCTAGTAGCAGCAGGGCGGCCACGTTTTGCCACTGGTCTCACGGCTTTAGGACAAGGTCTCTTTCTGGTAAAAGAGAAGGCAAACTCCTCGCAATCCATTCTGCAACTGACTTCTCCGTCTACTGGTTTCAGCGGTTGTTGTTGTTGTTGTAGCTGCTGCTGTTGTTGTCTTTGCTGCACTCTTTGTCTCTCCTCCCATTCCGTTCTGTCCCCGATGATTTCTTCTCGCAAAACTTCTTCCACCAGATCTTGAGCCATTTGCAAAAAGATCGTCTTCTTCTCAGTGTTCTTCTCCAGCAAATGATACCGCACCCGCTGCATGTTCACCGTCGCTTCGTTCAGTTTACTAATTTTAGCTGCCATGTTGAGATCTTGACGAGTCAACGAGAGTGACTGAACGGGCCAACGCACCGCTTTATATGCTGGAAGCGCGGACGCGATGGAAAACATGGCTCAGATTGATAGTGAATGGACAGAGTAGGTGACCTCAGATCGATAGAAAGAAGTGAAAGAGCATATTCAAGTTCATTTTTTCAAATCCAATAAACCACACAATACCATTTTTTCAAAAAATCAACATTTTTAAAAGAAGAAGCTCTCTAACAAATAAATGCAACCAACCAACAAGATTAAACATGAACGTATTTACAGGGTTGACAACGTTGGGAAGGTAAACTGAACTTCCACTGTTCTACATCATTCTGTGATCGATGCACACTACGTTTCTGAGCTAAAGTCAAGAGATAGTCATAATGTTCACAAAACCATCTTGCTACTTCAGCATCGTTTCGAGCATACTCCCTATCAAAACAAGTCACTAAATGTTCTAAGGAATATCCCAGACTGCGTTGATGAAGAAAATGTACACAATATTGTCCACACACGATATAATCCGATCCTTGTAATCGGGCATTATTGAATCGAGTAGAGACTGCATTTCTTCTCATAAAGTCGATGATGTCGTCTTCCAAAGGAGATAATCCATAAGAATCAAAATATTCCACACTGTGATCGTTGGGAAAGTACACGGCCACCCAATGGGTTCCTGGTCGATCACTGTCGTCGGTATTGATGACGTAGGCATGAACGTTTTTTGGTTTGCGATGGGGAAGTTCATATTTAGCACACACCACAGGATTCCAAGAAGAAGTGTAGGAACTGCGAGTCAACAGGTAATGAAGTTCCCTGTTATCCATTTTTCTGGTTTCATAGGTAATGATAAGTCATCAATTCCCACGACTTTTTGCTTGAATTGGTCTCTCAAGTAAGTCAATGAATCACGGCGGGTAGTCTCTGTACTTTGTTGCAAGAGAGCTTCGATGCGTTGGATCTCCAGAGGAGTGAGTGGAGGTGAGGAACGATCCTGCAAGTCTTTATACCATTTTCTCAATACCTTTTCTTCCGAGATCTGAGACCATTTGTCCTCCCTTATAATATTCTTCCAATTTTTCTTCTACCGTCGACATCAAACATTGGTCGTGTTGTTTCTGACTCGGATGATCGATTTGACATCCATGACAATATTCTCAGGTCAGGGTTGTAATTTTGGCAGCCAAATCCGTAGCAAAACAGGAGACTAAATGTTGTTCTTGGTCTGGCCATCGAAATCCAGCAAACTTCTTAACACTATTTTTCTCTTCTTCTTTTTCTGGTTCTGGATGAATCACATCGTTATCACTGGTTGGAGGGTAGTGACTGCTGTGGTTCACAAAATCCCTCATCTTCTTCGTCTATCTCCATAGGTTCTTCGTGTTGCATCTTTTTTTCTAATAGTCTAGAATCACTTCTCTCAAACTGTTGATTTCTAGAGTATTATCAAATTCTGCATACAAGATGATGTTCACCGTGTTGGCTAGAGCTAGTGCAAACTGAAGTTCCACACGAAGTTGGCCTGATTTTATAGGGTGGAAATGTCCTTCGTCGCTGCCTTGGTCAGGAGTCAAGTCAAATCCCCACAACGCATATCCTCCTGCATAATTCTCGTACGAAATGCCGTGGCTGCTGTTGGTGCCTAACTGTCCCGTGGCTTCAAACAGAGTCAAGTAAGATCGCAAGTAATTTTTCTGGGTAAAGTTAGGTTCAAAAGGTCTGGTACACAACGTCTGGCTATCTCGACTGACTTCTATCTTGGAGACGTTAAAGTGTTGAAACTCGAACGGATTTTGAGGGCTGCATTACTGACGATGCCAATCAGCAAACGTTTGGGGAGCTGTCCTTGGAAAACGTGATCTTCGACTTTGGATCGGAGTCCAGCGGCAATGGTAAACGTTTTCACTTCCACTCGTCGCTCAGGATACTTGGCAGTTGTTCTGCTCAACGTTTGACTGATGTAGTTGGCTACTTTAGTTAACACTTCTACACGGCGCACGTAAAGTCTGGCTTCTTCGATGATGGTTTTGTACTCGCTGGCATTAGCCATCAAATGGAAGACGGTACTACTGCGATTCAGTCTCAAGCGTACATCCACTCCGTTCAACAAATACTTGTCTTGCAACCACATGTCCAAATTCAAACGGTCCATCAGTTCAAAAGTGCGCCCTTGTCTGATTTTCTTTCGGCGGTCGTTAAACCCCACAATGTGAGGATTGTCAGCTTCTGTCACCTCTGTGTCGTTGAAGGCATCCAAGGTGTCAGATTTCCACACCACGGAAGCATCCAGATGGGTGTTCTTGGCTTCTTTTCCGTACGTCAAGAGATTTTCCAAGTAAGCACGGTAAGGGTAAGTATCCATGCTGCTGCTGACCAGTTTGTTATTCAAGTACAAATCTACTTCGCTGAACAAGGAATGCATGAAATTATTGACGGGAGCGACTCTGGCATCGGCCCCAGGATTGCTGTTGTCCGTTTTGATCACTTTGAGTTTCAGGTACAAGTGACTGCTATTCAGATCGATGTAATCTTCGGTTTGTCCTTTAATTTCAAATTCGATAGGAGCTGAAGTCGTCAAAGACTATACAGGATGAAATTCCACCCATTGGGATTCTTGCATCGTTATCATTGTGGGAGGCATGGTAAACAGATCCAGTTCTGACTTGGTACATTCGCAAGAATCTCCGTGCATCATTTTCAGTGTTTAGTAATCAAACACGTCTAATTCTCTGACCGTTCTTCGTTTCTTATCCTTTTTTGGAACACTGTGGTTTATGAGCTCTGAATGGGTGTCGACGTCGTCTCTATATCTGCATTGTCCTTGCTGTGGAGTGGATGAAGAAGCAATGCCAGGTCCAGAAGCGTGAAGTGAATTTATAGGAGTCTCTCGGAGACCCAAAAGATCTTTTCCAGTGTGCATCAACACATTTTTTCCTGCTCTCATAAAGGCTTCTTTCGGATTTTGTTTGTCGATGAGGACGTTTTGAAGAAATTCTTTTCCTTGCGTCAAACCGGCATCTTTTAAGGCATGCAATCCTCGAGTCGCCATAGGTTTCAAAATAGGGGCTACCGTCCGAAAAGCCGATTTTAACATATCTCCTAAACCATGTCCTCGTTGTCGAGCCACTCCTCGATACACAGGATACATTTTTGCATTACAATTCGCTGGAGAACCTTTTTCGAAAATGTAGTTTCACCGTGACTTTTCATTTGTCAATGAATGGAACACTTTGTCCCAAATCTCCTTTTATACTAATCTTGACACTGTTAAAATACGATTTACTGACTGGAAGATAATGAGGATGTACAAATTCACGGTGAACGTAATACCTGTTTCCACCTTCTTCGTACACGGGGACGGCAGAATCCACTTTGAAAGGAATGACTCTCAGTAACGGAGCGGTGTTTCCCACCACGTTGTACTCCACCACATCGGAGTACACAAACATTAAATTCAGTCCAACGTTCAATTCGATAGGGTGGTGAAATGCCTTTCCGAATCCTAAGTTGCTTTGGACTTTTTGTATTGGGAAACATTCTATTCCCACCTGAAATAGCATACAACCCAGGAGAAAAAGTGATGGCCAATATTTTGTCGTCCGAAACTTGCAAGACGAGACGGTGTGCCACAGGATGGTAACTGGTCTGTACCGATTTCTTGGCTTTTTCTAAGGCTTTGGCAAATTGGGCTTCGAAGATAGCCGCAATCGTGTCCACCAAATGTCGAGCACTAAAATAATACCCCGCATGAATTCTCACCGTATAGCTCGTCAAGGGAGAATTTTTTAGCTGGTACCTTTTTGGATTCGTGAAAGTTAGGATCATTTTTGTCCATGTGTTCTTGCACTTGTTCGTTGAGGATATCCACGATGAAAGTGTTTTGACCTTCGTCGATGTTCTTGACTTGCGTAGGATGAATGATTTCTACCAAACCCACTTCCCAGTGAGCTTCGTGATCCATTTGGATGGACTGAGGTAATTTGGTCGTGAAACAACATAATTTGTTGTTGGGAAACACATCCATGGAACTGTCACTAGGTAAAGTTAAATAAAATTGGTCATTCATAGTTCCAAGGTGGTTCTGGTCTCCGATGAGTCACTTGAGTTCAGAGGAGAATGATGTTCAAACGGTTCCAAAAGAGTATTAGTATGGTGACTGGAAGAAGGTGGACTGGCGTTGGCCGTACCGTTGTGGTGACTGCTGTGGTTGTTGTGACTGTCCGTCGTCGTAAATTTCAAGGAGGGGCTGGGTAGAAGATAATCGATGCAACTGCTGAGTAAAATGGTCCACAATTGTTTGTCCCCTTGTTGTAAACTCAAATTGGCAATGGCTGCTCCGATGACACAATACACTACAAAGATTTGGCAGAAAAAGACGATTTGATTTTTAGGCACACGTTCTCAGCACCACACCCACAAAGGTTGTTTTTGTAATTCTTGAAGAGAAGAACTCTGCGAAGGAGTAGAGGCCATGACTGTGTTGAACGGCATGTCTGTTACTTCTTCTTTTTATAGTAGACGACTTGGGAAGCGGCAATCCAAGAATCAAAACTAGGGGGATATCCTTTCCAAGGCACTTTGACTTCTTCCACTCCACGTTTGCCCACTTTGCGTGTTCTTCGTTCGAGAATGCTTTCGTACAAGTCTTTTTTAGTCACTCGTTGTAACTCAGGTAAGTTAAAAGTTTCTTTTAACACTTCTCCGTGCATGTCTTCCAATTTATAGACGGGAGGATCACGTCCACGCACGGGTCCAGTGACACGAAAAAATTCGGTGGTCCAGTTAGGTAAATAACCTTTGTCAAAAGTGCGTTTGGTTTTTTCGATGCGAACCCAATCTCCCGTTCTGGAGCACCAGGGCTTTCTTCTGGTGTCCACTCTTGGGTGCACCAAACAATCGATCAAACACCTTTACTTCGTTTTCAGGGCTGACATCTTCGGGGGCACATTCGATGCTACGATGGTACGATTGATTGTACGCTTTGACCAAACGTGTTAACACGTCGATGTACTTGAGAATGTGTTGATGTGTAAAATATTTCCACATGCGTTCTTTCAAAGTTGTTTGAAAACGTTCCACGACACTAGCTTTGGTTTCAGGATTTTCGGTGGTAAAAAAATGAATGTGCTTTTGTTTCAATTCTTTTTGAAATGCTTGGTTTAGAAATTCGGTGCCTTTGTCGGTTTTCCATCGTAAAGGGTGACGACCACTTTGTTTCAACACCAGTTTTAAGGCGCGTACCAACTCGGTACTGCTTTTAGAAGTCAAAGGCACGACCCAAGCGAATTTGGAAAACACGTCGATGACACAAAACAAATATTTGTGACCACGATTGTAGGCTGCCAAATGAGAGACGTCGGCTAAATATGCTTGCCATTGATGATCAATGCCATCCACTTTGGTTTGACTTCTAGAAAATTTTCATCGAATGGGTTTGTGTGTAACTTGTACGTCGATTGTTCTTGTAACTATCGTCGTACTTCTGTCAAACTTACACTTTTCAATCTACTTTGTGCAGCCCGATACAATTTTTGAACTCCTCAGTAACCAGCAGCATGGCCAGGATTGTAGTATAGGCTTGCTAAAAGTTTCTCCATGATTGGACTCCTCAATAAGTCAACCAAGTACCAATGCTCTTTTTCTTCGTGTGGTATCTTTTTTTATTCCAATGCTTTACGTGTCCGACGAGCCACTGGTGTAAAGGAGGATGTCTGAACAGGGGTCATCGGTTCTGTTTTGACTTCTGTCTTCACTTCTTCCCTTTTCTCTTCTGATGGCAAAGGGGTAGACGTCATCTTTTTCATCCAACCCGGTGTGGCTAACTTTCGTCTTTTTTTAGGAGGTGGAGTTTGTAGCTCTTCTTGTTCTTCTTTCACTGTCATCCCCGTGGCGGTGTCTGTTTTAGTGGTGGTGACTTTCGGTTCGCTTTTCATCAGGGCCTTGAAATCTCTCAGAGTGGATTGAGCTGTTTCGTCTAAAGCTTTCTGGTGAAAGAGTTGCAGACGTTGCAAGAGTTGACCGTACCGTTGCGATTTTTCTGTTTCTGACAAATCGCTTCGATCCATCAGCGCTTGTAATTCTTGTTGTAACTGTGACATCTCGTGGAGATTGGGATTGGGAGGTAAATGAGGTATCCGTTGTTCGTTCCAACGATGGAATTCCATCCATCGTTTGTACGGAACTAAAGTCAGTTTTCGTCCTTCCATGACACCCAAAGGTACAAATGTGTCGTCTTTCCAGAGAAGGGTGTCCTTTTATCTTCTTTTTTTCTTCCCGTCTTTTATCGCATGACTCCTCCTAAAAGAGGTCCAGCAATCGTTCCTGGCCATGCTTTGTTAAAAGGAGGCGCTATTTTTAACAACGGTCCTATCAGCATAGGTAGAAATCCTCCTCGTTTCACCAACATTTTTTTCTTTTGGTGGAGAGGTATTTTCTTTTTGACCATTTGGCGAAGAACGTTCCGATGTTTCCCTAATTTCTGTTTCTGTATCTTGGACAAAGGTACCGTTCCTTTCAAGACGTTCAAACAACATTCACACACGGTATCGATGATTTCTTTAGGGGCTGTTTGAATGAGTTATTTTAGCATGGGAGGATTGGATTTGGTCAGGACTGACAAGACGTCGCAATGTTTAGCCAGACGAGGTTGAAGTCCTTTTTTGGTTTTGCTTTTCTTCTTTTGGTGGTGTGCACGTTTGGGGGTCATCTTGGATGTCAGGAGCAAAAATAGAACTGAGGTCTCTGGCAGGTCACACCTCTATTTTAAACTGGAACACGTATCTACTGATTGTCCGCACGGCGTACCATCTTCATGACAGGCATCACTCGACGTTGAGGTGTTTTCAAGGGACTAAATCGTCTCAATTCTTCTTTGGATAAATCCACTAAACTTTGTAACACGCCGGTTCTCTCTTGGACTTTGGTTTTAGGGGAGGGTACAATTTTAGCGGCAGCCGCCGTGGTCAGATCAGCCGAGGTCGATGGCCCCGAAGTGGTAACTTTCGAAATGGGTTTCCATTTTTGCATCAAATTAGGAAACACTGATCTTAAGTCCGATTTGGCAGGCATCATGACGAAGGGGAGTGAACACGATGACGTGGACGGGGGAGAAGGAGACACCGTCACTGCCTCTCGTGGTTTTCGGATGTACGTTTGCGTCCTAGCAGCAGTACCTCTCTTCCAGGTAGTGGTGATTGGTGTTTTTTTGGCAGGGTTTTTCTTTTTCTTTGGGGCTTTCTTCTTAGGGCTTTTCTTCTTGGTTTTTATTTTTTTGGCTTGGGCATTAGGATCCCATTTCAAAAGCGAACGAATCATGACAAATCCTAAAGAACCACAACCCCCAGGGGTTAAAATGATTTGTTTTTCGTCCGTGGATCGATTCTAGGATCGGCCAGTTCTGACAACGCACTTTTATTTTTTTTTTTGAAAAAAGCGTTGGGTTTGAGGAGGGATGTGAATGGTGCAGTAATTGACGTGCCGTCAAAGTAAACCATCGTAACACTTCTTTGAGACTAGCTTCTAACAAATGGGCACGGACTTGTGCATTTTGTTCGCGACTGATGGCATACAAGGCACGAATCAATTTGGCAGGAGGATGAGATTGAAAGGATGTCATCTCGAAGACTGTGAGAAAGAAATGACGCGGTGGATGTTTTTGTAGTTTTTTTTCTATCAGAGAGTGACTGAAGGGGACCTCCTTCTTGACACCAATGGTGAAACAATTGGGTACGAAATCTCAAATACTCGGGAGTGGTAGGTTTTAAGTCAATGAGTAAATACGCATGAGGTGTTTGAGTGGCATCGTCGTACGCATAATTCAGCCAAGGCATGCCTAACTGTTTGGCTAACACTTGCACTCGAGATTTGTCTCTGGGGCTTTTAAACAAGACCACGTAATGAGCGTTGAGACTGATGGTACGATGGGCTTTACTTTATTGAAACAAATTTTGAGTAATGTAAATGGTGCTGGCATTCCGCCGATGTCCTTTTCGTGTAAACCAAAGTTTAATTTCTTCTTCGTCTTCTCCTAACATGTCGAAGATGACCAGATGTGTTTGACTCACGTCAGACACGATCCCATCGTCTTCGCGAGGTATGCCTTCCACAAACGAAATGGCATCTCCTTGACTTTCACGAAGTAAGGTGCAAGACGATTGCCACTCTTTGTAACACCACACGATGCGTTGAGGAGGACGATCGAACAGATGAGATTTGTGTTCGATCAAACGTTTGACAAATTCGGTTTTGCCTGAACCACTGGGTCCTGCAATCAACATGTTAAAGGGATGGTGCAGATACAAAGCTTCCAAACTTTGATGATCTAACTTTTCGTCGATCACTTTGACCACAGAAGAAGAAGAAGAGGCAGATGAAGAAGATGTAGCCACGACTGAGGTAGGAAGAATTTTGAGAAGAATACGAAAAACACAAGACATTTTATACGTTTCATAAACGTTTAATGTTTTAAACAACAAACAAAAACAAATTTACAAGTCATGAAGTACGAAAACGCATACAGCAAAAATGGTCAGGTACAACAATAAGGCTACCACTAAAATAATCAAAGTTCTGTATAAACAAGTCAATGTACAACAACCACAACACACTGGATGAATAGGTGTCCTACGAAGGCACAGGCACTGGTGGTATTCTATGGTGGTGGTGGAAGAATGAAATGTCTCTGACGGAAAGGGGGTGTGTTTCTCAGGTGTTTGTATCGGTACGACAGTGTAGTCTTTTTGTTGAGGTTCAAGTGTCATGGTGAACTTGGGTTCCAAATTCAATTTTGGTCTTGGAAAATTAGTGTCGCGGCAGCTCCTTGTCAAACTGTACCACTTCTTGTAGACAAGCATCGAAACCAATACTTGTCCAGTCACGTACATCTTTCCAATCGTAAAGTTGTTGGTGTAACCAACTAGCGATGCACACTTCTTGAAACGTATGAAGGGTAGATAAAGTTTGACTAATGTCTTCTTCACACGGAGGTACACAACTCGTGTTCATCACGAGTCTCAACACTTTGAGTACAATTTGTCTTTCGTGTACCTATAAAGCGTGAATGGTCATGTTTTTGGTGGTATGTACCGTTCATCAAAATAATCCAGCACAAACACTGTTCCTCCAAAATAGTCCACAACGAATGTCCTGGAAAACGAAATCCAAGAGAAGTAGTCACTAACACACACACGGCATAACGTCCAAAATTCAATGGAAACAGTTCCTGTATCAGGTGTCTATAATCCTCTAAGGTCTGAACACGATCGTTGACTTCCTTCCACGGAATACGTTTCACAAGTGAAGACCACGGTCCTGGCATGGTTGGCTTTTATATCCAGGTTCCCAAGGTTGGTATCTTTTGTGATAGTCTACTCCAAGGTGTCTACGATAGTCTCTCCCCAGAATCAGTCTTCTCATACTTTGGAAGTAAGCATAGTTTACAAATCGAGGAATGACTTTGAGTTTGCGTTTCGCTTGTATTTGGATCAACTCTCTGTAAATACGTTCTCGCAGCTCCAAAGGCAAACCACGAATGTGCTCTTATAAAGTATCCGACATGGGAAGTGGGTCTCTTTTGTGATAGTCCCTGTGATAGTTTCTCCTCAGAATCAGACTTCTTATACGGTGGAAGTCGCGATAGTTTGAAAATCGAGGAATGACTTTGAGTTTGCGTTTCACTTGTATCTTGACCAATTCTCTGTAAATGCGTTCTCGCAGCTCCAAAGGCAAACCACGAATGTGCTCTTCTAAAGTATCCAACATGGGTTACTTCTTGGGACTGGCATCCTACTCATCGTACACGTACTCATCACCGACTAAAGGCAAGTACTGACAGCGCGGAGACCATCTGGCATGTTCCAAGTAAGCCGAGTCTTTATACTCCCATTCGTGAAGTCTCACACCGCAACTGAAACACTGGACTTTATCTCCTTCTCCCAAGTAGATAAATCCAGATCTGGCTAAAGCTTTGGAAGTAGGTCCTTGCAGATATTTAGGCCACTTATCTTGGAACGTCTGGTATCGCCTTTCAAATTTGCAATAGCCAGGCAAAGCCACGGGCAGCGTAAAAAATTATTTGCCCATGTAGGGATGGCATCCGCAGGTAGGGACACGTTTAGCATCCCCAATAAAGAAGAAAGGGCGTCCTGCATCGCTAGTGGGACGGTAAGGCACACGCGCGGCATCGCTTTCCATGGTCCCTGAGGAGGAGCGACCAGGTCGTGCTGCATCGCTAATGTCAAAGCGTACGGCATCCGCATGGCACCGCATCGCACTCCAGGTCGTGATCACACTTGGAGTCCACAGTAGATCCCTTACTCAGCGCGTGGGTGGCCATAGTATTCATCTTCTTTTTTTTTCTTGCTCGGTCAACGTTTTGAGTCAGAATGAATGGTTAGGCTTGGAACTGGCTCCTTTTTTATACTGGAGAACGGTACTGTTTTATCCTGTGGAAACACCAAAGAAAGGTAAGCACAGCTTGGAGACCATCTGGCATGTTCCAGGATAGCTGAATCTTTATAGTCCATGCGAATGGTTACACCACAACTGAAACACTTCACTTCGCTTCCCTGTCCAAAGTAGACAAATCCTGCTTTGGCTAAAGAGCTGGAAGTGGGTAATCCATTCCTATGTTTAGGCCATTTTTTGAACGTGTTCAATCGACTGGTACAATCACAATAGTCAGGCAAGACCACGGAAAGTTTGTATTCTTTCAACTTGAAATCTCCAGTGGGTTCATCACACGGTTGCTGTGTTGAAGTCATCGTCAATCTTGGTGCTTTTCTGTTCTAGTGAAAATCGGCGTGTCCGTACGGCAAAGTGGTGTGGTCTGGAAGTCTCACTCGTTTCTGGTATACAATTTGGTAAATTTTTTATAAAGGTCGACTGACGATTTGGTGATTGGGTAACCGTACGATCTTGTGGGGTTCTAACGTTTCCACTCGAAAGTCTTCCGCTTGTCCAGACAGCAAAGCATTTTTCAAAACCTCAAAGTTCACCACTTGGCTGGTTCGATAGTTCAGGGTTAATCCTTTGACTTTGCATTTGGTGTGAAGTTGACCTTGTCGGTCTCGGTATCGGTACCCGTAATTTTTAGGGCCGCCGCTGGCAAAACTCAGGATCGTCTCTTGAGGGTGCCCGTCCGTCCAGGCTCCTAAACGATCTCCTTGGATAGTAAGGTGTGGGGCACCAGGGCGATGGATGTACATACAACTGTCGGTGTAAAAGTACAGGATACGATCTCCCAACACTTCTAAAGCTTCGTCGTACAATTTCAAGCGAGCATGGGCTGTCACGTAGGCTGCAATGACCACGTTGCTAAACTGGTCGGGGTGTACAAACTTGCATTCTTCTTCGAAATTGACCAAGATCAAATCTTCACGGACAATTTATACGTGTTTGACTAGTTTACTTTTGTTTTCCACCAGTTTAAAGTAGGCACTGGGATCTGTCAAGTATTCCGTCTTGGGCAAGATTGTATTTTGTACCATTCTTCTCCACAAGCAATTTAGCATAACTTTGGAAAACGATCTTCTACCACTTGGTATCCTTGACTTTCTAACTGTAACCGGCGTTGGTAAGTGCGTTCGTGTAAGTCTTCCATGGTGACTCCTGTGAGAGGATTTTTCAGGTCTCGTTGAGGAAAACAGGTAGGACATCCGTGAAACAAGCAGCCCTGAAATTCGTACACCGTCTGAGGGTTTTCTAAATCCCATCCATCCACTGAAAGACTGCCTATTTTCGTTTCTCCTCCTCCGTTTCTGGCATGTTGTATCCATTTGTCTTCCTTTTGGCTCAAGTAATGGAGCCCACGCAAAGCTTTGGCTGAGTATTGAGGACTGGCAAAGAGAGACGTGTTCGGGTCTATGATGGCTAGTCCGTTCTCGGGCATGAAGTTTTTGGTGTACACTAAGGTACAGGCTTTGGGTAGGGTGTATGCTTCCTTCAAAGGATCGACTTCTCCGTGATCTAGAAATAATTGTCGAAACTTTCCGCAGCAACGGCGTAAATGTCCACATCGGATCTGCAATACTTTAACATTTCATCTTAAAAGTCAAACGGTTTTGACTTGTGAGCGTGGTACCAAGCGTGAAAGGCTTCTAGGTGTTCGGTGTGCATTCCGTCGGGGTCGTAATAGTCAACGTCAGGCAAATGCGGTAGTACGACGTGTTTATTGGCTTCCGTATTGAAGAAGTGAGGAAAATATCCTTTGGCCATTTCTGTCATGCCAAATGTTTTAGGCATTCGACATAAATGCATGGCCAAATAACTCATGGAATCTTTGAATTGCACTTGTCCCACTTTCATGTAGATGAGTTTGGCTCCGTTCATGGTGACCGTGGGGCATTCGGTACCTTGTTGTGAATAATATTTTAACAAAAACTGTCCATCGTATCCCGAGAAATTGTGAGCCATGACGGTCGCATAGCGATGACAGGTCCCGTAACGTTTAATGTCCTCTTCGCTCCAAGTGTCGTCCGTAGGGTCTAAAATCCATTCAGCAAACTCGGACAAAGTGTTGGGACCGCGAAAGATTTTTTCACGTCCTCCTGGAATCCTACTACAATGAGGACAGTGCACGTGGATAGGTTCTTGGATGCACTTCTCACAAGCCCGATGAGCGACGCAGAAATTGGGAGTGTGAATGCCTGTTTCTTGCATGCATTCCAAGTCAAAAAAGATGAAATCAACTTGGTTCTTGTTCTGATCAGCCTTTAATTCTTTCTTCAGTGTATTGTCGTACTTTTGCATGAAACATTGATGATCATAATCCACCATCTGTTTGCAAAAGCGGCATCTTTTCTTGCCAGTACAAGTGTGTGCCTTGGAGTTGTTGGTTTGAATCTGCTGTCCACACGTGGAACACAATTTCAATAAATCACAAGCGCTTTTATGCTGGTGACCTTGTGTCCTGCGATGCTGTTCGTAGCAAGAGGGGCTGACAAAGGTTCGTCGACACGTCCCACAATGCACGTGTTTTTCAGGAAGTCATGGTTTGGCAGCTAAACGGGCCCGACATTGCTCTCCGCAGTGAATGTGTAGCTCCCGATTGTTAAATCCTTGCTCACATTTCTCGCAGTAGTAAGAGTGTCCAAGAAATTCTGTGATACTGGTGATGGCATCGAAATGTTCTTGGTGGTGATAGATGTGAATGTATTTTCCCTCCGGGAAATCGGGGCCTCAAAACAGCAGAGCTCCGCGAACTTCTTGAGGGTGTACTTTCAAGGTGTAGCGAGGAGCCAAGACTTCCTGAAGTTGTTGCATTTGAGAAATGCCACACATGGTCTCTTTGGGTATGACTGCTTGTTGTAACAGGAGTTCTGCTTCTTTTCGTTGTTGGACTCTATCCGACTTTCGAATTCTCTCCCAGGCTCTTTTCCATTCTACGCTCTCGTTCTTGTCGGCATACGTTCGCCCCACCACGATGGCGCCGGCCAAGCACATCAGGTCTTGAGAATTGTCGATTTGGACGACACTCTGTTTGGTACTGCGAAGGTCGTCCACCAGTAATGTTTTCCTACTTCCTACTTCTGCCGGGGTGCTAAACTCGGTCCAGACAGGCGACTTCAAACTGTCGTGATGGATGGACAGTCTCAACCGATCGTCCTCTTTGGCTCCACATTGTCGTTTCAAGTTCTGTAACACAGAGCCCCAGAAATCGGTAATGAACCCGGCAGCTTTCTCGGGAGGCAGTTCAGACTTGAAGTCGTTAAAGTGGACTGTGTGAGTGTAAGCCGTAGTTCTAAATTTTCTAGAGCTTATTTTTTGCGTCTCTCGAATACGATAGTAATTTTCGGGAGCCACGGTAGGCCTTTCTTGGTGAGGGGTGGTAGATTCTTTGGGTTTGGTAGAAGGTGGTATGGTTTCAGGCTCACTCATCTCCTCTTGGAAATCGCTAGCATGGACTTCAGCTAGCACTTCAGCGAGCGGTGTTTCAGGCGGCACGGAAAGTCTCCGTCGTCGTCTCTACGTTTCTTCGTCTGGTTTCTCATGGATTGAGCGTGATCTCTTCATCTTGATGTCTGATCTGAATCTGATTCAGTTTCACACAGGGTCTCTCCCATTATATAGAGAGACCTTCCTACCCTCAGAATCACTATTCGTTATTCCACTTTCAAACAGTGAAGATGGAAAAGTCAAGAAGATATAATCTAATTCATGACTATGGCAAATACAATAAGGCTATAGAAGACAGCAAATTTATACGCTACTGCGCTCGAGATAAAAGTTACGATACTTGCTACATCTGCCACGAAAAAGGACATTGGGCACCATAATGTCCACAACGTCAACACCCAAGTCAAGAAAAAGGACATTGGTCTTCCGAGTGTAGTCAGAAACAAGAGAACCCACCAGAGAGAGAGGAAGCCGATGAATCTTCAGCCCCAGAAGAAGAAGAAAAAGAACTCATCCCCGTCGTCAAGAAAAGCAAGAAAGCTAGACGACTGGAAGACAGTGAGGAAGAAGAAGAACCCTTGATCCCTGTGAAGAAATTTAAGTAAAAGAGAGACAGTCAGTGAACGATTAACTTTGAGTGTGGTGTTATGTTCATTGTGATTTTTTAAAAAAAGAGAATATACCAGAATGGAAAAAAGTAAGTGTGTTTGTGTGTTTTTGTTTTTAGAGTATGGACCCACGCACGCACTCACTCTTACACAAACCAAGGAATGGGATTTAAAGTTTTACTTGATTTTTGGCAAATTGAATGATAATCTTTTCTAGAGATCTGGGTGGCCCTGAAAAGGACTGTTGGGGTGTTTGTTTTTAGCAAACTTATGGACTGGACATGATCAGCTTCAACTGTCTCAATCCCTTTCCACGAGCAACTCCTATTCCTCGTCCTGCTGCTGCTGCTTTGGTAGTAGTAGTAGTAGTAATGAACGGTGGTGGTAGCATCTCAGTAGTAGTGATAGATTTAGAATGTTTCGCTCTTGAGGGTCTCTTTCTCTTAGGTTGTGTTAAAGAAATCTGATACATGTTTCTCAGATGTATTAACTCTGCTAAAACGTCTTGTAACACACTCACCGTTTTGTTTTCCTCACTCCCTTCCTTATTACCTTCACACTTCTCCTCTTCTAACTTTCTTATTTCTTCTTCTTGTTTTCCTCTTTCCTCTTCTTGCTGAAGAAAAACTTCTTCGGCTTCTCTCTGACGTTGTAAATTTTTTTCCAATTCTTCTTGTTGCCTCTTTTTAAAATCGTCCATGACAGGCAAAGAGGGTAGTGGTGGTACAGCAGTCGTGGTTTCAGGCAAAAATTCTTGAGACAAAATCTAAATTAAAATCTTCCGGTTGAAAGTTCACCACGGCATTCGCTGCTGTCGTCGTACTCTCATTCCGAACATAAGAACTTTCCGTCGTTGCAGGCTAATCCCAATACATGCTCTTCGTAGTCTCCATCCTACTTATGCCACCCAAGGTAAAAACCCTACGAACGCTTTGATGCCTTTATACTCAAAATGACGTCACCCCCTCACCCCCCCCCCCCGCTCTCTTCCGATTGGAAGAAAAACCTACCCGGTTGTAACGCGCCTTTGGATTGGTAGTTCATTTCGATCCGTTTCAATCCGCTCTTAGGCTATATATACCACCGCTTGTGTCATAGAGCTTCACCGGCTCTCACGATGTATACCTCAGTTGAATATTCGAACCTCGTATCGGGAATCCTCTTCAATCCAGACTTCCCGATGTACGTCAAAGCCTCATGGGGTATTACCAAGATGACCACTACAACGGTATGGAAAAGACGAATTTATGTGGAGAGACCAGGCTGTCTGAAGCGAGTCCTTCTCTACGGTCCTGAAGTCCGTCGAAGTTTAAGAAGAAGAAGGCCCTCCATGAGATGCCACCTGTGTTAACTTCAACACTCCAACGGACCTTTTCATGGCCACCCCACTTTTCTCGAAAAGATTATTTTTTTCATTATTGCCTTTCCACCATTGGTGTGTGTTTGGTGTATGTGTTATTTCTATCCCTCTCCCATTACTTCTTACCCAAAGTACCCCCAACTGCCACAGAGAGGCCCCAATGTTAAATTCCCGTTACTGCCCCCAAGTGACATCTCTATGTTAAATTCCCGGAGTGCCACCTACTGCCGCCGTTACCCACCCTATACTACTTACGCCATGTAAAAATGGGCACCTTGTATAGTCAAACCTATCCTTCATTTACGAACATATGTATCTGACAAACAGTGGTGGTGGAAGAGCTGTCAAGGGCCCTTAACTTTTAGAATTAAGATTATCTCCAGGGGCGGCAGCTCAAAGGTTGGGAACCTGGGGCGAAATCCCGGTCGGAGGGCAGGTTTGAAGTAAACGTCACTTCACGGTCAGTTTGTTTTTAGGATTCCCTTTGAGCAAAAGTAATTTATCGTCAGATTTTGAAAACCATAACACAGTGGCGTAGCGAGGGGGGTGGGGGTCGAAGAGAGCGGTGTCTCCGGGCGGCACTTTATAGTGCTCGGCAATTTGGTAAGAGTACCGTATATATCATAAACAATACGAATGGAGTGGGGGCGTAATTTTGGTAGTTGGCCCTGGGCGGCACTTTGCTTCGCTACGCCACTGCCATAACATCATTAATTTACAACTACATAACAGACATTTTTGTTATAAGAATGCGTGCGAAAATTAAGGATGTGCACGTGATCGTGATTTCTGTACAAAATGCGTCTCGCGGAGTGCAAGCATGTTGGGGGTCGAGGATGGGGGCTTGGGGGATACCTGTTTGAATGAAATTACACTTCTTGAACCAAAAATGACAATTTCTTGCACACACTATTAGACAGTAAAAACATTCCAATATCTATAATGTTTTCAATGTAAACATTAATCATTATATTAAAATTAAAGAACACAGTTTGATCCACAGTTTTTACATTTAATATCTACTGAGGTTTTTTCAGCGTTACTGTTGATTAATTGTAACTAGAACCTGCCAAAGGAGTATAAAAGGACGGTATGGATCTCCAAGTGTAATATTGTTTTCCTTTTACATTCCATCTACAAGAATTTAGTAAGAAGTTCTCTAGAGTAAATGACATTTTTTGTAAAGCACCAGTAAATTTATGCTCACTGAATGTTTCTTTATAGGGATAAGAACATGCTTTATTAAGAAAATGTGGTTTGATTGTTTCCATTTCACCATCTTGCATATCTCTGTGCATTTCAACTTGAGTGGAGGAATGTACTTTAAGAACTTCACTTTCTTTGATTGAACTGGGAATTTTCAAAATTGGGAATAAAAACATTTTTGGCTTGGGAATGGGGCCCTTATTGGGCCCCAAAACTGACTTATGAAAACACCTGATCTACCACAACTTTTAACTGCACATTGGTTTCATATATATATATATATATATATATATATATATATATATATATATATATATATATATATATATATATGTATATGGACTGAGAGTAAAGAAGAACCCAATCTGATTCAAATCAGATCACCACAGACCTTTTAATAAATGGTACAATTTACTTCATAAATCGCAAATGTATTAAATTTTAAGGCAACTTGTGGGAGAACTAATTGCCAATGCAGGAGTAACACTTTACAAGATTTTAAAAATGGTGCCATTGCTCAGCATAACATATCTGGGACTGAAAAGACAATAAATTAATTTATTTTAGTGAAAACACCATGTTTATGTGAGCATGTGTTTGGAGAAGTAACTGTAACAATATTTTTAAAATGGCGACCATTGTGGCCATACTGGGAGTATGATCAAATAGATTTTAATTTATTAGAAACAAAATTGGATTCTTCAAATCAACATGTGGAAAACAATCAATCATTGTGATTATATTTTAATGTCAAGTCGGTCCTAAATGAAAATGATACCTGTATGACAGCCAATATGTCCACCATGTTGGCCATCTTGAAATAATGAAATGATGTCTTAAATGAAAATAGTTCCGATCTGACTTCCAACGTGGTTGCCATTTTGAAAGTCTTATTGTGACTTCTTGTGATGTCTAGTTGGTGAAAAATGAAAATGGTGTCAAAATGACATCCCATATGGCCGCAATGTCATCCATCTTGGAAACTATTCTTGTCACTTCTTATTACTACTACTTTTAACAGAAAATTGTATCTATATTTGTTTTTCACAATATACTTTTATATGGTGTCTTGTTGGTCCCAAATGAAAATGATGTGGATTTGACAGTCATTATTGGCTGCCTCATATCTCCCATTTCCTCCGCATGATACGGTCAATAATATGTTGGTACTGTTTAATACTAGAGGAACAAACCAAACCAAACCTACTGAAAGGATTGCCATAGCGACATGGATTTTTTAACAAGACTTCTTATGTACTTGGTACTAAATGAAAAATGTGTCATTTCTGCCACGACAGACATCTAGAAATTTTTTTTAAACTCTACACATGCATATATGGTGATATTGCCATGGTGCTTACGCCAAATAATTTATAATGATTTCTAGTTGGTCATAAATGAAAATGGTGCCACGCTTATACACAATATCGCCAGCCTAAAGCTAATTTTAAAAGTACTCTTTTAGCTCTCAACACTATCAGTTAAACACAAAAATTAGCCTTAGCTTGAATACTTGTATATTCATTATTATTCTTTTAAAACTGAAACATTAAAGTTTAAAAATTTGCTCATCTCAATACTCCATATGGTTAACAATGGGGGAAGTTACCCTTCCATACAACCCTCATAAGTAGTATAGGGGGATATCGTAGCATCAAATGGGACCATATGACGTCAGTGGGAATTAACATTAGTCCGTCATCTTGGTTGTGGGTCGATATGGCCTCAAATGACTCTAATGAGAAAGCTAATGCTAAAAATGATTCATAGGTTTAATAATGTGGGACTGCGTAGCCTCCAGGTAAAATTATGGCCTCTAACAGTAAAGGTAATGTTATAAATGGTCAATAGGTTCAACTTTGTGAGACTGTATAGCCTCAAGGAAAATATGGCCTCTAATGGGAAAGGTAACGTTGAAATTGTCCATAGGTTTGACATTGTGGGACTGAATTGCCTCAAAGAATAATTATGGCCTCTAACGGGAAATCTAATGTTAAACTACATCTACTGACCAACACCCACACGTACTAACGAACACGCCGTTTTGACTGCCCAATACCCACACTTATTAACCTACACAGGGTTGGATTTTTAAAAAGGGGATGAAATCACACTATACAGACAAACATACCTATATACTATCACACAAAGGGTAAGATGTAAAAGAAGGGGGATGATATAGAAGTGAAACCAATTATAAAAAAGTAAAAGTTCCCCACTACCCCTATCCCTCTATAACGTCCCAACGATCTCCTTATAAACAAAACTAGCACCCCTACCACCCTTTATAACCCCTGTAACCCAAGCAGTGAAGTGCAAGGCGAGAGGGTAGGAATACACATACGCACACACACACGCGCGCACACACGCATATTTTCATCATTTTCAAACCACATACACATATCAGAATGCATCCAGACCACGGCTCAGATAGTTGAACTATGGTCTGGACCAAAACAGCGACTTTCGTTTTGACAATAAAATGAAAAGGACAGGTGTTGACACGGGAGAGGGATTGCACAAATTACTGCATGAAACAAGTTACCCCACGATATTGAATGTTTTGCTATTCAGAGCTGTATTTCTGTTGTTAAAAGACTTCCATATGTTCAAATAAAAAACTGCCGTTCTTTAAAAATTTATATGTGTATATAAATTGTGTTTTCTCGTCTTGTTTTTAGTTGTTTTGTTCTAAATTCAAAATCATCGACCCCTCTCCCGCGGTGTCCCTTTACGGCTCGCTGCAAAGTCACGTGTCCAAACAAGATCAGCATGCTTTGGGCTTCATCTATTGTCCATTTTACATTTTTGCATTAATTGGACACCCAATTAAACTATCTCAAGGTAGGTAAACTCGTATTTTCCTAAAAACTTGAAAATGTTTAATTACCTTTTTAGCTAATATAATACAAATGGTTATATTCTCGGCGACATCATCTTGGCTCCATCCCGTAAAGTCAGCGAGAAGCCATTAACAACGCCAGACGAATAACCCTATCAGTTTCGAGGTCTTCATTATGATATTAAATGCATATATAAGCTACCAAAATGAATTTTAAAAAACCCCACACAGCTAGTTAATTATTTGATGTCTGCTTCAATCTAGATCATCAGAATCTATGCATAACGGTATAAATATAATAAACCTACCCTTCCACTGGCGCTATAGAAGAATACAGTACAAACGGACGTTATGTCTCCTTATAACTATAGAAACTAATAATGTAAGTCAGAAATAGGACTTCACGTTCAACCGGACGGAAACAAGTACCAATACAGTCATTTCTAATCTTTAATTTGTAGAAACAAATACTCAACATCGATATCTTCCGTCAATCCCTGCGGATCTTTACCAGTAAACAAGTTTGTTCTTTATGAAGCAATCTGGGTTAACACCCCGTGCATTCCTAATTCCATGGTCAAAATTTTCTCTGCACTTTCGTTTGAAATATTATTGTCTGTTACCTCTTGAAGAATAGGTCTGTCGTCCTTCTCAAATACTTCGACAGAACCAACCGACTATTTTTGAAAGAGATATCATTGGCCTACCTTTTCTTATATCATCTTCAAGTCTCCCTACCATCACTAAAACGTTTTATCCATCTACTGATTCCAGATTTAGCAAGTGCTTTAGGTTCATAAAAAGCAGCTGTGTCAGCTTTTATATGTGTAAAGGATTTTCCTAATTTTGCATACAATTTTATAATCGCTTTTTAAAGACAGACTCGTCTGCCATTTTACCACTGCGTCTACATATATGAAGTAGAAGATGAGGTCACTAAGAGTGTAGCGTCATAATTATAAAAAAGTTGAAGTTTCCCACTACCCTATCCCCCTATAACTTCTCTACAATCCCCTTATAAACAAAACTAACACCCTACCACCCTTTATAACCCGTCAAACCCAAGCAGTGAAGTGCAAGGAAAGAGAGTAGGAATATTCACACGCACACATGTATTTTCATCATTTACAGAGACATAAATTGCAGACAGAAGGAGGAAAATTAACCAAATACAATAAAATCAAATACTCGTGCTACTAATATCTTGCAGGAATATCGTACCAAAAAGATCTATTCAATTTAAAACTGACGTCACGTCCTAAATTGGGCTGTATTTAATTCTAGACGCGCGAATATTTATGATGTTAGGTTGTTTTGTTTATATATTGCATTTGTTCTAGAACTTTGAAATTAACCCTCGTAGTAACAAGGTTAACATTACAGAAATGTGCATTATTTATCCCACTTATTACATTTCTTGGAATACCATTAGATAAGCTAGGTCACGTGGATACCGTATAAATCCCGAATACCTTCATTGTAAGTTCGTATCCAGTGTAAATCCACTATATTAAATCTGCTAAATTGACTTGTCTCCCTGTTGTTATTTACAGTGACAATCAAACGCTTCGGAGACCTTACAGCGACAGAAATTGCGGACAAAAGCAGGAAAATTAACCCAATACAATAAAATCAAATACTCATACTGTTAATGTCTTGCGGGAATATCTTACCAAAAAGACATATTCAACATAGGTTCAAGAGGCCGCCTACCTGACATTATCTCCAATTTTTTGAAAGATAGAAACTTCAGAGCTAAGGTAGGCATCACCTTTTTTTGAAAGTTATCCCCAGGACATGGGTGTACTTCAGGGCAGCATATTGTCTGTCACCCTATTCAACATCGGAATTAACAGCATAGTGAAATGCCTTAAAACCTGCACTGATGCCTAATTGTATGTTGACTTTTTGATCTGTTGTACATCACAGAGTATGCACACAATTGAAAGTCAACTACAGACGAGCATAATCAATGTTCAGAATTGGCCGAAAAAAAAAAAAAAAAAAAAAACCCCCAACAAGATTTGAAATTTTCGAAAGAAAAACTAACTGTATTAATTTCTGCCAATTACATCGTATTCATGATGACCCCAAAGCACTATCTTGACAGTTGGCTTATTCCTGTGGTGGAGGTGAACACATTTTGAAGGCTTAATTTCGACCGTAAGCTAAATTCTCTTCCACATATTAGATATGTCGGGGACAAATGTAAAAAATCCTGGATTTAATAAGAGTCGTGGTAAATACAGATTGGGGAGCAGATCGGATTTTTTTTTGCTCCTGTTACACAGAACAAATTATAATAGTGTTTTAAGGATTTTACATGTGTTACTTGTATCAGTTATTATATATACATTTTACAGTTTTAATATCTTTACGTGTTGTATGTTATCTTGTATTTAATTTCACATTTTTGGAAGGGTTTATCTTCCTATATATTTATGCAATTCATGTTTACAATATTGGAACTTAACCTTGGCACTACATATTCACTTTTGTGCCGAGGTGCCGTAAAATGCTACTACATACAAATGTTAGCTTTGAAACTTTTGACGAGAACCATTTAGCAGAGACGTTGGGATTCTTCTACTTACAGGCACGGAGACCTGAAAGCGAAATGTACGACATAAACTCCCATGAGAACATACCATACATTTTGAACAGATACTTTACTAACATGTGGAACCTCTGGGACAAATGTAAACAAGTTCTGGATTCAAGAAAAGTCATGGCAAACACAGATTGGGGAGCAGATCGGAAGGTCTTGCTTGGGTTATACAGGTTATTAGTACAATCGAAACTTGACTATGGCTCGATTGTGTACAAATCAGCTTGCAAATCTTACCTGCAGATGCTTGATCCGATGCACAATCAGGACTGCCTGGGTGCATTTAGAACTTCCCCTTCAGAAAGCCTCTATGTCGAGGCAAATGAAACACCCCTTTATCTCACACGAATGAAATTGGCTCTTCAGTATGCTACCAAACTGTCTTCAAATCCATCTAACCCCGCATATGATGTAGCGTTTAGACCCAGATACCAAACCGTGTACATTCAGAAACCAAACTTCATTCCACCTTTTGCCATACGAATTCGTCCCCACTTAGAAACAGCAAAAATCCATGTTGGAAATATTTCAAAATTCGATATTCCAAAATCACCTCCGTAGTTATCAAAACCCCCTAAAATAATTTTTTATTTTTGAGAAAAATCTTCAACATGTCCTCTCCTTTTTTAGAGTAAATTCAATGAAATTAGAACCTACTATTGTAGCCACACGTCCCTGTATACAGACGGTTCGAAAGATGGAGACAAAGTTGGATAACCTATAGCGACACCCCATGGGATCATCTAGAGTCAATTACCGGATAAAGACTAAATTAGTAGTACAGAAATTGCAGCCACTCTCGCAGCTTTGAACTATACTGAAACCTCTCAAAAAACTAATCACATCATCTGTTTGGATTCCCTTTCCACATTGAAAGCCTTGTAAAAATCTTAAATTTGACAACCCGTTAATATCAAAGATATTAGAGAAACATGATGTTCTCATAAAATCTGGGAAAAGTGTTCTGTATTGTTGGCCGCCTAGTCACATCGGCATTAAGAGTAATGAAAGGGAAGATAAAGCAGCCAAAAACTGCCCCGAAGTCACCCATTTCCGAATTGAAGTTTAAATATGCTGATTTAAAACATTGTGTAAATCAGCATGTTCGTCATATGTGGCAATATATGTGGAATGAAAACTCCACAAATAAACTTAAGAACATCAAACCCACAATTGGTGGGTAGAATCCCTCGCATATAAGAAATCGAAGAGATGAGGTGGTGTTGTGCCGATCGCGTATCGGACGCACATAGGTGACTCATGCATGCCTCCTGAAGGGTGAACCTCGACCGGAGTGTGTACCCTGCTAGTGTCTACCGATAGTGGAACACATTCTTGTTGAGTCGATTGATTTCCACCCTGTGACGCAAACGTTTTTTGACGTGAACTGCTTGAAGTAACTGTACGAAGAAACACCACCCAAGAAAATCTTGGAATTTGTAAGTGAATGTGGTTTATACAAGAAAGTTGAATCACGTTATAAGGGTTCTAAATGTGTTACCTTTATCTTTTATTTTATATACATTTTACCGAAGTCTTACATCTTTACGTTTTATATTGTATCTTGTGCATAGTTATACATTTATTTTGAAGGCTTTATCTTCCTCACTTTTGTAGAATTCAATTTTACATTTTTGGAACATAACTTTTTGTTGGCACAATATAGCCACTTTTATGAGGAGGTGCCGTAAAGCACCACATACATTATATACATACATACATGCTTTCATTGTCCTAAATGAAGATGTCAAGGCTGCCATTGTAGAACTTAAACGCCTTTAGGAAGTGGGACACTGAACACTACCCTGTTATAGCAAAAAAGACCGTTAGAAATTGTACACGTCCTTGTACATGAATCCCGACACTTCAAGCGGGTTGGCGAATGAAGAACAATTTAATGTCGGGTTATATTTCTTGCGCAGAGGGATGGAAAATATGTTGAAGGTCACTAAAAGCACGTTTGAAATTTTCCAATCACTGAGAATGAGATTTTGTGCTAGGAAAAATTGATAAACCAACCAAAAGTCGACGAGGTTCAGACAAAGAGAACATCTCCGGTGTGATGCCAGAATTGTCAAGGAGCGAATTTTGTCCAGTGTCCTCATTTGAAAAGTACCTCACTCAACTCAATCCTGAATGTGACATACTTTGGCAACGTCCACGTGAATTGTTCCTGGAATGGGATCCTGTTTGGTATTGTAATATCCCACTGGGTGACAAAAAAACAGCAAGTATATATCCAGAATTAGCGAAACTTGCAGACTCTACATGACATACACAAACCATTCAATCCGTGCGACTGATGCAACAGTTTTATCTTAAATCAATTTGAAGTGGCTCAGATCATGTAAAGGTTTAATGAAACATAATTTATCAGTTGCTATCTTGAAAGCAAAGCTGAATGAATATAATTGCTAAAAATGTTACACATCTGATTTCATATTATTTGTGAAGATTCTTTTCATTTTGAGACTAAATATTTTAGTCGACGTTTTCTTTCTTACTGTTCAAATAATATGGATTTTGTTGGATTTGGAGAATGAAAACAGAAGACAGTCAGAGGATCAAGAGCAGAGAGAATAAACTACAGAGATTCTTCAACAGAGGCCTAGATACAGTTGAAGAATTGACAAAAGTGTAAAAAAAAAGTGAAAACTTTAATTGTTAATTAACGTTAATAAATAATGTTAACAATGACATATTGGCAGTCTTTATTACTCACTAAGTAAGTCTACTAAGTCTGATAAATTTACTGTCTCTATGAGTTCTCCCATACTTTCTGGCTCTTCACTAACTCTCTCTGCAATATCTCCTAAACTGCAATCTGTTTCTGACTTGCATATTGCATATTCCTGACAACTGGCACCTCGATTGCAATATCCAGGATAACCACAATAATAACATTTGATTTCTTCACATGTACATCCTTCAAATTTACCACATTTCTCACATAACTTGTGTTCTGTGCATGTACAGTCAAATGAACCGCATTTGCCAATATGTGGTGTAGAATCATCAATCACAACTACCGGTGTAATTGGTTCTAGCAAGAGGAGATAAGCTGGTATTGGAGTGTCTAACAGATCGTCATCACTATTCCATTCTTCAGTGCCATCAATGGTAACACGGTGTGTTTCTGGTGCATATTTACCAAGACCTTCTGCAAATAAAATTTGCTCTTCATTCATACAAAAACACTTGGCTAAATCGTGCCAAATATGCTCTTTAAAGTCTGGTTGATGTAACAAATTTGGTACATTTACCTCACTTAACTCTTGGTCTAATGTGACAAATATTCCCTTTAACCAGTAAGGATTGACTACTTTGACATTCTCTAGTTTATGTTTAGCGAGAACTCCTGATCTCCCTGATATTTCTAAGAGGTAACATCTCATTATGGGTTCTCTCCCTTCAGGACAATAAGCCCAAGGAGGAGTGTTTACTGTCACAATAATTGGCTGTGATTCAACAGCTCACATGTCCTGATTTTTAATAGGTACCATACAATCCCTACCTTGAGCAATCTGCTTAAAGGTTTCAAGTGTATCTCTGTTAAATCTTAACTCATTCACTTGTCCTATCTTGCTAGCGGATATTTCTGCAAAATAAAAGCCACTATCATTGCTTGTCTTACCAACATAATCACAGTAACGGATCTGTTCAAAAGGACTTTCCACAACTGGGTATTCCAAGCAACAAGAAAGTGTTCTTTTTTGGAACTCTCTTCACTACTGCGTTCAATACTACTAGAAAATATACAGGATGTCTAATAACATTGTGATATTCTTTTGCCCATAACCTATATAAATCATGAGTGTCAAACACAGTCATTCATTTGTCTTTAAATTGTTCTATCATTCTCTTCAGTAGTTTCATCCATGAAGATCTCATAGTATGGTCTGGGGTCACTGATGCTGATATATATAGCGGCATTCTTGAGTAGTCCACGTACACTGTTACCTCGGCCGAGATAATCCAATAAGGTGTCTACACATCCTCTTGTCTATCAAGTTGCATGACCTTCTTAATCATGATAAAAATATATTTCTGTTTATATTTGACCATGAGTTCTGCTAGTATGTTGATATGGTCACCTGGCCTCATCTTGTTTTGTGGACCGGAAACTCTCTGACATTTCACACCGGAAGTAGATGGTTGTTCGTCATCATCTGCTTCTCTGCGACGCCTGTTTGGACGTCGTGGCTCGTATGGTACTTGTGTAGTGCGAACATCTTGGTTGTCATAAAATGTATTCATAGATTTGCTTGTGCAACCTATTAATTTACGTGGTGGTATTTTCAAATAGGCAACGTGATTTTCCATGTAATGTAATTGTGCTGCACCAACGCAAAAGCAATTTGCAGCACATACCTTTGGTAAGTCTTTGTAAAATGTGGAGCACATTCTTGTCTAGTGTCTCGATTTGCACCTTGTAAGGCAGAAGTATTTTGACGTCATATGAAGAATGTGTACGAGGAAATAACATCCTAGAAAATATTGGACTTTGTAACAAAATGCGGTTTACGCAAGACATGTTAATCATATTTTAAGGATTGCACATGTTGATGGTATCAGTTATTTTATATGCATTTTACAGAATGTTAACATTTTTACGTTTTATTTTTTTGTTCTTTATGTTGACATTTAGTTCGAAGGGTTTGTCTTCCTAAATATTTGGGCGATTCATTCCGAATTTTTCGAACTTTACCTTTAGTTGGCACTGCGCAACCACTTCTGTGCTGAGGTGCTGTGAAACACTACTACATACATACACACTTTGCCATTAATATTAAGGGCTTCTTCATTTTCATACAACATTCGCTGCAGTGCGGCTGATGGTTTGTATGGTTGTCTATGGTCTTCTTTGGAACACGAAAGAGACTTGAAGCTTGGCTTATTGTCACTCTGCCCCTCTTCACGGCAGATATAGCTGATTTAAGCTCGTCTTCTGAGTACAGCTTCCATTTTGACATTCTGTTAAATAAAGATATTTCATTTTTGCAACTATATCTTGCAATTAATTTATTTTAGTGTTTGTTGTTGCATTTTGTTATAGATATGTCTTTATTGTTCTTTTTATTAAGATAAACAGGGTATACTTATTATCATTGAATTTATTGAATGTAATTGTAAAATTAAACTTTAAAAAATAAACAGTTTATTTCAATATTTCATAAAATAAATTTTTATGAATTTGAGAAAATTTGGGAAAATCAGTGAATTCATACACCACTCTTTATAATTACCATAAGTTTTTCCAGCTTTTTTCTTATCTTTAATGTTGTTTATCAAATGAAAATTAAGGAAAGAAACATTGCATAGTATGATTTACTGTGCTGAAATTAATTTTAATACATGATGTTCAAAACAATAATTTTACAAATAAGGGATAACACTGGGTATCTCGTTATTATCTGATGAAAGGTAAACAGAGTTTTGTACCCCTGCAGTACATGATTATGCCCAAACGGATAATAGAATGACTCGTGCAGCCCAAAACGAGCGCCTACCAAGCTGATGAAGGTAACTTGCATTTAAAGTATTCTTGAAAAAAGGATGAAATATATAAATTGTATTGAACTTTTAATGATAAAGGTTTGAATAACGATTTCAGATTATTGATTTTGTCATTGTAATAGAATGGAATGAAGAACTGTGATTGTGTGGTGTTTAAAGTTGAAGAACATACATCTTTGGTGATGTAATAGTAAAATTTCCCGATGACAGCTAGGCGCCTTTCAATATTATTTCACCCTTTGGTTTTCTTTGAATTTTTTCAGCTTGTCATCTGTCATCTGACGTGCAAACAATTGTATTTGAACTGAAGTAAAACAATATCACACACTTACGTGAAAAAAGAAGATGGTCCTAACTGGTTGTCGGCCGTAACTGGTTTTGTGCCATTAAGGTGCTTTTATGAAGTTGTGAAAAGTTGTGAAGGGACACAGCAGTGGGGTGAGCGTTTAAAAGCATGCCGTCTCCCCATGTTTATGAACAATACTCACAAAAATTGTGAGATTCTGCAAAGAAATCTACCGACGGGTTTCATAATAGGCTGTACGTACTCGCATTGTTTAAACAGTCATGCCATCTGAGATTGGGCCCCACAGCCAAAACTGCTCCATTTATGAATACATGCATCTCATGGGGTGTGGCACCTGCTATCATAAAAGCACTTTATTTGCAGGAAGGGGCACTGCTTGCCAATAGTGAAATTATAAAATTTAACTGGTAGGAAGTAAAAATACCAAACAATATTCAAATATGCATTTTGCATTTAATATAATCATAAATGTATATGGATTAAAAGGACATAATAGTTGTATTTAGCAGTTAAAGTGACCCGGAGAAAGATATATGGTGGTCCTAGATAAGAGCTTTAAGAAGGGATAGAAAGGAAGGATTGCATTAATGGTTGTGGGGTTGAGGTCAGTCGATGAATCGCTTTTTTTTATGTACCTTCACCACTACAATAGGTAAACTACACAAAAAGTGCAAATATGGTCTCATAGTTTCGTACAATATAGACACATCACACACAGCTAATTTATTCCAATACGTGGGAAATAATTGTGATCCACATTCACTAAACATTAACAAAATTTGAAAAAAAAGAAAGAAAAAAAACCAGTGGGGAAGGTGGATATTGAAGGGCTATTTGGGGACACCTGGGCATTGAACGACAATAAAGTTTTTTTTTTAGACCCTCCCCCCCCCCCCCGAAAACCCTCAACAAAACAAACAAAATAAGCAATTTGGAGGTGGGGTGGCGCATGATAAGACAAATTAAGATACTCAACAGACATATTACTTGGTCTGTCCGACACACATATTAATCATTGGGACAGAATTCGTGAAAAGAGCTATGTATTGTAACACGTCAAGAGCCTGCAAGCACTTCACGTCGGCTCAAAAACGAAAGTATGGCTTGAGGTCGATGTTTCCTCAATTTACAAGGGCCTCAAAACATTCGTTGCCAATTGGAGTTTGCTTAAACTCGCTAATTAACAGGTAATAAAGTTGACTTTCGTCCCCTCGAAACTGCGAGTGATACATGGGTCGGGCGAGAACAAAATTTTAGCAAAGATATGTTTTGATCTTCTGAACCCTTAGAAAAGCTGTATTATGTTTGTTGCTGAAATGTTAAGTGTACAAACTTTAAAATTTTAAGTTCACAAGTGAAGGTTGAGCTCTGGCGAAGCACCACTTTCTACATGCATCGCATGTTCAACAGGGAATTCCACTGAGATAATCATAGTACGGTCGCTCTGATTGGCTACTTTAGAATCGAATTACTTTGCGTAATATAGTTACAGTATTGATCCTGATCGAACTTAATTACATTAACGTTGTCAGCCATTGCTAATCATGTGGCGATTGATCGAGGGCTCTAAGCCTACACAGAAAGAAAATAAAACAGGAGTTCAAGATAAGATAGCAAAAAGCAGGAGGTGTGAACAAAAGCGGTCTTAAAATTTTCTGTCAAAATGACAGTTTGGTTTGTCTGTGGCTAACCATTACTGATGAAGTAATGGTATGCTCGTTGTTTACGGAGCATCACGACAGGTTGACAGTTCACAACTACCCAACAAAATGTACCGACTGCTGATTCATGACAGCGGGCCGTTATTCGCTAAGCAGATGCTGCTGATAATGTTGCATTAGATGAAGAGGACAGAGTTATCTTGAACAAAGATGATTCGGAGGATGTTAATGAGGGATTAGTTTCTGATTACAATTTTGGCTTAGACGATTAACAGAAGATATTGTTTTTGAAAAATTAAAACACCCCATATATATCGAATTCAATTGTTGTATTCAGTTATTTTTAAAACTCGTTTCCATTTCCATTTTTGAAAAACAAACACCTTAAAATCTTTTTTTTCTTCATAGTTTTGGAAGTATCGTGGGGGGGGGGGGATAGAGAGGGGCAAAATTTTGGGCGAGTACACATTATACCGGGCGTGTAAGTCTTCGAAGTTACTCTCCCCAACTGGCGAATGGGAGGACAATTTAGTTTCATTACCTGGCTAATACCACAACTCATTTCCTGTAATCAAACCAATAACCATACATTCAAGGGACTATACATTCACATTTGCTTAGTTTTTCTTGCTTATTCATACTTCTCAATGTGGGTTACCTCCCTTTGGTTAGGACAACACCACTTCCACAACGATATTTTCTTTGGTGGCAAATTGCCACATGGAGAAAATCTCACGCTTTGATAACTGCATCACACTCAATTTAGACTCCATTTGCTGCGACCTTTTCTCGATAATTGTTTTTGTGCAAAATGGAAATATTTTGCCAGATACATAGGAGGAATAAGTAAGAAATTCTTTATTTGCAGTAATAAGTCTGTTGATATTACGAGGTAGCATGCGGAAGCAATCATAATATACTGATGATGTCACAACGAAGTGCCTCTGAGCCTCCTAACTGTGGTTCTGTGTGCCTTTCCAACACCGATTTCCCATAATCAAACAAATAATTACACAGATAATAACAGAGCTCTAATAAGGAAATGTAAATACAAATAGCATATACCCTAGGTTTCTTACATTACTCATGCCTCCGAAAATCACTCGTCCTCTAGTGATGAAAACGTCATATTTGTGACCATGAATCAATTTTGATTACTCTTAGAATCAACAACTAAGCCAATTCGTGATTATCAAACACACTTACAGATCAATAAAATAGGAAAATGTCTTCACAAATCAAGAGGTCAGACACCTGACCCGTCACTGCCATCAAACTAAAGAAAAAGAAAAAGAATTAATCGCCTTAAACAAATAGATTAAAATTTGGACAAGAAACTGCATAAAGGTCACAACATGACACTGCATTTGCTGAACGCTAAAGACTGCAGACTTCCTTTCCTGCATTAACATTAGCTTCAAGCGCATTCAAACATATCAGGATCTTAAGCAAACTCAATTTCAAACATGACAGCCACATCACGCCGATTTCTTACTAGTTGATCGCCAGTCTGCCCAAGTAAACTGAAGAACAATCACAGCTTCTCACTGCTGTTACCACGAGCAGGCAACCAACAACTGGTCAAACAGGCAGGTACCTCCTGCTGCAATGAGGAAGAAATCTGATGTAGAGTGATATCGATTCTTATTGACTGTCCAACAGATTTTTGCATAAATCGTCGTGCAATATCATCTTACTGCTGTTTACGAGCCTCCGACATCACTTCTCTCTACCAAGTCGCTCTAACACGGGGACAAAATAAATAAAGAAAGAAAAAACAAAACAAAAACCCACCAAAAAACAATCGAGAACAAAACAACAACAATTGGCGTTTCCACACTAAACAGCATCCAATACACTTCGTCGTCTTAAAACCATCTCAGTTTGCACTGCATAATCGCATCTAATATACAGTTTCTTGCTACCATGACAGCTAAGCAACTTCCTCAGGAAGTTCCCTTGCCACGACCAGCATTCATGATGCGATATTATATATCACTCCTGAAGGTGTTTCCAAAAATAGAGCCTTCCACGCTCGCGGCTTAGTCGAACCAAGGCATTCAGTCATTACGAAGAAGTCGTACGTCAGATAACATAGCCTGATCAATATCAAAACAGATGATTACACTTAATCAAACATATGCATAATTACTTCAGAAAGCCTCTTTGTCGAGGCAAATGAACCATCCCTTTATCGCCGAGGAACGAAATTGGCACTTTAGCAGCCATATGTCGATGTATACAGACGGTTCGAAAGATGGAGTGTGTACCCTGCCAGCGTTTTCTGACAGTGGAGCACATTCTTGTCGAGCGCGTCGAATTTCAGCCTGCGAGACAGAACTATTTTGATGTTAACTACTTGAAAAAATTGTAAGAGGACGTACCACCCAAGAAAAGCTTGGACTTTTTAAGGGAATGCAGTCTAATGTTCCTGATTGTGTATAGGATTAAGCATCCACAGTTAAGATTTACAGGCTGTTCCGTACACAATTGTGACATAGTCAAGCTTAGATCATACTATGAGGTGCATAGCAGAGGCAAGACGTTCTGATCTGCTCCCCAATATGTGTTTGTCACGACTTTTATTAAATCCAGAGCTTGTCGATATTATACTGACGTATCCCAATGCATACATTTTTTATTATATAGTGTTATAACCTGTCATGAGAGACCATGATCTTTGGCAGAAAAGGTGGCCTTTCATGACAGTCTACTTAAGATGCCTTTCCATATGTGAAACATGCCTATAATAATGTTACTGTAATTGAAATTTTTGTGTAACTTTTGTGTGAACCTTTCACATGAATCCCATTTGAGGTTGCCAAGATTTGTACCGCTCTGACAGATGGATACAAGATACAAAATTTCAGCTACATGTATGTACCTGACGTCTTTGCTACTATATATATATACTTAATTATGGAGAGACTTTAAAAGCAGAACTGTTGGCAAAATTACAAGAGAGAGAGAGAGAGAGAGAGAGAGAGAGAGAGAGAGAGAGAGAGAGAGATCATATTCACCACCCCCATTCTTCCATCAGGTTTTTCAAAAGAATTTTTTGCCATGTTTTTATTTTATGCAAATATTTGAATTGGGCTTCAAAATGTTAAAAGTCGGAGGCTAAATGGAAAATGGCTAGCCCTGTTCTGTGCCATTATAGCATATATAACTTAGCAACAACAACCCACCCCCACCCCATCCCCAACAAAAACAAAAACAAAACATGCAAGAGAACTCTGCATATCAATGATTGTTCTTGTGCATGTATCAGACTGCACTTATTGCCTCAATGCAGGTTAGGGCATCCCCTATGAGGACAAGGTACCAAATCGAGAGGACAGTGCACAGCACTCTTCCACAACAAGCTAGGGACAACACCTCAAGATTGACCACTAGATAGTACAAAGTATTCAACTAATTACCAATCAAGATTTTTTTTTTTACAATCAAACGAGAAATAATGTGAAAAGAGCTGGAAAATAATTTCATACTTGATCTTGGTTGAGATTTGCATGACGTGGCATTAAATTGAATCCATAGTTATACCTCACATCTCACTAGAAATATATAATGGCAACTCACAGAGGATACAGAAATAAATTTGAGTGAAACACGTTTTGTTCGTTTTTATTGTAATTAGGGATTCACCTCCGAAAACAAAGTATGCCATTATCGAAGTATGTGACTTTCCTCCAGTCACACGCACAGGAAGACTATAAATGAGTCTGTAAACAGTTACATACCTCAAGTACAATCAACAACTGATTCTGAGATACATATCACACATTTGAAGGGATAGAATGCCATTGTTCAACAAAAATATTAAAAACACCAATGACTGTTTCCTATGAATCATTTATGTAATGATTATGACAATGAGATTAGTTTCATTCAATTTTTCTAAGTATTCTGGAAATCCAATTATCATATTCATATTGAAGTCTTCAAAAATACCACATGTTAGTAATACATTGCTCTCTTAATAATGATCAGTTATGGGATGGAAGCTGTCATGTGTTATATGCCATGACGACTAAGGGCCATAAACGTTGACAAGTAATGTACGGTTTTTGTTTTAATCGATCTAACAAAAGTCAGCTGTTTAAACTGCCCACTCCGACCTGACAAGCGTTTAAGATCCGAGGAAAACTGTTTAAAGGTTAAGCTCAGTTTACAAATTTAATTTAATGTTTGTTCATAATTCATGATTAAATAACAAAAATCAGCAGTGAAGCAAGTTTATAGGCAAATATCGTAGACCGCGGAATGTCAGATGCCTTTTCCGATGGCAATATATGTCATTTCAAGATTTAAACATTTGGCCTGATAAATCCCTGGACACTTTTTTAACAATCGCCTGTTTTTCTGAACTGTAAAAGAATTTATTTTTACAAAGCAAACGGCAAGAATAAAACCAAGTTAGACCTATCATGGCGGCGTCTATAGAGGCGCAGTTTTCGATATTGTTTTCATTCTACGCTGATCATGTGACCGATTCATTTTTTTCTACTAGGCATCAACAAGCTTCATACATAGTTACAGGTAGATTGGCCATAACAGGACTTAATTTCAAACATGATTACTCTCGGTTTGTGATGGACTAACAACCGACAGTTGCGTCGATGTCTATATACTGGATTCGGCTTTGATCAACGATGCATATTGCAAGTTGAAGGGTTGCTTCTCTGACAATGTTTTCTTTTCCTTTCTTTTTTCGTCTCAGCATTCAGTCAATTTTGGTGTTTTAGTTTATAACGAACGCATGCCAAGCAACTCGATTTACATTCAAAATCCCGTAAACTGAATCTAAGTTGGCTGACTACATATGTCAATTGAACATGACTCCGAACCTGACTTTCATCTTAAAAGTGTGACAAGCCTGTATAGGAATTTAGCACCAAGATATGAGTTTATTGAGCTTATTGTTTAATTTAAATTTATCATGGTACAGTGACATATCCTAATATTCACAACTGATTATCAGGAAAGTGAATTGTTCGACGATTGTAATAATCTTTATTTAAAAAATATACTCCAGAGTCTCAGAGTTTGATCGTACACTTATGTTTCTTATGCAAATTGTACTAAACCGTACGTTACAACTGACCACTCTATGGAATATTTATATTAAGATACTTCTCATGCGTGCCATTTTCCAGCCTCTGATAGGTATTTGAGTTTGCATGTTGACTTCAATTATTTTATATAATTCGTACTGATGGATTGAACTGCCATTTTGGAACAGGAATCCTAATTCCACATTTTGTTATGGGTCTTGTAGTTTCTCTCTTGAAAGGAGAATTCTCAATACCTGTATTTTGACTTTATGTTCAATTATGTGTCTTGCTTGCAACGTTCAGCGGACATCAATAATCAAAAACTTAATCTTAAATTATTTTGCGAAATTTGGTTCATTGTCTCGAATGAAACTTATTATTTTTACCAAATTTGAATAAATCGTCCGTTTCTGTCTTTTTTCTTTCTTATTGGGGACGGGTGAGGTGTGGAAGGGGGGTGAATATATGTTTCAAATTCTTTTCAATAAGTGGTTTGTAAGAAACACATTTTATCCCTATAAGTATGAATCATGTGTAATGGGGACATTTTTAGCGGTTTTATATGGGAAATCTAGACCCATTGAATTTAAGAAGAGATTGCAATTTGTTAAAAAGCTAAACTTTGATTTCTTCTGTGACAGGGATAACTATTTTTCTTCTCTGTTTTAGAAACTTGTGACGCCGAATTAGACATTCCAAAGACATTGAACGGATTGCATTTTCTCCCTATGTGACCTTCAAAAAAATTGTCCCATTGTTTGATTTAATATATTTATCAACCATTATCTCAAATGTTTCCAAAGATGAAAGAACAAAAGAAGAAATCCCCAAGTACTGAAAGTTGTTTCTTATATCACGAGAAATAACAAACCGCGAACAATTCAATTACGATCATGTTAACTGTTTGAATAATCTGCTGTAGATCATAGGCAAGTTCTACAAGGGAATTAAGATTATTAATCGGACACACATTCTTATATTTATGGGCTGAATATTAAGATCAACGTAATAAGAAATACAATTTTCTTTAACGTAATTTAAATTTAAATATGCCTATAGAAAACAGTATATATGGGTAAGAAAAAATATTTTAATGCAATTAGTCTGAACATCACCTCCAGGAACACGGTCAATACAGAGGCCATGACAGTAATGACGTGCATGATTCTAAACAACATGGGATACAGCGACAAGGATGTCGAAAATAAGATAAACCTGGGGGAGATACTAAACCATATAGGCCATCAAACAAATATCTTTGACTTGTCCCTGTTGGGTATATCATCAGAGATAGTACTAACCTGGCGAATAGCAGGCAGCAAATCACAGGTCTCTCGACAATGTTTGAAAAAGATATTAACATAATATATTATGCAGAAGGTGTATTAGTCTCAGAGAATCCAATTTAAAATTTTCATGAAGAGAACGTGATTCTTAAAATGGAATACAAAATTGCCCCTTCCCGCCAGTTTACTGCAAATTGAAAATAAATTCGTATGAAAACGAGAATTTTTATTACAAGAAAGTTGTTATCAATACAAGTAATTGTGTTGTTCCTAAACTAGAAAAACGATATCTTTCCAACTCATCTCTTAAGTCCATTATCATTTAACGCTTTGAACAAGATAAAACGATAATAGAAAATGAACCTGCTCTTACAGTAGTACAGACTGGAAGGGAAGACATGGACGCTGTTATTGGTATATCTTCTAAAAGAACGCCAGCCATTTTTAGTAATTGGATAACACGACGTAGAATTTGGCCAAGCACTAATCTAATTTTAGACATTATTATTAGCGGTTGCGAGATAGTGCCAGTTGGTCGTCCTGGAGAAGCAGAGGATTCTTTCCTCTGGAGATTTTTGTTTTCGGAGGCCTAGAAATTACTGATCAAGAATTTTAACGGGACCCAAAGGTAAAACTTACATATTATTAAAGAGATTCTTGAAAGATGTTGTAAGCCGAAAGTTTTCTAATAGAGTTCTTACTTCTGATATTGCAATACTACATATATTTTGGATGATTGAACGAAGTCCAAAGGAACACTCGACAGAAGACCTAATTGTTGAACGGTTCATCGAGGCATTACATTTGCTGAAGCAATGTTTAGATAAAGGTTTCTTATCACATTATTACATGGAGGAAATAAATATGTTCTTTAATCGAATGATGCCAGAGGACGAAATATGTTTATCAAGCGCTCTAACTACTTGCATTGCAGAAGATCCTTTGTGCTTCTTCAGATATCAATCACTTTGTAAGGAATTAATCAGATTTGTTTTGTTTAATCACGGTCTGTATACTGCATATTGCAAAGAAATAAACGAGAGACTTAAATTAGAGATATGCTCTGTAATGTATTTTGTGATGTCCAGTGTGTTGCATATTTCTCAATTAATTACATATTACAAGGAAGGCAGCATATTCACAACTGTTCAGCTTGATCCCTTCAATGCAGACATGAGAAGAATAAATCAATTTCTTAAAAATGAGCAATCAGTTGGGAAACTCCTATTAAGCATTGTCCAGAGGTTGGAAACATATAACTCTGGCAAATTTTCGCATGGCCATGAAATCAAAGTACCGAAGAAGGATCTAAACAAATTAATGGGTAACAAGAATATGGCAAGTGTACACAAGAAAGTACTTTTTGCCGTAGTTGCATATGCCATGGGAAAATTTGCAATGGTATATGACAATCTTAAAAAGACTATCTCAGCTGTCGAGTCAAATCCCGACAACAATATAGCGCTTAATACACGGGATATATGTATACACGAAAGAAATGCAGAGTTTGCATCAAATGACACAATATGAACGCTGTTGTATTACACTTGTCTCTGTGAACTAATATTCAACGTTGATTCTTCTCTGTTTCTTCCTATGGGTTTACGCTATGCACTTTACTTTGATACAGATGGAGATATAATAGTCGATGTTTATTTAATTCAGCTTGATTCCATTGCCCTTGCCTACTGTGTCTCTGCATTGGTATCTGACTAGATAGGAACGAAGTTGGAAGTGGATCAAGCCATTACGAAGATTCTTCTCGGCGCGACATGGAAAGTGACCATTATGCTCTCAATTTCGAATACAGAAAGACTGCTATAAATATGGCATGCTATCTGACGATGAGAAGATGAAAGTATCATTATGCGTTTAAAATTGCTTCGTAAACCTACACAGGAATTTTTCTTCTGGCTACGTTGCTGATAGGATTGTTTGAGGAGGACCCAAATTCGAGTCATTCAAACTACTAACGGATACAGCTATGCAATACACGACAACTACCATCTTTCTAAAAACAAAAAACTTATCTTCACTATTTCCTTCATCGGTTTCAAAGTCAAGTGCCTTATTAAACTGTCTAAAAGAAGATTGCAGTTTTGGCGAATAATCGCTAATGTAGGTCGAGGCAAAGAGTCTACGTAGACAGGGCGATTACTCCCCAAAGATTATATAGGGATAAGTAGGGTAATTTCTACATCTGGATGTTTTTCGATGACTCGACTTCGTTGAAAAATCGACCCATATTCTTGTAACTGTAACTCACTCTTGGTCCTAAATACGCAAGCTGGAATGAATAAAATCCATAAACATTTCAAGAACATTCTTCACAAATTTCAATATTATTGTACGAATTGCGACAGCAAAATAAGTTGCTTCTTTTTTTCAAACTATTGTTGACATAAGGGAACATACATTGACTTTTACTGCAATGAATAGGATATAGGTAGAAAGAATGTCTTTGACTTTTCAGTGGTATATTGATTAGGACCTCTTTCTGTTGCAAAGTTGGTATGTACATGTGTCTTGATGAGTCATTTCCTGTTTATCCAGCATGCAAAATGCACACATAATACTGTATATTGTGTTTCAATGGACATTATCCTAAAACTATTCTAATGAAAGTCAAATGGACAGGTAACTCTTTTCAAGTTTTAGTAATCGTCAGAAGAAGTAAGAAATTCTGCATTATGTTATGAATAAAGCGCCCATAGAAGTTAGTACGTAGCTACGACATTATCAAGTGCATAATAAACCCGAAATTCCAATACTTGGGACTTTATACCAAGGTCCGGACCCCTATTCATAAACATACTGAGTGTGAAACTTAAGTTCAAACTGAAAACACTGCATTTAGATATGATACTAAGAGAGCGTTTCAGCACTGTCGTATATGGATGCAAGCTAAAACAATCCTCAAGGTTCTATGGTTCTAACCTCATTGCAAGTGAAGTTGTTGATTGTCAAATGTTGCAGAGTTTGAACTTGAGCTTGAGTTTTAAGCTTAGAATAAGGTACCATATATTAGATGATAGCTGAATCTGAAATCTGGAAATGATAACACAGTAGAGGTATTATTCTCTCTATTATATATAGACGTTATGGAATATTCCACTAATTATTAACAGTAATGCAGGGGTTTTCTTGCAAGAACTATTTTGTTGTTGTTTCTTTTACATATTGTACTCATATCAAGCAAAATATTTTTCTCTTTTATTTATTATTTATTTATTTATTTCCCCTAGTACTTGTCAAAAGGTTAGATTGATCATCTTTTATAACTTATTTTCTTCCAAATATATTTCAGTTCTAAGCTTTAATCGTTGAAACGTTTAGATTCAGACAAAAGCATATTGCTTTTGCATAACGAAATATTTCTGCATTTAAGCTGGTCTGATGTTAACAGTTATTTTGAATTATTAGTTCCTCTACATTTAACTTTCTACTCTTAATCCTGAAGCCGTCTTGGACATAGGCTCAAGCAATTTATCAACCTTGATGACGTGTTTATCGTCCTGGGTATATGGAGAAACAAAATAGATTGTGTGTAATCTATGTTACACTGATATATGCTATTCACCTTCATAATAATCGAAACTCAGTACATATTTGATACTAGAATATAGAGGTATAGTTGACGTGTTGTTTTCCTTTTAGTATTGCCCTTATCATGGCAAGGATGACAAACAAAATTTACTGATAAATGTTTCCCTCTTTCGTATCCTGAAGCATGCTGTAAGTATATATGCATATTGTTCACGAATCAATACTCTGGTACATATATTATTGTTTTTGCAGAGGTATATAAGTAAAGTTGAAGTATATTATATACCATTCATCTTTTATTTTCTTCTTTGTGTTAAAGAAATGCGATACACACAAGTTTGAAGAGAAAATTGTTAGAAAATTGTTTAGTAATTCCTGGTTTCTTACAGTTCAATCGTTGTTTTTTTAATTATTTTCGTGGTAAAAGGGTATATAATACATGACATTTGATTTATTCGTTGAAAGTGCAGTATGAAGTATTTTTGTGATGCAGTTTTGCACATAACTACCCTTATTTGTTTTAATGCTTTCTTTTGTTATTCCATATAAATTGCTTATACAATAAAAAATAACCTTATTTAAGTAATTGCTTGGATTCAGGGAATAGTCATTCCTTATTTATATGTGAATTATTGGTTCTCTTCTTGTAACCGAATATATGAAGGAAGAAAACATTTTCAGTAATTCATTTAGGTTTCTTCTAAAATGCATATTTCTCCTTTTGCACTAGGCTGAACTAACTACTATGAACCTAATCTATCTTTAATTAGACGAATTATGCAATTCTCATGCACTTTTCATGAGAAACTTTCCATTTCATACATGAATGGGGAAATTTAAAACATACAATTATATATATATATATATATATATATATATATATATATATATATATATATATATATGTATGCGTGTTTGTGTGTTGATCCATCTAACAGACAAACCTCTAATTAAGCATGCATATAGCTTACAATACGATTATTAATAGTAATTGTTAGAAAATATATACACATTTATACAAGCGTATATCAGTAACGAACCATACATGCACACATAAAATAGGGCAGATGTGAAGCAGTGAAGTATTGCACTCCAGTCTTTATATCGTCTAATATTTTTGTTCTAAATGCAAGGTTTTCTATTTAAAACATATATCTCTCTTCTGGGATATGTTGAACCAAAAGTGTACACTGTCTATCCACAAGTTTCGAGCTTAAATAATGTCATCTTTCCGTTTCACAGTGAAAATACCACTTGGCTAAAGTAGAATGCTGACACAAATATAAGTAACTCCATCCATTCCAAAATATCTCTGAAACAATTTAATGAATAAGACATTTTACCCTTCCTTGAAACTTAAATTCTGGAAAATTGGATACGTTTCTTGCTTTAAGAAAGAGTGCGTTGCTTAGATGCAATAGAATCTATTAAAATTGATAGAACAACAATAACAACAGCAGTAACAACAACAACAACAACAACAACAATAAATAATAATAATAATAATACTTTATTTCAGCGGGTAAGACGTTTTAGAGGCATACATATTCATCACCTCCTGCTGGCCTTAAGAAATCAAGCCAAAAACAACAAAGAAAGAAACAATCATTCATGCACAGTTTACATGTTTGCACACTGATTTTATTCTCATAAACCTTTGTACATTGCTTTCAGCTTTTAGATTGTTTAGTACAGAATTCCACGAAGAAAACTGCAGACTTTCAAACAAAATGCAGATTTTAGTCTTGGAGAGAAAGATTGCTAGTTTCCAGTGATCTTAAATTATATATAGCGGAGTCAGTAATCAATATAAAGTTTTCATTCAGGTATTCAGAGTAGCAGTTACAAATAGACTTGAACTCATAAATAAACTGGTGGTAGATGATTCTATTTTTGACGGTGAGTCATTTTAATTCTTGAAACAACTGCAGGGATGCTGCACGGACATCAACATTTATAACCAAACGCACTACACCCTTTGCACTTTGAAATTTATATCTTTTTGTATGTGTAAGTATTCCCCCAAATAGTACAAGCCTCGTCGATCAAAGGTAAGACATAGCTATTAACGAATAATCCATTGGCCTTTAGAAGAAGGTGGGTATTAATTCTATCCACCAGGACAAGGCGGGATGAAATAATAACACACACAATTTATATATGAATGAACTAAGACAAAGCCTCATCCACATGAAGTGCTAATAACTTTAAATGCCCACATATTGTAAATTAACTCCAATGAGTCCCAAGTTTATTTTAGCAGCATTACTCTGCAATATATTCTTTGTACCAATTGACAATAGGTTTGATTTCTTCGGGTTGATTCTTGCAGAAATTAGTCAAGTACCCACATTATTCAAGGAAGCATTATAGATCAGCTAAATATCTTGAAGGGTGCTTGAGGAAGTGTGCAGTGTTGTATCACCAGCATACATATTCGAATCAGTAGATTTCTCCATTTCTTATCGTTTACTATATCTCTTTTTATGAAAGTGGTTTCCATGTTTAATAGCATTATGTATCTATCTATACAGAACCAAACTAGCTGTTTTTTCTTTTTTCAAGCTCTTATTTACAATATGGGCAAGCTTATCAAATGCATTCAAAGTCATCACGTACCACATGACATTATACATTACCCTCAAACACATTTAATAAGATAAAATTTAGCTCTTGAGGATCTATACATAAAAGATATTAGAAAGGACATTTCATACTGACGATCAATCTCAATCTAGACGGATTTTACGTTATTAGTTTCATGTTCATGATTACTGACATAATGAATTTATTCTGATATATAGATAACCCATCCTCCGACATTGTTATAGGGACATAAATTTTAAAATGAAGATATTGCGAAACTTGAAACAAAATCGGTATTTTAAAAAAAAATTCGAAGTTAGCATCAATTACATTTAAATCATTTGAAAACAAAAAACATAAAACTATCCTTTGCTTGATAATGGACTATCTACGTGTATGTTAGAGAGAAGATAAATATATTACTTCAGTAATTCTCCTTAAATATCTTTAAAACTCCACAGATAAGGTTATATTTTGCTCTAAATATCTAAAACATCTAAGCTCTAACTCTCCAGCCTTTCTTCTTTGGTTAATATTGTAAAGTTAAAATTCGGGAGAAATATTATATAAAAAAATATGAAATGAAGGGCAAGAATTTATGAACTGCAAGTGAATAGAACAGGGTCGTATATTTTATATAACTCATAGGCAAATTAGTATAGTATTTATATGTTATCAGAAATTAATGTAAATGATAAGTGAGGTACATGATTACTACGTTAGAATAAAACAAACATGTGCTTATGAAAATATTTAATCCAAAGTAACACCATTCGCCTAAAATGTTATAGACGTAATCATCATATGGCTACTAGCAAAGTATGTCAGAATCCTTTTTTTATTAGCATGAAGAGGAAAAGGCATAATGGAAAATGATACAAAATGAATTATAAAATCCATCCAATAAAAGAAATTACATAATGAAGAGAGGAGACATATTGCTTATTTCTTGTTGGAAAGAGTTTAGAAAAATAAAGAAATATATAAAATAATATATTGTCTATCTTTAACTTTTACAGATAATCCAATCCTTCAGTGGAAAACAGCAAACTCTGGTATCGTAGTCATCACTGTATCTTAAGTCTTGAAGGTATATTTGTGATTATTGTTTTCATCTGACGTAAATATTGAAATTTGCAATGTCCAAGACCTTTCGCTGTGTAAGCAAATTAAAAAGCGTAATTGATTACATGATTTATTTAAGAGATAATTAATTCCTTTGTGACTATTGTAACATTATGGCATTCTGACAAACCTTCATGGGAGATGATTTGTAAAATTGATACAAATGAACGAAAAATAATGAAAATTGCAACTAAATTCAACACGGAAATCGTCAATGAATAATATTCGTTGGAGATAATTTTACAGTTTTAATACTTGCAATATAATACGGATATATTTATTATGAAATAATTCATTTGGCTGAAAAATGATATAAACATAAATCAATTCATATTGGATGAATGTATGCATCTTCATCTGACTGTAGGCAATTTTCTTCCAGGTTCTCTTGAAACATATTATGCTTTATTGGACAAGATCTCAATCCTAAACTTGCACTTGCGGAAGCACCTTTTTCGTCGATAACTGTATGTAACCCTCCTGTCTTATTTTCTTCTATTGTCCAGTAGTTAGAAGTTGGATCTATTTCTATATATTCTAGTTCAAAATCTCTGTCAATTCCAAGGCCAACATCTGCTGGACCAACCTCCACAGCGGTGCTGTTGTTGCTAATTGGCTTACAACACCTGCGGTGCGAATAACAAAAGCCAACTTTCTTAAATATGCTTCAGAAAATAAAATAGAAACACTATGTAAAGAGTATTTTGTACAAATAAAATGTAAGGTGTAATTATTAATAAATAAATCAATATCATGGCCATTCTTCAATTTTAGAGATAACTAAATGAATTGTAAGTCTTGGCTAGAGATTTACTTGGCACTATTTTGGTTACAATTTACACTTTTATTTCGTTTATTTTCGGTTCCAGATTTTAATGTCAGTATAATTTCTAAACATTTCTAAACATCGACTAAACAGAATATAAAATTGTACTAATTTCCTAATTTATATATATATATATATATATATATATATATATATATATATAGAGAGAGAGAGAGAGAGAGAGAGAGAGAGAGAGAGACAGACAGAGACAGAGACAGAGAATGAGAGAAACAGAGAGAAACAGAGAGATAGAGAGATAGATAGATAGATAGATAGATGGATGGATGGATGGATAGATAGATAGATAGATAGATCTAGATAGATAGATAGATAGATAGATAGATAGATAGATAGAAAGAAAGATATATAATATGGCTAATTTGTCTTGAAAAGAACTACAGACAAGCGTAAGTTGCAGTGCTTACCGTTTTCGTGATTTATACACAAGGAATCCACAGATCAAAAACGTGAGCAATACAGCTGTGCCTAACAGGATATTTGTCAGAAATGGCGTCCCTGTTGTATCTGTAACATTTAACGTGGACACTTTAGAGATATACATTTTGAGAGGCTACCACATGAAACACAGTGAAACACAGTGAGCGCAAATTTCACTTTTCCCACCTCCATTTTACCCTAAAACGACCATAACCCTAATATTCAAACAAGGCTTCCGTAGAGCTCGCTGTCTCGCCAGTAATAACGCAGCTTTGCAGGGACCGGACATCCGGGTACAAAATTTGGAAATGTAGTAATATCATACCAAGGTTCCGATTGGATACAGCTACTAATCTAAAAGATATAGGACTTTCAAAACCTTAACTTAAAATTTTAATCTTGACGAAGTGGCCGGGAAAGTGAAACTTATGTTTTGCATTCAGAGGCTACAGTCTTTTGCTGTGTTTTCATTGTATAATCATAGTAATAATAACTGATTTTACTTCTTGATAGCATATAAAACATAACTTGACTACGACCGTGATTGAAAGGAGATTTCTATGACACAAGTATGAACATTCACAACAGTATATTCCTTCTTTTAAAGAAAATATAAAACTAGTCCTATTTATTGAAAAGTAAGTAGTTTGCAGTATTTTGATTTAACCTAAATGTTTGTAATTGTTTTCTTTATCTAAAGAGGAAAAAAGAAAAAAGTTTTATGAACAGAACGTGACTTAATGAAGAAGGGGTAATAAAAATATATGATATTGAAATTTACTTAATTCAGTTTCGAAAATATGATACATATCAAATTCCGTGCTGATTTCATAAATTGTTAGAAAATAATTTTGTACTGTCAAAACGTACGACAAGCATCTAGTTGAATCTTGTATTTGCAGACGTAACTCGTTAAATGAATAAATCCCTCAAGAAAAATAGTATGTTTGTGAGTTTTAAATATGAAAAAATAACACATTTGATGAATAAAACCCACGGCCAAATTCTATCTTTGTCAATATTATATCTGCAGAATAACACATTTTATGTACAACACTTCGACCAAATTGTACCTTTGTCCATATTATATCTGCAGAATAACACACTTTATGTACAGCACTTTCGACCAAATTGTGCCTATATCAATGTTTTATCTGCAGAATAACACATTTTATGTACAACACTTTTGACCATATTGTATCTTTCTCAATGTTATATCTGAAGACTAAAACGTTTCATGAATACATAATAATTAATCTTTGACGCCAGTTGTTACTTGTGTTGCATTCGCCCGTACTTACATGACTAGTTTTAGCAGCAGAACTATTTAGATCATTTATTGATGTATATTCTGGTCACTACTACCTTTTTACAAGATTTTACTGTAATTTGCTTAGAAAATTTTGTAAGTTTCTAAAATAACTCAAGAGATATATCCTTAAGGACAGACTTGACCCTATATTCACGAAAGTTTCTGAGCACGAAACTCAATGTAAAGTTTAAATCCTGAAATTAGGCATGAAAAATAAAGTACATACAGGTCAGTAGGCAGTCAAGCAAAGTGTTTTAAGAAACATTCTGAAAGTTTTGATAAAGTTACAGGCTGTCAAAGGTTTTGACCTGGAGCTTGAGGTTTGTTATCAAAAGTTTGGATAATACGTGATCTAGGAGCTTTTCTGAAAGAATTGTGGGTACCTCAAGATAATTCAAGTCACAAAATAAGTGATATTCAAAAAACGCCAGAAGTCTTGTTGATTTTGAGCACATTCAATTATGAGATTCCCTCTGCCGACCTTCTAAAAGTTGCTAACGTATTTTAGCTCTTTATAACAATGTCTGATATTACAACATATCACATTATAATTAACACCGCTGTGTAAGAATTCTAGAGAAGAAAACAAAGGCAAACATTGTTCTTTCCTTTCGCCTCTTCAGAGATGACAAAACAATCACCGGCATTAATTATAAAGACTTGGAATTCGCGATGCCAATATATTATCCCAAATTCTAAGTAAACAATAGTAAAGTGAAGACCAAAGATTCAACTGAGCATGAATGCAAAATGTTTTCTAAGATTTATCTCTGTAACTACAACATCCATATCAACGATATGTGTCGTTCAAACGTTCCATGAGAAGAAACACTATTTAAATTTTGTACTTGTCTGTGAATGGCTGATTAATATTTTGAAGACAAAAACAATAAACAACTAATAAGTTCAATATATATATATATATATATATATATATATATATATATATATATATATATATATATATATATACCTGGTAGACGAGACTCTTCTTCTGCATCTACGGAATAAAAAAGAAGTTGAATAATAAACGTAATAAAATGTGTCATTCTACGGAAGACCGGTAAAGACGCATTTGCAATAATAACAAACTATAAGGCTTTTGACCAAACGGGCGATGGTTTATTTCCAGAAAACTTACTTTTATTTTCCCCGAATGTAAGCAGAACTGAGTATATTGTAACCCTGTAATCGCATTGGTAGTTTCTGTGTCGTAGGCGTTAGCTTATCTAAGTGTTGTCATTAACTCGACATCTTTCACAATCATTACTGTTTGTAATAAGATTTGTACATTCTTACAAATAATAATGTTGTATCATTAAGTATTCTTCTTATAATCTTAAAAGGTCTGTGAATCCTTTCTATGTTGGATAACTCCTGCAGCAAGTGTTTTTGCCTTGGGAGGTACTACACCATTAAACCAAAGAGGTCACGTTTCCCAGATACATGCCCCTATGCCTTTATTGAAGTTTTAGAGTTTAGGTCAGAAATGACCCAAACCTTTGTGTATGAAACTAACATGTGTGCTAGAATGACCACGTGGAGTAAGGTGTCTATGTTCATACGTACCAAACTTGTACCTATGATGTCATTAACATAGCTGTGCATTTTTATCATGAGGGGTATCACATCAGTCTACTTAAAGTGCAGCTTTTTCTTATCCAGATTTCTTCTAAAGTTACCGTGTTCAGATTTCAAGCTAACAAAATACTATTAAGCCAACAATTTGAAAGTGATCCGCCATCTACAATCATGAGAGAATTACTTAAGTACTTTTCTGCAAGAGAACCCACTGTATTTTAAAAGACACATTTGTTCGGATGAAAAAGACAAAAATTAAATCTGATTCTTTTGTAGCAATAAGGCCAATGACGCTATTGTTTGCTCTTTTTTAGTACTAATTCTAGTAGTATTATTACTACTTGCTGTAGTCTAAAACTACTATGTACATGCACAAAAGCTTTAACATTGACTTGCACAGAAACTATGACATTAAGTTGACGCTGTCGCCGGACGATATCATGCTTACTATATCTTGTATTTTCTTTTTGCAAATTGCTGGAAGAAAATGATTTACCAGATTTATGTGAAATTGTCAAAAAAATTGCCCCTGAAGCTTTTCCTGTCGTTGGATTAACTGCTCGGCATACGTAAGTTCCCTTCTCCGTTACGTTATAGAAATAATCTTTAGAGTTTACAATATCCACTCCTGGCCCAAAAAGCGAATATTCGCATGGAGGATAACAATCTGCAAAACAGTTAACTGTTTTGAACTGCGCCATGTTTGGATGATTCTTTCTTTTCACTTCATTAAAGTATACAAGATTAGGACCATCTGAAACGAGACAAAATTCCCATTTCAATCTATAAAATTAAAAAGATTCTGAACATATGCAAGTATTCCAACTGATACAAATTTTTATTCATATAAGGGAAATTAAGAACATTGCCGAATTTAAATTATGTAACGTAAGCTGTGGAAAATAACAAAAAGAAGTTTGTACCAGGTGCCTTCATTTCAATATCACGAAATGATGTAATAGAAGATATTATCTTATGTTAATAATAATAATAATAATAATAATAATAATAATAATAATAATAATAATAATAATAATTGTTATTATTATTATTATTATTATTATTATTATTATTATTATTATTATTATTATTATTATACCTCAGCGCAAAAGCGAGGAGTCGTAGAAATCGTCTTCGTTTTCCGTCCATTCAACGAAATATTGTATGCCTAACTAGTGTAAATTTTGAACGCGTCGTTTTTTAGTGGATTATATAAATATTTAATAGGAGTCTTCTTTAATGACTATTCTAATGTTTATACTACACGTTTTACTCATTCAGGTGAATATGACAGCATACGAAAGCGAAGGGAATGAAGTCATTCCAAAATAATATAACCGACAGAAGTATACATATTATCCTAAAGGATGTAACGAGACACTCACATATAACTTCCAGTGCGATGTTATCAGCAACGGTTTTATTGGTGACTGTATTCATAGCTGTGCATGAGTAATTCCCAGCGTCCTTTCTTGTTGTATTTAGGATTTGCATGGTGGCTAAGTCCGATACCAGCATTTCTGGAATATTATAGTCACCATGCTTTATCCATTGAAATGAGCAGGATAGATAACAGTCGGCCAAGCAAGTGATGTTTAAGGAGCCAAATTCGTAATTGGTGCTTTCATTTGGAGCGAAGGTAATGTTGTCCGGGCCATCTGAAGAAGACATGATGTCATTAAACAACAACACAACAACACGATTTGATAAGTTTGTATAAGTACTTATGGAAAAGGTAAAACATTATTATTATTATTAATATTATTATTATTATTATTATTATTATTATTATTATTATTATTCCACATCACAAAAAACGAGGAGACATATAAATCGTCTTCGTTTTCCATCCATTTAAACAGATCTCAAATGCCAAACTAGTATTGATTGTTAACAGATTGTGTAAATAGTTCATAAGAGATTTCTTTGATGCTTATTTTAATGTTTACACTATACTTTTTTTTTCTTATTCGGGTGGATATAACAGCATATGAAAGTGAAGGCAATGAAGGCATGCCAAAATAATATTAAATGACAGAAGTATACATATTATCCGAAAGGATGTGACGAGAGACTCACATATAACTTCCAAGGTGATGCTATCAGTCACGGTTTTATTGGTGACTGTATTCGTAGCAATGCAAGAGTAATTCCCAGCGTCCTTTCTTGTTGTATTTGAGATTTGCATTGTGGTTAAGTCCGATACCAGTTTTTCTGGAATATCTTGGACACCGTGCTTTATCCATTGAAATGAACACGATAAATAACAGTCGGCCAAGCAAGTGATGGTTAAGGGGCCAAATTCATAATAGGTGGTTTCATTTGGAACGAAGGCAATGTTGTCTGGGCCATCTGAAGAAGACATGGTGTCATTTAAGAACAATACAACAAGATTTGATAACTTTGCATAAATACTTATGGAAAAGGTAAAACATTGTCATTGTTGTTAGTATTATTATTATTATTATTGTTATTATTATTATTATTATTATTATTATTATTATTATTATTATTACTGAGCGCGAAAGTGAGGAGACGTAGAAATCGTCTTCGTTTTCTGTCCATTCAACTAAATATTGTATGCCTACCTTGTTTCATCTTTTAAAGGATTGTGAAAATATTTAATAGGAGTCTTATTTGATGATTATTTTAATATTTATGCTACACTTTTTACTTATTCAGGTGGATATGGCAGCATATGAAAGCGAAGGGTATGAAGGAATGCCAAAATAATATAAAATGACAGAAGTACATTTATTATCCTAAAGGATGTAACGAGACAGTCACATACAACTTCCAGGGTGATGTTATCAGTCACGGTTTTATTGGTGACTGTATTCGTAGATGTGCACGAGTAAGTTCCAGCGTCTTTTCTTGTTGTATTAGGGATTTGCATGGTGGCTAAGTCCGATACCAGCATATGTGGAATATCATGGTCACTGTGCTTGATCCATTGAAAAGAGCAAGACTGATAACAGTCGGCCAAGCAAGTGATGGTTAAGGCACCAAATTCGTGAATGGTGGTTTCATTTAGAACAAAGGTAATGTTGTCTGGTCCATCTGAAGAAGACATGATGTCATTAAGCAACAACACAACAAGGTTTGATACGTTTGTATAAATACATATGGAAAAGGTAAAACGCATACGTTAGGGCGATATATTGTGTTCTGACCAGGAATCAAACACGTGTAACTATTGACAGCACCTATCAACTAGCTCTCATGCACAAGCGCCCTTATTCACCCAGCCTTTCACTCCTCTCCGCCAGAAATAAAGGATGCAACAAGGCTGAGGAAGGGACCCGCAGTGCGCTGGAACTCACTTGTTAGGCATGCGGAATTTCAACAGTCAGCTGAATACAAAACAAGACCACTGGAGTTATATATATAGATGCAAAGTAGGTAAGTGTAATTATAATTTTAAAATTACGTCTATATACTAAACAGAAGGGAAAACGTTTGCTTCTTCATTCTACATTCAGTATTTAGACGCATTATGATCTGACCAAAATTTATATAAAATGAAAACTATATTATCCTACAGGTTAGAGAGTTATAATTCATTGCAAGCAAAATCGAACAGCGGACAACGCCACCAGTCGCATAGTCTGATTCACCTGCACCCTAATCCATTTGGTCATGCGTTCTTGCCACTCCCCGTTCGCAGCCAGAACAAAAGGAACAAGGTAGAAATAAAGGAGTTGAGGTGCACAGGATCTCACTCGCTAGGCAATTGGTAATCATCTAAATGCATACATCTACTGGATTTCTATCCAGAAATGCAAGCTATCTAAATGAAATTATAAATATGATAATTGACACCATTATATCAAACAGAGAGGAAAGCGCGCATCACTGGAGGCAACATTATTTACACAAGAAATATACATTGTAAATTTCACTACTAACTACACAACATGCTACACCTTACACGATACAATAAATTTCACAACAGTTATGACTCTACCCCTTCCTTCACCGCAACAACCGGACTCTAGTTTGGGAAACATGTTAGGCAACCACAACCACATCATGTTTTTAAATTTTAAACACTAACAAATAAAAACAAGCGAAAACCTAAACTAATAATCATCAACGTCATGGTTAAACATTCTAATTTTTATTTTGTCGGCGCATATAACCAATCCGAAATCATTAGATGTCTTCCTTGTCTCATATCCAAGGCATCTTCAGAATAGGTCAAAATAAAAGACACAGAACTATAGTTACTGTCTGGAAACAATTTGTCTTGCTTCAGTCTCGGGACCTTGACCTATTGACCCCAGAATCAATATGTGCCTTTCTCTTCTCAAATGCAAGCCCTACAATACGTTTGATCATGGTTTGTAGCACAGGAACCTGGTCATTTTGTGGAAACCGTTTCTTTTATTGGAGTCCCTCTTACCTTAACTTTTGACCTTTTAACACCAAATCAATAGACGTCTTGCTTGCCTCAAAGGCATGTGACCTTGACAGTGGACATAAAATAAATAGCTGTCTTTCTTGACTCAGATGCAAGCCATCCATCATGTTTGGTCAAAAAAGATGACAAAGAACTCAAGATCTCGCGAAAAAAACATTTTTCCTCTTAACAGTCTCTTTCTCTCTCGCTCTCTCTCTCTCTCTCTCTCTCTCTCTCTCTCTCTCTCTCTCCGACTTTGACATTTGACCACAAAATCAAAAGCTGTCTTTCTTATCTCAAATGCATGCAACTGACAAGGTTTGGTCACCTTATCTGGTATACAAATGAAGTTATTGTATGGAAACAGTTTTCGTTCTTTCAGCTCCTGTGACATTGGTCTTGGATTTGTTTAACCAAAAATCAATAGGTTTCTTCCTTACGCCAAGTGCAATCTGCATACAAAGATTGATAATGATAGTTGCTGGAGAATTAGAGTTATTGTACAAAAATAAAATATGAAACAACCAAACGGAAAACATTGTAACGTGATATGGCGGGTATATATACAATTAATGCCCTGGAACAAAAAAGCATTATTGCTTACTTATATTTCTGTGCAAAGATTCATCAAAATATTGTGAAAGCTCAGATCATCATTTAAACCCCACGCGAAGTTATATCTACCTTATCCCTCATGTCATGAAAGAAGAACATTCTCCAAGTCCCAAGAACAATAATTGTATGGAATGATTTACTTTATGACATCAGAACAATTGATGGAAAACATTGAACACCAACTAAAATGTATAAATCATACGTTATTTTTGTATTTTCAGTTGTATAAACCTTAAACGTTCTTTGTGAACATTCTTATTACTGTCCCCAGATCTGCTGACAGTCATATATCACGCGAGATTGTTGGAAGTAAAAAGCATTAGCAGATGGTATATTCCCTTCCAGCTGCATCATGTTTCTAACTAAATTGTAAAACTAAATTGTTTGATCTTCTTGTCACAAATACATGAAAAGATTGTCTGCAAAGCATATCACTATTTTCTAGTACAGGTCTGTTGTTTTGTTGATTTTCAACTCCTTATTCTGTGTTTATGACAAGTGGCTTTTATTGCTATGATACTAGCCGAATCAGTGTGCTAGTGAATGGATAGACAGCAAAAAGATGGTGTATCACTCTTAACAAAGCCCATAAAAGACTGAAATGCAAACCTGATTCTCAAATACTTTATTTATTAGTGAGATAAACGAAAAGAAAAAAAAAGGAAAAAACGACTGGCAGTTATTTGGTATAAATTGGTTTCATCAACAACACAAAATGTTTTTGTTTACTGTCTTTTGATTAAGCCATTCGGTTCCATGTCAAAGTAATACTAAACTGAAAGTATGCTCTTTACATCAGATTGTGTGCTTGTCTCAGAATAAGCAACTTGCCACTTCATCATCCGCGTCACTAAATAATCATCAGTAAAGGGACTCATATAATTGTGGTTGCAAAATATATTTCATACAAGGTACATAAAATAAATAATCTTAGGCATGTACTAATAGTTTCCTGACACTGTCTATTACCAGAATGTTATACAAATAATTACATTTGTAGTGACTTTCAACATATTAATTTGAATGATAAGATGCTAATGATAAAGAGCAGGAGATTTCAGAATGCTATATATGGTAGATCACACAATGTTAAGCACTGAGAGGATCACCATAAGCAATTTATCCTTGACATTGTGATAGCAATCTACGACACATTTGCTACTAAGTTAACAGTTTTCTTTGACACTGCCAGTCCAAAGGACTTAAACATCAGAGATAGCCATTAATCATACCTATTCATATTTGTATGTGAGAATACATGTTATATCTGTCACATTTGAAAAAATGAAAAACAAAATTTGGAAACTAAACACTAGTTGACAAAAAAAAATGAATGAAGAGAATCGTGCTAAAAGCAAGGTCTGAACTTGAACATCTCCAGCATTGATGTCATGTACAAGTGAGACATGATGTGGTATTAATCATTTTCAGTTGGGTCTTGAACTGCATTCTTCAATTCTTCCGAATACTTGTGGATACAGGTCATACTCAGTTTTTTTCTTTTTTTGCTGTTGAAAATTTCTTCTTAAAACTATAAAAATTAAACATTTGTCATGCATGATGATTGTGCAGAAACATTGGTTTTTAGTTTGAAGTGGTCTTTCTCACAAAAATGCATCCATTCCCAGTTTGTATTTATTTATTTACTTTTTTAATTCCGAAGTCTCCATCAGGGTAGGTTGTACTAAATTAGATCTATGCGAAGAAAAAAAACCCCATATCTATATATTGATTCTGTCTTTCCTATACAGATGTTTGTACCAAAGACTATTTCAAATAAGTTCTTGCATGCGTGTGTGTATACGTATGTGTTTGACAGAGAGACTATTATTAATTCCAGTATTTTTGTCATTACAATATAAATTAAATAGACAAACCTATGTTAGAAGCCACTTGCATAAAAGGACGACCTGTGTTATAATGTCCCAGTTTTCTATAAGTCAAATAACGTGTTTATCAGTATTTAGAGACCATACACTCATACTTCTCCAATTCTATTTTATACAGGTTTGATTATTGTGTTCACTGTTTTATTTCAAACACTTTGTGCTTTATTTTATTTAACTGACAGGTAGGTAGTTTATGGAAGCTGAGGTTGGTGCTTAATAATGACAAATTTGCCTCAACTGAAATTTAGTTAAATTCACAGAACTAGGTAGGTCTGTATGGGCAACTTTTTGCATATACTAGCACTGCGTATTGAACAAAGGATTGCAGAGTTATACAGCAAACATCTCATGAATCTGGCATGCAGTACTTTGGACGATTTTATGATACAATAATTATCTACAAACATGCAGGCAACATCCTTCTTAACCATCAAGCTAAAGCATAACAAATCAAAAAGGGTGTAGACGGATAAGGAATATTAAAGGGAGGTAAAGCACACGTGGAAAGTGTCAGCTGGGAAAATGTAAGCAATGACTACAGATAACAGCTTTTGCTGAGTGTATGTCGGGGGTGGTTTTAATAATGTAACAACTGTGAATATTATAATCCTAGGCTTTTTCTTTTACAAGATATAAATATATGAATACAATTGAAACTACAAAACTCTAATAGCTCGTCATCGCAAAAACCCACTGTTTTGACTGCACATTCCTAAACTAACCTCTCCCCCTCCCCCATATACACACTCACCCCATCCCTAGCCAGAGACACCGGGATCAGAGCATAAGTCTGTCGCATATATGATTGGTCTTCTTCATATGACTGCATATATAACGCTTGGTCATGAAATGTTTTAAAATTCCGTTTTGATTGAAATATTCGCACATTTGACCTTTGACACCCTCCCATGGATTCCTGGTGCAGTAGCCAATAATAAGCCTCTTTCTTCGGAGCTCAAGATAAGCAACGTATTTCCGTATTTCATGCAGACACTTCGACTAAAAACGCATAAAACAATTGTTAAATGTGTATAAATTACAAAAAAAACCAATTTAATTTGTAAACATTTCGACAATATTTTTAATCGTATTGGTCCATCCAAAAGCACAATCCGTGTTGCATGATGGTGGTGCATTCTATCAATATAAATGATGCTATCGGTTGAAGTTCCTGATGTCCCTTGCACATTTGAAATGAAAGTACTGTGAGAACACTCACTCAAATAGAGCCATATAATCAAATGCATTCTAAACTAGTTTTGATCATCAAACCGTTTGACACATTCGCAAAAGTATGATTGCCATCTTGATGATTAAGACGCAGTCCCTTAAAACAAGTTATGTGCTTTGCTATGTTCACAAAATACCCCATCTAATTTCAAGAAAACGCACACTCCTCACTCCTCCCCCCCCCCCACACACACACACGCGCGCGCAAGACCCAAGGGGAGAGGCTTAAAAAGCATACCCCTCCTGGAGACGGTTGTCATATGGGCAACCTATGCACCAAGTTTAGTGAGTTCACACCCAGCCATTTAGGACAAGTAAGAGTTACGGACAGGTGGCTGGACAGACGAAAGGGCAGACAGATGCGGAATACTATATCCCCGACCCTTTAAAAGAAAATGTGTCATAACAAGACAAAACAAATGCGTGAGTGGAACATTTACCTGATATATAAAGTTATAATGACACATAATCTGCTGTCTAAGGCAATAAACATTATATTTTTACAATCATCCCCATTAATTCTATTAATTAATCACCCACATCACCCACATTCACGCTCATGGACCTATCTTGATAAAAATTCTCGGATGATCAGGGATATAAATAATCTTGAAATTATTCGGTTGTCACTGGGCAACCAGCTTTTAAAATCTGGTTCTCAGGCAGATATTCCTGGTTGCCTGGTAATGTTCTATTGTTTTTACTGACTGGGCTTTCAGTCGGGGAAATATGGGTTGCCCAGCTTTAGATTTAGGATTTCCTGGGTTCCCTGGCAATGGATTTTTCTACCCCTGGATAACTAAGTATTAGATATTTGGACCCCAACATAACTCTTAAATTATCAAACATCGGATGGGAAAGGTCCATGAAAGTTCGGTCAATACTTTTTGATACGTTAATTCAAAACCTGTTTCTCTGACAAATGAGTTGCAGTAATGACCAAGACGTAAGAACATACAGATAAATCAGTAATGACCAAGAAGCAAGAATATACAGATAAATCAGTAATGACCAAAAAGCAAGAATATACATATAAATCAGTTATGAACCATGCTTAATAACCCTAATGCATAAAAAATCTTTATCGCTTAAATTACAAACACTGTACCTGTACCATTTGAGCACTGTGCAGCAACTTCAGAACTAGACATATCTTAAACTGTTTGGTCCTTAGTCTTCAAAATATTAAAACCCTTCTAATCTACTGATAAATTTCAATAATTTACAACTATTCCCTCCACGGACTCCTGCGCAACACCGACGACAACAACAACAACGACAATAAGAATAAGAATAATAATAACAATAACAACTACAAATAATCAATTCCTCTAGACGCACACTATAACTGGTTAAATTATATCTGCACATGTTCCTTTACGTAATATTATTAAGACGCAAGGTTAATTTTTCCCCAATATAATTTATGTAGAACAATATACACACTTTTACGAGCTACCACACCAGTTGATTCAGGCTTTTCGGACAACCACTTCCAAGAACATCCTACATTTCGATTAGTAGATCTCATATGCCCGATTGAATTGTTCGTTAAGAATCTTCCTTAAATGGCCTGTAAACATTGGGTATTTACCAGTTTTACGCTGCATCTCCTTGTTTTCCTATGGGATGGTAGCTGTTTGAACTGATTCCAAGTTGCCAATATATGTTTGAACATGCCCAAATGAAAAGGCCAAACGCGGCGCGTGAGGTTATTCGGTCTTTGGTTATAAACAGAACAAGTAGCGCAACAAACGCTTCTTTTCTTTGGAATATAAAATTGCCTTTATATAAATAAGCAAGAAACTAAACTGACATATAAAACACCGGTCAGAAATGGTGTTTGGCAGCATGCTGTTTCACATTTTGTCATTTTGTATTACGTTCAAATTTTGACCAAAATTAGACGTAACCCCTATAAAAATATTTTTCGTTGTTTCTGTAAACTGTTGATTTATTTTTTACCCCTGTGAATACAACATATTGGGTAAACCTTCCGCATTCATCATTAATTGTTTCTATCGCTGAATTAAAATACATTCCAGGATGCGTTTATATGTTCTTTTTTCACATTATCAAGACTTCTTTAAAACTGATTCTCGGTGAATCAAGTATGATATTTGTCAATGTTGCATTAGATGCAATATCAATAATTTTCTGTATTTTGATGTAGCCATAAAAGAACTAAATTCCATTGCTGTACCTTTCGTTTACAGAATTAGCCATTATATCTGAAGTAATTGTATCATACTTTAGGCAAATATTCTCCCGGTCATAATTCTAGTTTGCACGTTCTGTAACTTAAGACGCTTTTTCCAGTGTAATGGTAACTCTAAACTCCTGTGGAAGAGCAAAAGGATACAACGGACAATGTTAGTATCTGGAAATAAAGTCGTATTCTCATTTTCTTTCTGTGTACAATAAACTGAACAGCTTTTGTAACAGTGTTGTGTGCATTAGCCGTTCCTGATCGTAACTTTCTCAGTTTTTATTCATTATACCTTGTTCCATTGTGTGCATCCTTATAGTTTCTGGTAGTCATATATCTTTTAACGTCATGAAATTTTTGTAATCATGCAACTTAAAAATAACATCACTACCTAAGAAATGATTATGTTTTCAATCGGCATTTCCAAAATTATTTACAACCGAATTATTAGCATCTCCTGTAATCTTTACATCAAACGATATGAAAAAACTACTAGGTATAATCATGATACTGTGTCCAAACCTATGTATTACCACCCGAAACTCTTGGTGTATGAGTAATACAATAATGTTTTGAATTAAGATGCTGAACATCTTGTGGTGTTTTTTCCTGTTTGTGGGGAGTTATATATTTTCCGTATGTTGCTATTCTTGTGTGCTGTATTTATTTATCTAAAATGTTAGTACTGTATAACCTGCATAAATACTAGCTCCCATTTTAATGGTAATAAATACACTCGTAAGTTATCGGCTTATCAGAAGGCTGGTAAAATTCATTAAGTTTCGGTTGACGAGGCTTTTTCTAAAACAGCATCAGGATGAATCAAAGAATAAATAGAACGTTGTCATCCAAATTATTTAACTAATAAGTAACCAAACCTTGTTTCTTCAATCTTTCATTCGGGTCATCGAATATTTTTTGGTCTGTATTCTTTAAACTCATTAGTTTTTCTTTGCAATGTTTCAGTTAGTATATCTTATCTATTTTTGGTTTCTCATTTGCACCATTTGGATCATAATGGAAATGAAAAATTACTTCCTGTGAATGTTAAACCTTTATTTATTGTTCCTCCTGTTATTACTGCTGCTGTTGCCATTTTATGCTTGCACTGTTTAATGGTAACACCACATTTTGGTACTGCTTACATCTTCTATCGTGCATGTTGTATCTGCTTTATATATATATAATCAGTAATCTAAAATAATAAAATATTGGTTCTCTTCCAGATAAAATGTGTATGTAATTATTTGTATACTGTATAGTATAATATTTGAATACACATAACCAATAGTGTTTTTTATTGATCGTCAATGAGCAAACATTACATGTTTCTCTTATCATCAACCCAATCTAAAATTCAGCATCATAAGCTGGTTTGAATGTTTAAGTTTATACATAGTATATATGAACCTTTGTTTTATATCATTTAGATCTTTTTTTATTTGTTTCACCCTTTGATCTAATTCGTCCATACTTCCTTGTACCACACCGATGTTATTAACCAATTCGCTATCAGTATTTGATTTTTCTATTCCAGTAGTAAGTTCACATAAAAAGATCTGACCATACTTTCGCTCACATTTGTTTTGTTTTTGTTTTTGTTATCTATGTTTATGGATATTTAACGTCAAGTCATGTTTTGCACATGCAAGAAAGTATTGGTGTTAGCCGATGCCTTTTATTTCAGTTTTATTACAGTAATTTTAAGATCACCAACTAGGTTTTTAATCTCTTGATCCTTTCGATGTATTTCATTATTTAAGTCTTTCTTTAATTGTTCTGTTGTTTACGATAACCTTCTAGTGATTTCTTTATTGTTTCCATGTCAGCTTCTAATGCATCTATATCTGAGTTGATCTTTTTAATGTTAGCTATGTCTCATGGACTTTTTCGTGCTTCCCCACTTAATGTCAATGTGTGGAAGGTTTCTATGACATTATATAGTGTAGTAAATCTCTGCTTAAACACATCATGTGCATCTAAATTTTATGTTATCGTCAATCTGCCTCTGGAACTCTTGTTTCAATAACGTTCTGTGACACTTTGATTTACAACTCCTAATTTATTATCAACTTGTTGTCTTCAAGCTTTTATACCTTTTAAATTGTTATCTAACAAAGTCCTACGTATTTGAACTTCAACACATTTTTGTACAAACTATAATGTCTATTGGGATTATATGAAGCAGAGTCATCGGAAAAAAATACATAACTAGCAGAGAATCAAACAAATACTAATAATGGACTCTTGTTAGCTTCAATAATATCATATTTGGTACTGATCTGATAAAGGAAAATATATCAATTATTAGACTTTAAAACCCCACAAGCTATATCCGATTCAGTAGATGTTTGTACGGGTTTCTGATTATTGAATCCTAACAATTTAGAGTTGTAGTTTAGTATGTAATCTGTACAGTTATTGCTCAGAGTTACTAAACTTTTTGAATTGGGTTTCAAGCACTCGGTATAAATACTTTCTTCATTGTAACTATTAGCAGTCATTCCCTCTCTGACTTTGTTTGTGTAGATTTCAAGATCATACAATCCATCTGGAATTAAAACAGTTTTTGTTTCAATCTTTTCGTGAACGTAAATAGAATATCTTGTTTTTATGATCATCTGAAGCATTTTAATAACCCAGTACAAAGTCTGCTCTTAACAAAATGAATAATATACCATTTCTGTTATCAATTGAATTTAAAAATAGATTTCTTTCCTTCTGCCATTTATGTAACGAACTTTAAAAGCAGTTTAAACAAGATATGTAATTTTGCCTTTTACAACTTTGTACTTTACTTTATTGTAGAAGTGTTTAGCATCAATGTAAGCTTCTCCATAATCAACCTTTCTTTCAGTTTTGTTTTAACTTTGTAATTTTTTGGCTTTCTGTGTTAACATCTTTCTTGATAACTGAATTCTTTTTCTCCTTATATCTGGTGTATTCAGTTCAAATTCCTTGGGACTTATTTCATTGTTGCTTATTGATTTACACACTATATGATCAATACTGTTAAACTTTCTTACTGCAGAGGTTACAATCGCATCATGTTTTAAAACCTTGGTGTAAACCATTTTGTTTCTGAAAGCCTTTGCACCAAATCCGCTAAAAGCTAAAGGGATTATAAGCCATGTTGCTATTCCTGCGACTCCTAAACTAGCAGCTGCATTATCCACACCATCTGATGCAGTAGCCATGCTAACCTCTACCCAGTTTAAAAACTTGTATGCTGTTTTGTAATTTTTTTCGACACCTTTGTAATGATCGATCTCTTTAACCATATTCTATTTTCTGCGATTTTCATCGACCTAAAATTAAGTCCGTTCCATGTTGCTCCACGATTCTCTGTATGTAATACTGGATACAATGATGATGCACTTGGTATTTTTTCTCCCATGTATATGAACGAAATAGATATCTTAGACTGAACGCTAGTGATTGTAGAAACAGAAGATGTTTCGTTTTTATCAGGCTTTGTTTGTTTAGCTTCGCTCACGACATTGTTCGCTTCTCTCACAAATTTGCTGATCCTCTTCGCTTTCTTTGGTTTGCTTTTTGACATTGAAATACATTTAGTCTCCTTGGGTCCACTAGCTTTCATTTTCGGTTACGCTGTTTATTTACTTTATATTTGTGTCTGATATTAATTTTTGTGTTTTAAAACGATCAATCGAAAACGGACGTTATGACTTCTTCAAAATACATGCTTGTTGAAGAACGTATCTACATATTAAATATCGTCTTCGAAAACGTCCTGTAAGCATCTGTGAGAGATGAATTAAATGCTGCATGGTACATAGCGTTAATTACGGTGTTTGTCTCGCTTGTACTGTGAAATTCATAAATGTTTTAATCTTCAAATACTTTTCTTTCGCTATGCTTACAGCATTTCAGGTAATGGATTTTTATAGCTATTTTAACTGCCTTTCTTTTAGCTTGCTAATCGGGTATAACAGTTTTTAAAACAGATCTTAATGTGTATGCTTTTGAATACATCAATTCCAAACCCAATACAGCAACTACACCATCTAACTTTCTTCATTGTTACTTTCAGTAACTTTTTCGCCTTTGTCTCCACCTTTCATTTATTTTACAACAAAATTAACAGCTAACGTAAATGTGAGTTTAAGATTATTTAATTTTATTTAATAATTATTCCACATCATGTATCAACTAAATGTTCTTTCTTCTTTTATTTCATCTTAAATAATTGATGACAAATTGAAACTTTTCTTTCAGTAGTGCAAAGTTCATTGAAAATATAGTATAAATTAGATGGATACCAGAATCATGGTAAATAAAAGCAACTGAGTTCAACATTGTTATAGGCCATATGTAAAAAAAAACATTAGACAAAATAATAACTATATTTAACTTGGAGAAACAATACAGGAGAACGCTATAAAATTACATAGCACAACGTTCAAAAACCACAAAATATCCACTTAGCAATATTTAGGATTTTAAATGCGATGAAATAAAATATCATATGAATGGTACTTATATTCTTTATATGTTACTAAGCTTGAATGTTTTGATAAAAATTGTCTAGATATAGACCACGTTATTATTTGTGCCTTTTCTCTGTGTTGATTTCTTCTGATCCAGAACAACAAAAAGAATGTTCTCACTGGTCAAAAACAAGTGATATGAAAGGTTATGAATACAGCCTCAGGTCTAAAATTGATAAAATTGATAGAAGAACATAATAAAAAGTCGAAGTTTGTAAAGGTGCCAACTTTATAATTTACATATGTGTAATGTCAAATTTGCTGTCACACTGCTTTTGCTATTGCGCGCTTTGCTCTTCTCACTTGTTTTGCTTTGTTTGATTTATTTCTTCTTTTGTTTTTCTAATTGATTTAATTAGGTAATATGCAGACAGTTGCTAGTGTCAGTTGAACAAATGAATCAATTGCGAGCAGTACACATCACAAACTTGTTTGCTTCGCTAACAAAGTTCTGGCGCAGCCGATTTCTTTTTGCTATTATTTTCAGTGTGTTTTTTGTCTTCCTCTTTTGACTTTGTTATATTTAATATGTTCACATGTTATTAGGCTAGCACTCAATACAGAAACTGGTAATCCCCGATAAAGTATCTTATTCTTTTTGCTGTCGTATAATCTTCTTTCAACTCTGTAATTTGCTCAAATTATTAATTGGAAGGAATTTGCTCATCAGAGGTGTTACTTCTAGTATTACTACAACTGACAATGACCTTAATACTTTAGCTGATTTTGCAATTTAAAAAAAATCGCATTTTTATAAAATTTGTTTTCCGTCAATTTTTTCTAAATCCTTGTCAGTTGAAGTTTGACCAGTTACTTCTTGTTATGTTCCATTTGCTATACTAATGTTTAGTTCCTGCTTGTATTTGTATTCATCGATTTGCTTCGATTCGCATTGATATTTTATCTTTTACAAAATACAATTCTTTTTCAACTTCTTTGTATCCATTTAAAAAGGGCAAAATGGCAGATTTTGGTGAAAGGAAATATACAAAATTTGATTACCTTTTCGATAATTATGAGGAATACTGATAGTGTATCTAATGAGGAGTTTCAAACTTCTCAGCAACCATTTGTATTTATAACTGATGATTATAACGAGTTTATCGAGCATGACTTAAACAGAGGTGAAGATGAATTTAAATTAATTAAGATTCACTTAATATACATTTGTTTACAAAGAAATAAGTGAATGACTTATACACATTTCCAAAACTGGTACTCCAAAATAGAATGTTATCACTTAACTCTGTAGCTAATCAAACGGATGGAAGCAATATTCTAAAGTCGCAAGGATAGATAAGAGACAAAAATATATGTAAATCACCAAGTAGCAAACACCAATCACAAGAATTTCTTAACCCTGTATTTGAAAATGATGACCTTTTTACTGCCTCTCAAGACACATCACGCAAACAGCCGCTAGAACAGTTTTCTTTAGACAGCCAATAGAAACTCATAAAAATATAGAGATGAAAACATTTAAAATTATTGATGATTAAGACTCGGTAGAAGAAGTTTCAACTGATTCAAAATAAATGCATCAACAATTTAAATAATTGAAATATGGATTTTTAAAATGAAATTGAAAACTAAAATTATATTTAGAAAGAGGTTATTCTTATGAAGGAAATGTTAATAGATTTTTTTCTCAGGAAGAATAAATATAATTAAGATGTTAAGTAAATGCTGTTGATGTACTAAGTTAAAAATATGAATAAAATCAAATGTTAAAATATATGACAAACAGATAGATGAAATGAAGAAAAGATATCAGCAATGTAAAAACAAAGCTAAATTGCAAGGAAATATCGCAATCTTATGGCAAGAAAGGAGCACAAATAATTGGGTATGTAACAGATTTAGGAAATAACTTTAGAGAAAATATTATTGTCATTGATTCAAATATTAGAGAATAAATTTCCATTAGGAGTAAGGTTCAAATAACCGTTTAAAGAAACATGTGTAACAATTGTTACGGGTTTTACAGCTACAGCTACTCTTAGTCCAGCAACAGTAAATTTTTTAATTTTCAGGAGGCGCAAAGCAGCCAGGATGTAGTAGTGGTGTAGGAGATAAAGGTAGTACAGAGACCTTTATTGGCAAATTTAAAAGAGGAATGAAAATATTGCCAACTAGCTATTTGTCCGAGTTCGCTCAAACGACAGCAGCAACATTGCCTGATATCATTGTTAATGTAATAAGCTGACTTCTGTAATTGGCTGGAAACGTTTTTTTTTTTCTTTTTGAGCTGGTCATACCAGTTTACTAATTCCTGCATTGAGTAGGTTGCTAAAATGTCTATTTTTGGTAGCAAAAATAATAAAAAGATCAAGGGCAATAAAAAGTGAAATAATTATTAACTATGAAGTGAATCTATTAACTATACAGTTAAGCTCTTTCCAAAAACAAGTATACCAGCACCTGCAACAGTAGTCATATTTATAAACCCTTGTTATTTGTTTCACAATCACTTTCTTTTAAATCATGAGTGCTTCTAGTTGCGATTATAAAACTTGCACCATTTTCGTCCTTCTTGTCTACATAATTTTTGCACACATATTTCTGGAGTGATTGCGTTTGTCAATCTTTTGACGTTGTTACAGACTGATTATTAACTGCTGGCATTATATTTGTACCACTTCAGTGTTTATAGCAGTATTTATTTCTAGATTAAATTATCTGATAATTTTAGTAAGTTGTTGTTATACCCTACAATACTGCCAACTTACATAACCATACCACTTAGTAGTAAAAAATATAAATCGTATCGTAATGTTTTCACCTGAGTCGTATCCTGTTTCCAATAAAAAATAATTTCTAAATCAACTGTCTTACATTGTTTGAACAGTGGAAACAGAGTGTGTAATAGATGTTCTATATTTTTCACTTAAGCAACTACATGTCTAGATTTAGTCTACATATTTCTTCTTCTGTGTTTTTGTCGCTAGCTCAAACAAAATATACAAAGTCCATTCTGTTTTTTTTTATCAAGCGTTAATATATTATTAATTTCTTCACTGTGCATTTTCTGCAGTATTCAACTGTTCCAGTTCCACAATTATCATGACGTTTGTAACACTTATCACACTAATACGATAGGTTCTACAAAGCCCTGATATACAGTTTTATGTTCTTCAGGCTATTATTAATCAAGTATTTTATTTATTTATTTTTTCATTTGTATATCTCCAGTCGTGATATGGAGGAATATTAAAAGTATTACAGATTATGAGCAATTCTTTTGGATCCATATTATTGCTTGTTGGATTTGAAGCTTTATCATTAGGTAATGGTACAATCTTTCGTCTCTGAAAGCAAAGGTTAAACCTAAATGTTGATCTTACTAACTCTGGTATATGTCCTTGTTTGCTTCTCTCACTTTGATCTGATACTTGTCTATATGATTCTTTGTATTCTGATATTGCCATCCATACTGTCCAGATTAGCAATGGTCAAATTTTACAATGTGATTATCATAAATGCTTAATGGCTTGTATGTAAACTAGTTAATTATGTGTAGGATAATTGCATCTCTTTCAATACGTTCGCAAAATTTCTTTGTTAACTGTTGTATTAAATTGAGTTGCTGGAAAATAATAAGGGGTTCACTGCTTATTAGATTTTGTTTCCCAAATCTTAAGTCCATTATTGATTTATCTAAAGTTTTACATTTTTCAATTACCTTTGTACGGATTGATTAAATAAAAATGTATTACTGTCTAACCATGGCATTGATTAAATTTTTTGTAAGTTTTTACTTGTTTGTAT